>JAZDUA010001202.1:2500-152071 GCA_038098605.1 Gryllus longicercus
CGAGATGAAGAGGGGAGGGGCGGGGCGGAGGAGGAGGGGGAGGAGGCGGGGAAGGAAGTGCACGTGAGCGCCGGGCGCCATTACACTCGCGCGCCTTCGCACCAAAGGAAACAGAGATGTCAATGTTGGCGCGCGGATTACAAGCGCGTGGTTACAGCCCCCGCCGCCGCCGCCGCGCCATGTGGCGCCACCGGCGCAGCTGCGAATAAACAGCTTGGAATTACAAAGCCGTGTGCGAAATTGACGGAAATGGTCGGAAAGGCAACACAAGTAAGTATCTTACGGGCGTCAAGAATACTTTGGCAAACGGAAAGGTGGAGGTGACGGCGTCAAGCGACAATCTCGTTGCGCTGAAGGCGAGAGTTGAGGTTGTTAGAGTTTCGCGTAAAGGATTTCGGAGTTTATTGAAATACTGTGGCGGTTCTATTGTGCCTCCTGTGTTTGTTCTAGATCTTTAAGTACAACCATTGAGATTAATTGTTATCTTGAAAGTTTTAAGCAATTTCATTATTATCGCATCATCACATTATACAACTAAGGGGTATACAATAATAGGGCAAGCATATTTAAGACGCAATTATTTCTACACTCATACATTTCTACAGCACCTATTCTCATACATTAGCAATTTCGTTCAATCCATTTTCTTCTTCGCTTTAATAGAGAGCATTGACTCAAACTTGTTTGGTCTATAGTTGCATACGTTGGCTCATAATTGTATCATTTGCTAACATTTATTGGATTTTCAAAATATTATAGGAATGAGCATTTCAAAAATGGTCTCAAACTGAAAATATTTTTTCACTGTATTTAATTTAAATCGTCACATAAGTTTATATTGAATATGAAAGTATGCTATACTTTCGGGTAACAGATTACCCCATGTATTTATTACAGGTGTAGCATTCACGTATCCATTTGAGGATTAAGCATGGCATGGTGTTCACTAGTCGACAACAAAAATTGTTTTCTACACTTGAGCAGACGCAGACGGTTTGAGCAGACGCTCAAAAGCAGTTAATTAATACCACTCATTATCATATTCATGTAATTGAACATGGAAAATGATGTCGCAGAATAAACATTGTGCAGTCTTACACGAAAATATGCTAATTAGTCCCGAAAACGTCTTAATGTTAAAAGACTAGAGATCTCAAAAATAATATTGTTAGTGGTTTATAAATTATTCATTATTTACGGATTCGTGACGAATTAGCGTGGCGGAATCGAGGAGATAGGCGATTTTGAAACCAAGATATTTAATGTTACTATTTAGGGAATGAATAAATTAATAAAACCTAATAAAATGATCAAACCAACAAAATAGATTACAAAACCAAATAGTGTGATTTAGATATCAGTAAAAGTAACGAATAATAGTAGCTTCATTATGATTTGAAGAAAGGAAATGAAAAAGATAGAGATAAAATGAATTTTAGAGTGTTTTCTTACATTTTGTATAATTAAAACATTAGTTATCAATTGCATGAAACAAATATTAAAAGAGCATTAAAGAATTTACACGAATATTTATTAAAAACACAAATATCAAAATTATAAAAATATTTTTTTCTTTTTCAATTAACTCAATTAATGTACTAAGTTGATAGTTGAATTGATCTACATGTATGGTTTTGCAGTTAACTCACTATTGCCGAATGATATCAGTAGCTCTTAGTTATCAGTGAAAAATATTTTCTGTAATAAAATGTCAAATTATTTACGACGTTTATATCATGTGACACAAATGTTGACTGGTGTATTGCTGTAATGCTTATACTGTTTGTTTCTGTGTTTCCACGGAATGAATGCAATGAACATTTTCACACATAAAAAACATGTATACCGGAATAAAGTTCACTAAAAGGTAAATTCGATATTTTTTTCTTACAGACAGCTTCAAATTGATTGAAGGTTAAAAGAATTCTCAATTCCTATGATAACTTACCAGACGAGGAAATCCATTATTTAAAATATCACACTGATACATTTGAGTTATTATTGAATGTATACCATTTATTTTTCCTTAAAAGACTTCGTTTAATAAATTAATTAGAAATAACAAATATTGAATAAAAGAGACGACTCTTACAAAAGTAAGAAGAATAACTTTAAAATTATTTGTACTTCCTGTCAGATAAACTTTCCGGAATAAATTCTTCAGAACACCGAATAAATGCTCAAAACACCGAACGACGGTCACTAAAACTTTGCACAAGTTGCCAGTATAATTAAAGCAGGTAGAGTTTTCCAAGTGCTGCCGTTAATTATCGAAGATATGAGTTACAGGGAAACCAACTTCCCAGGAACCAGACTGCTCCGTGGGAGCGAAATGAGTGATTGCGCAAACCGGGTTTTATCCTCGAAGGGATTCAAATCTCCGCCCGCGCGCCGTGGAGGGCACTCAGGTTTATTGCTTCGCGGCGAAAGAAGGGAACCAGCGCCCGCCGCGATTTAAATCAACGCGGCGATGTCGACGGCGGTGATAGTAGAAGACGGGCGAATGGCGGCGAAGGTTGTGATGTTGACTGTAAAAGTGACTGCGGTGTGGGTGTGATTCGGAAAGACATTTGGGAGTTTAAGCATATTGAAACGTATCGCAAACGGGCCTTGCTGCGGGCAGGAAGTCTGGACCCGAAGCCTTAGCATTAGGGTTAGGATTAGAATTAGGGATTACGATTAGACAAACGGCGTAAGGGGGGTCGCACGCGAGTGGGGCTGAAGAGGCCCGGAACGCAGAGGCTCAACATTGCAGAAGTATTTTAGGAACTCGGAATTGTAAGAAGTAACAGTAGCTCCATAAAATCTGCAAAAGGTTGCAACCAGCTTTCTGAGAAGCAGATCGAGTGCCTCCGCAATACTTCACGCAAAATATGAGAATTCTAAATAACGCTGTGTCTTAAACTTCCTAATATTCTGAATGACCGGGAAGATTTTTCTTCAACTGTGTTCTGGTGTTAAATTGTAAAATGTAACCGTCAGACATGAACCCTGAAGACTATTTACAGGGTTGACAGTCTCGGTATAATGAAAGGTAGTAGAAGAGAACATAATGTCAGAGATTCGGGTTCAATTCGCAGCTAGAGCAGTCAATTCTTTGAACAATCATTATCATCAGCATTATTATTGTTGTTGTTATTATTATTATTATTATCATTATTATTATTACTTTCTCCCTACAAAGTAGAGAGAAAGATATGTAATTCTACATAAAAAATGGAGCAAAAAATCACATTTTAGTGCAAAATCAAATTTTTAAACTGATAAAATTGGTTTTAATTTTTTACCATCATTCACATTGTTTCAAAATTTGAAAAAATATGTTATAGAATGTTATAAGAGACATTCTAGGTAAAGAACTGAGACTGTACTCCAACGTTATCACACCAAAAATCAAATTCAATTTTTTCTATTTGAATTTGGTGTCAAAATTGGTTGACAAAAAAATCTTGAAATTCAAAAACAGTCGACATCGGTTAAAGGAGACTCTGGGAACTAACCAGAAGTTTACTACAACCGGAGTCGAATGTAGATGAATTACTATAACAGAGGTGCAGTATATCCGGCGATGTCAAAATTAAATAAAATTTCTCCATAATTATTTATTTCATTTATATAGAAATACAGTAAAATACATTAACTGCAAGAACTTAAAATTTCAATATCTCTATTTGCTCATAAAAAAATTATTTTCAATTTTTGCTTCGTACATTTTTCATTAGTAATGTTACAAGATCCTTCTCCAGAATTCGTGCTTTCTTTATACTTCATTCTGCATTGTGCACCATCTCTAAGTAGCATACGCCTTCATCCCTCTTCTACTGTTGGAACACCGCCCCTCTCTCCAAACTCCCTTTTAATCACATTCGCAGTCCTTTCGGCAGTGGGATAGCGCATGAGGCTAATGAAGCTGATCGCGATTTGTCGCGGCGCGGCGCGGGGAGTGTGATATTCGCGCGTTCCCGTCACCTACATAGAACACATCGCGCTTTGACCCGCAGAATATCAAGTAACACCAAGATTGAAACTGAATCAAGCAATCGCGCGTCGCTACCGGCAGTTGTAGCCCACACAGGACACGCCTTTGTTTTGGCAGTAAAGTCCTCACTCTGGGTCTGCCACCTTTCTCTCAGTGGAGACATATTCGATTATGACCTTTGGCCGACATTATTATTTCTAAGCTCCCTGGTGTTTTGAATTTGTAGAATTGAGGCGATATATTATTTTCCAGGAATGAGTTAATTTCCACGTCGTTGTGTTTCCTTCGTTCTCTAAAGGCGAGGTTCAGATTCACGATTACCGAATATTGTCATGCTTATTTGTAATGTAAGTGAAACGGGACCAGTGAAGTAAGTTCACTATAACCGAGGGTTCACTATATCAGAGTTCACAATAATCGGAGTCTACCATATATTTCTCCATCTCTGCAATAGGAGCTGAGAAAAATTGAATAAGAAAAATACGTTTCTCGTTGCATCCCTGCAACAGATAGCCCTACGAGGAAGATTTCTGGGACTTTCAGTGACGTAAGTTCACTATAACCGAGGGTTCACTATATCAGAGTTCACAATAATCGGAGTCTACTATATATTTCTCCATCTCTGCAATAGGAGCTGAGAAAAACAGAATATGAAAAATACGTTTTCTCGTTGCATCCCTGCAACAGATAGCCCTACGAGGAAGATTTCTGGGAATCTATGGCATTTTTATTCTCTTTTATATGAGCATCGCGATATATCGATTTGATTTGAGAGCACTTTTCGCCATCTTATTCGGCTATATCTTTTGACGATTTCTATGAGTGTCTGCGTGAATTGCACTCGAAGAAGCAATGGGCGTGGCGTCATGATGGCATAAGCAGCCGTAAGAGCAGAGCTACTACTTCAGTAGTTCGCAGCCGTGAACGGGCGGGGTAGGGATATGACATCGATCTCGGTGTTTTAAACACATCGAAATTTTTATACAAACATTGATGTATTGAACATCGATTTATTGATTCCAAAATTTTTAAATCAATGTTTTGAGCTTGGTGTGTTTAGGATAAATGTGTATTATTCTTGTATTATACTATAAGATTATAAATATTTAATTCAATATTCTGAGAAATTTTGGACTTCTTTGTGCCAACTAAATATCAATTATAAATTAATAAATACGACTACCGTGACATGAAGACGCCCAACTCTAAAATAGTTTTACAAACATCAATATTTAAAAATATCGATGGTTTGGGGTCAATCAATTTTGACCATCGACTTTTAAAAATGAAACATCGATATTTCGTAACATCAATGTTTTGTTGTCGAAGTCGCATCCCTAAAGCAGGCCAGGGAAAGTCTTGAGGCGAAAAACAGGTTAATATGATGTGCTTTGATGACTCTGGTAACGGAGATGATGCTTAGAGAGTTCACCAGGAACGGTAGCAAAGAATCAAAGGTCACTTGGACCAACATGGTGAGTTAGTGTCGAAATACATTGGTGTGATTTCGATAGCATCACAGCATTGATGAATCAGGGTATCGTGCTTTGAAGACTCCGCCATAAAGAGTATGCAAATCTAACTATGGACTCTGGAGTATATGTAAATATGTCACAAATCCCTAAAAGTTTAATGAATATATTAACTGAAATCATTATGATTAATGGCAATAGACATTAAACTATGCAGATCGACAGAAATTAACATTAGCCACTAGAGCTGAAAGTAAAACATTTTATAAATACCAGCTCATGACAAAGTTAACTGCGTTTGTATTAACTATATAACTCTCCAAAATAATTTGCAGCGTATATCGTTATGTGAGGAGAAGTTTGTCACGGAGATTGTGAATGTTGACGTTATAAATATCAAGTGTTTATGCTATTTTCCGAATGTCCAAAGGTGTTGTCCTACTGAATTACCGAAAAAAGAAGCGAACCTAGAATACGAATGTAATGAACGAGTTTATAAATATAAGTACTAATGCAAAGTTGCAAAAATGTCCATTACATGTTAATAACCAAGTAAAGAAGATAATTATTTTTAATAAATATAAGCGTAACTGTTTATTTCAAACAATACACATGCTATATCTTCTTGTTGAACACTCCACTCAAAATATCACTCCTCTTCAAACCGCCTTGGACAGGGAACAAAAGAAGACGACAAGCGAAGGCTACGGCTGAGGGGTGCGTAACCGTGACTGACAAAAGAGAACAATGACCAACATCAAATGAATCTGACTGATGCGATACGAACACCGAGATTGACGCGAGAAGAGTGCGATTTGATCGACGGCCTGACAGGCGTTGGAAAGGCGGGGGAGGGGCAGCCGATCGAAGACAACCGACGAACGAGAGGGAGAGCACGAGGGCGGGGATGAGCCATTGAGACCAACTGCCAGAAAAGCAATTGGCAGACTGACGGGTGGGCGGATGATTGATTCATTTCTGGTGGTTCTTGGCGCGTCAACTGCTAAGGTCATTAGTCCCCTATGTGTAATACATGTTGTTTTTTTCGGGAGTTGGCGGTGATGTTGCACCTGAATGGCAATATCCGGTGAGGACTTACCGTCGGATATCCAACCAGATATTTCTTATGGGGGCACCGCTCCGGCCAGGGCAATCTCTAAGCTTCCGACCGGTCTCCTGGCAAGTGTGGTAGTGAAGTGCATATAAGTGTAAACGTGTGTAAGTAACGGGCGAGGATATGACAAGGAAGAGGAAGGAAATATAGCGCGCGTCCGTAGCCGGTTTTACCGAGGTCGGGTTTCCCCAACCAGGGATTTCCCACTAGCGAGGCACCGCACCTGCCATGACAAGCTCTAAGCTCCCGCCCAGTCTCCCGACATGTGTGGTGGTGTAGTGCACGTAAGTGTAAGTGTGCGTAAGTAAGCACTGTGGATAAGACAAAGAAGAAAGAGGAAAGATCGCGCGCTGTGCATGGCCCGTTTTTAGGGTACTACTCCGGCATTCGTCTGGTGTTCATCGAAGAAACCACGGAAAATTACCGATCAGAGCAGCCGGCCGCTGGAATTATCCTCCAAACTGCGGCTGAATTCGCCCTAGCTATCTAGCTAATGTCGAAAATTCTGCACCGTCGTTGGTGGAACCGCAGGACCTCCCGGTCAGAGGCTCTTCAGTGACATCAGTTGATGTCCTGAGCCACCTCTCCGGGTGGGCGGAGCCGCTCACCAACAACGGAGGTCATTTATGCCTGACGTGTTAAAATATGCAAGAATATATCATAACATGTGTATACTTTGAAATGAAGTTACGCTTATATTTACGTCTTATATTTATCATAACATTTTTTTAAATTTGCATTAGTACTTATTTTTATAAACTCGTTCGTTACATTTGTATTCTGAACTAGTTCCCTGTCCAAGGCGGTTTGAAGAGGCGGAGTTTGGGCTTTGAGAAGTGAGATTTTGAGTGGAGTATTCAACAAGAAGATATAGCACGTGTGTTGTTTGAAATAAACAGTTACGCTTACATTTATTAAAAATAATTATCTTCTGTATTTGGTTTTTAACATGTAATGGACATTTTTGCAAGTTTGCATTAGTACCTATATTTATTACACGTTCATTATACTCGCTTCTATTCTCAAGGTCGGTAATTCAGTAGGAAATCACCTTTGGACATTCAGAAAATCGATGCATGTGTGAAGCACATCTGTGCTGCAACCTACGAAGCGTGTGAGCAGGACGATTTCAAGACGTGCGGCAGCTTGGGAGGGGCGTCGAAGCGGGTGAGAAAAGAGAGAGGTGAGGAGAAGTTATGCGACCGACGGAATCAGCCTGGGACTAGCGGGGGCGGGCGTGCTCGCAAGGTGCGAGGCGGGAGACGAGGCGCACCAACAACGCCCATAATGACGACAGAAGAGAAAAGATAAATCAGATTATTATTTGATGCTTCTAGGCGTGTCTGTTATGGTCATTTGTCCCCTAATGGTAGTGCATATTATACCTCATGGGGTGGTGATGTTTCTCCGTCGATGTAATGTGTGATCCGGCGCCAACCTACACGTGCCCCTTGCACGTACAACCTCCAGTGGGCACCGTCGTAGCCGGGGAAAGCTCTAAGCTCCGATATGTGGGGTAGTGTGAGTGAACGAAAGCGTAAGCATGAACGAGGAAGGAAACATCGCGTGCTGACCATGGATTGATTCTTAACGAACAAAGATAACTCCCGTATTCGTCTGTTATTGATCAAAGAAACCATTGGTCTGCTGGCTGCCAGAACTTTTCTTCAGACACCGGTTGAATTCCACCTAGCTATGTAACTGAAGTCGAAAATCTGCAACCATCGGGACTCTACCTTCTTGTCATAAACATTGCAGAGGCAACGGCAATGCTGACATTGTGCTGTTGCAGCCTATAAATATTACTTTTTCTTTTTTTTCCACTGTCACAAAAAAAGCATTCAAATTTTCAGAAGTACTGTAAACCCGCATTTGCACTAACACGCTTAATACGAAATTCATCAAAACTCAATCCAAATTTATGACCCGGCAAGCAATGATAGATAAATATGTATATAATAACGGAAAAACACCAATTTTGAAAATATATTATGTCGATTCCTTGGAATTCGTGTTAACCGAGGTGGCTGTATGGCCCCGGGCTCGAATATGTTTGTTTTCAATTTTTGTAAGTTCATAGGTTGATTAAAAGTTTATTTTATCTATGTACGATGACCAAAACGTGTAGCCATATGTTTATAATCAAGGAATAAAGAACATAATAAAGATCTCATTTTGCCTCATAGCACCATTTTTTTCGTCAGGATCAAAAAGTGTCCTACAAAGAAAGCATTGCAACAATATTGAGGTCAAAATCCTATAATCCTGTTAAAGAATAAAATATAAAAAAGAAGTTGTCTAACCAAAACACCAAAAGAATGATATACCGTTCTGTTAACTGCGGCAAACGTATGGAAGAATCCCAAAATTCTAATACGATCACTCATATGGGTTGACTGTTAAGACATGTTTAAATATAGTGTATCTACTTCTTTTTTAACTCCATTTTATATGTAACTTCTTAAAATAATTACATTGTTTTGCAAATGTGTCGTGTTTTTCGGGACTTCAAACTAGAGTATCTTTTTATTATCTTCCTAAAGAATAGTACACTCTCATTCGTACTTAAACCCCGTTTATCCGAAGTTCTTTATTTCTGGACTACAAAGTGGTACTTTTTTAAAATAACCTATTTTATTCATCTCTTCGTCATTAACCTTCGCACTCGTTTCCTTATTTGGAGGTAAGCCTTTCTCCCGTATGCGCAGCCTTTGTTCAATCTCGGTGCTGTGCCGCCTGCGGGGCAGATCACAGCCTCGTCACCCCCCTCCCCCCCATCGGCCGCCCCATCCAGCGGCTGAGCGCAGGAAATAGCGTCTGCGCTGTCTCTGGCAGATTGCATCCGCGCGCGATCTCTTCCTGATTTGACGCCGCCGCCGTCGCGGTGGGATTAAGGCGTCCGCCGACGGGCAGCGCGGGACAATGTTAATGCGAAAGGGTCGCCAAAGGGAGAGGCAGGCCCGCGGGTCATAAAAGTGTAAATAAGGTCGGTGGCTGCCTCCTCCGTTGCTGGAGAGAAAGGAGCCCATCTGCATTGTTCGGCAGCAAACTTTCCTCTCGGGCTCGATCGGATTTATTCCGTGGCAAAAACTTGGTGGTGTTTCACTTAACAATAATGTGAACCATTTTCATTTTGTCTCAGTTGATAGCAAATTATCTGAATGTTTTTACATTTGAATTTGAATAAAAATGAACTTTATTACACCGCTTTTGGTGCAACGATGAGTATATTTTTCTACAATATCATATTAAACACCTACATATTAAACGTCAAAAGTATTCGTAAATTTTAAAAGACAAGTTTTGACACATTGTGGCATCGGTCAATTGTACGAGAAGCGTGTCAAGATTTAAAGGGGAAATATGAAATTGAATTGTTTTGTTTTTAGAATAATTCTGAGTAGGAATGTTTTCCCCTCCATTAGTAAATGCTTTAATGTGAGCATTAATTTGAATGGGAGAAAATTTAATTTGATATTGAAAATTCTAAATAGTTGCTGATAATGATTAAAGAAATTCGAGGACATTTTTAATTGATGATAAAAGTCGTTTTAAACGATTAAATTGTGAAAAAATTAATAATTTCAACCCGTCAAGTTATGTTATGTTTGCGTACAGTTGCAATAACATCGAAAATTTGAAAAATATGCATATCTGGGATTCGTTGCTATTTTTCTCGCGATACTTTCATATTTAATAAACAACATTTCTAAAGTTGAAAGAAAATTAATGTTTAAATAAAAGGTATTCAATAGAATACCCTAACGGTTAACATTCATATTCAGATATGCATTCAAAGCAAATAATATTTATTTCAATTTGCCCCTGCGGGTAGGCATCCCTTCGTGCGCTCGGCGAAGCATGTGGCTGTATTTCGCCCCATCCGAAATTCGCGCTCGCGTGTTTGTGAATGACGAACATAAACTCTGTATTTTATACACCAGTGATTCCAGAGATACACGATCCCACGAGATAAACAGCACAAGCCTACAATAAATAAATTGTGTTATTTCAGACTGCATATGTTCAGAATATTACAGGACATGAAAATAACATTGATTTTCTTCCCTAGCTACAGCCTCAAACATATAAACACATCCATGTGTTTATACGAAATTTCGTACAAACAGATATTTTACATCGCTGATTTTAAAAATGTGAGACTTTTTAACTTTAAGGGTTATATAAAAATAAAGTATAAATTAGCATTGTACATAACGCGTTTTGTTTATGTTTATTAACATCAGACAATGTACAAATTTTAGTAATACCAGTATTGAAAAATAATAATTTATGTAATACTAACAGCTGGTTTCGGAAGATCAGATTAATGAAAGTATTTCGCTATTATAACCAGAAATTATTTCAGAAAAGTATTCGTGTACAAGTTTCATTTGCAAGTTCTTCGATTACAATTAGAACAAAATCAGGATGTTCTTTCTACAGGAAAATGTAACTGTATCCAAGTGTGAAATATTTAACAATGTATTTGTTAACATTGAAAAATATCAATTTTCCTATTAGTTTCCTTAGAAATAATAAGATTATTCGTCTGTGGGCCGCATTCGAACTTAATAATTAAGTTAGAACGTGAATCATAGACGAATTACTTTCTTGATGAAGTACCGAGAGCCAAAGCAAAGGATTATCTCTCACCTAGGCCAGTCCCATGTGTTCGTGTTTACGCATCAACGGACAAATCCCGAGAGACTTGCGCGATCATTAGGGAGAACTATCACATTGCATCCGCAAAGCTACTTGGCTCCCCGCTGCCATGTTGCAGAGTCATCGGAGTCCGCGACAACCCTTGTCCATTGTCCCCTCTTAGTTATATTCTACTGTCTTAGCAAGTCTTCGTCGTTTCTTTTCACCCGGCAGGACAAAGCTTTGGGAGATTCACATGACTGGTACAAATTGTATTGACGTCGATGAAGTTTTAGAACGACAAAAACTCTCATATTTTATCGTAAAAGCGGAGAGCTCAAGAATTCAGAATAAGTGAAAGAAAAGCAGTAATATGTGCGATTTGTGTCGTTTGAATCAATGATGAAAAATATTGTAGTTCACCTGCAGAAATGATCATTGACTCTGGTCAGTCATTTCGATTAACTTCACTACGATGTCTGATGGAACCGTTCAGATGGTTTAACGTCAAAATATTTATCTGCACTTCAAACAAAGTGTTCCCAATTCCACCGACAGAATGTACATCAATGAAACTCTAAAGCATCAAACATCTTTGTTTCGACAGAAATGAAATAGCCCAACCAAGATTCTTTCTTCGTTTTGTAGCAAAACTCTTTTGTTTATTGCTATACACTCTTACGTTCACATCCATTCATATTCTTCTTTATTATTAATATCACTAGAAGTATCTCTACCTTTTTTATCCAAAATTCCCAATCAAAAACTTTTGCATACACTCAGTAATACCACATTTTTATTAACGTGCGTTCTTTCTGTTAAGGTATTTCACGATGTTTATTTCTCATCTTCTTCTTTCTTTTGGACATTCGGCGTTTTTTAGTAGGCAAAACATAATTATACACTTCAGCATTATGAGGTATAAATAACAGAGGCCATTATTTTATTGGTAAGGACTAAACATACCAAGTACTTAACTAAACTTCAGTAATTCAACTAGCATAAAGAAAACTTCACACTATAAAAACTATTGATTCACCAGAAAAATTATTGTTCTTCCAACTGACTTTTTTTTTTCATTTACAACATATTTGTTTTCTCTATCACATTTTCTCCTTTCAACACGAGGCGCGCACATCGCGCAGTCACCTCGCCGTCCGCACCCTCTCCGCCCCCGCCCCCCCTTCCGCCACTTCCCATCGGCGCGTCTCCCCTCGGCCGCATCCGCCTGAGCGTCGAGCGAGCGGGCGAGGAGACGAGAGGCGAGGAGACGAGAGGAGAGGAGAGGGGGAGGAGAAGGCGGCGACGAGATCAGCGCGCGACAGATGGCACCCCTCGACCTCGCGGCCGGAAATTTGCACAGTGGCAGCGCGCGACCGCCCGCCTGACTCACGCGGTCACGTGACGCGGCGTGGCCCGCGGCGGGGCGCGGCGCGATTGGGGGAGGGGTAATGACTTGAGCTGGCGCAGCGCGGCGCGGCGCGGCGCGGCCCAGCGCGGTGGCAGACGCCGTCACGTCCACGCCCGACCCGCCGACGCCGCCTCGCGCGTTTCCCGAAGGGACGCCCTCCGAGTGGACGGGGGAGGAAGGGCGGAGGGAGGGAGGAAAGGAAGAAGGGCTGGAAGGGCTCCGCGAGCTGATCCTCGTTCCCGCCCTCGTGCGATCTCCGCTTCCGTCGAGGATCCTCCGGAAGAGGACGCGATCGAAGGTGATCGGGTAACTCTTCTTCCACTGCGCGTCGCTGCGGGTGGCACGTGGGTAATGGTGTCCTCTTTCTTTGTGATGTTTGATTCTCGACAGGTTACTGACATGTGAATACAATTTTGGAGGTCATTCTATCACTAAAATCTGCTCTTGGTGCCAATATAATCGTCAAATTTGAATGGAATATATTAATACTGGACGGCGAGGGGTTCCATTTTGGTAATTTGGACACGTTTGGCTGTACTCGTTATTGCAATATAAAATGCAGAATGCACGGCATTTTACTAAAAATATGAGGAAGATATTTTGGGTTAGATATCGTGTTTCACCCACCATGCCCTGTCCCCGCCAAATCGTCGCTCCGCCCTCACCACCTCCCTACCCGCTTCCTTCCGTGCCTACCTCGCCCCCGCTCCTCCTCACCCCCGAGTCAATCCGGCCCTCTTCGGAGCATATCGGTGGCCCGTCAAGACGTGGCACCCGCCCAACTCCACCCGCGCCTGCTATTCCACACCCCTGCTGAACGTCTCCCCCGCCGCCCCCGCCTCGTCCTCATCTTGTCCAGCCCCTGCCCCATCCTCGCTTCGCCTCCTCCCTATTCCGTCCCGCCCGCCCCACCCCCAAAATGCCCCGCCGCCTCAACCCCCCCGTTCCCGCCCCGTCCAGCCCCGTCACGCCTCGTCACACCCGTCACACTCCGTCCAGCCCCGTCACGCCGTGTCACGCCTCGTCACGCCCCGTCACGCCCCGCCCCGTCACGCCACGTCCCGCCTCGTCACACCCCGTCACACCCCGTCCAGCCCCGTCCCGCCCCGTCACGCCGTGTCCCGCCCCGTCACGCCCCGTCACGCCCCGCCCCGCCCCGTCCCACCCCGTCACGCCACGTCACGCCCCGTCACGCCACGTCACGCCACGTCACGCCCCGTCACGCCCCGTCACGCCACGTCACGCCACGTCACGCCGCCACGTCACGCCGCCACGTCGCCACACCGCCTCACCCGCGAGCCAGGCCGGCCCTCTCTGACGCAGATCGGCGGCGTGTCACGACTCGGCCCCCTCCGCCACCTGCCCCGCTACTACCCCCGCCACGCCCCCGCTCTGCCCCCGCTCTGCCCCCGCTCTGCCTCCGCCCGGCCCTGCCGCCGACGGAGGAGCGGAGCGCCGCGGAATCTAATAACGCACGCGAAGTGCGCTCGCCGCCCGGGCCGGCGCGGCGGAGGGGGCGTGGCTCCACGGAGCAGCGAGTGATGCATTTTTTGCGCTTCGACGGTTTCCGTCGCGGGCGGAGGGAGGCAGAGGTTTCCAGCGGGGGTTCCCCGAAGAGGTGGAGCCTCTCCAATGGAGATTGTAAATGCGAGTTAGTAAACCGTGTGATTGCAGCACTTCTGAGCATTTTTAATTCACTAATTAAAGTGATTAAAAAATAATATAATAATTCTGAGTGTACTTTTGGCAAATTTCCTGTAATTTTGTGATTTAATTTTCGTTTTCTTGTAAATTTCATTACATTCACTAATATTTGAATACCATGAAGCTCAAAAGAGGACAGAACTTTGTGAGAAGTTCTGCAAATAGTCTTTTATATCTTCCAAGAAACTAAATTTCATTTCAGGTTGTCGTTAGATAAAATGATATAATGTTACAAAGAAGTGAGGAAAACGTCAGAAATCTAGGGGAATAATAGTGATTGTAGAGTGTCATACAGTGAAAACAATGGAAAGATTGTCTCTTATTAGAGATTCGCTTTATCAGATAGTCCACAATTGGCCATGTTAGTGAATGGAGGAATATTGTCTCATACACATTTCCTTTCATGTATTTCAAATTGGAGCAACAACTATATTGCGACTCCAAAGCTTAAAATAATTACAACATAATGACTAGAAAACAACTAGATGTACCAATTTGTGAATGTATTTTCTCTATAATAGATTATTTATTCAACACAATTTCGTTTCAAATGCGTTTTAGAAATACAACACGAAATTTCACAGGTTAGCGCCATGTTTGCTTTGCCAGGGAAAGACAGAAATAACAATGATATACTGTTTCACTTCCACCTCACAACTAACCCCATTCCGTAGCAGCGGGGACATAAAAGGAGAGTTTAACTTAAACATTTCAAGAAATCGTCCGTTTTTGAGCAAAACTCAAGGAATTCTAAATAAATTTTTTTCATACATGTACCCGCAATAATATGTGTGCCTAATTCTCCAATAATAATAATAATAATAATAATAATAATAATAATAATAATAATAATAATAATAATAATAATAATAAATCTCAAACGTAGATAAGTATAATTTTCATTGATGAAATATAAAGTTCTCTTACAGGAATCCTATTTCTTCCTTTCCTCCCTGAGAAACCCAAGAGAGAAAGTCTCGTACCGCGTCATACATTCCGTCTTGACTCGCCTTGTCGTGAATTCAAAAAAACCTTGTGTGTTAACCGCCGACCTAACTCTGTAATCCTCGGATGAACGTCCTCCCAGAAATACCGCCTCGCCGCGCGTTTACGACGTCAACGCGGCCGGAGACAGCGCCGGCCCCGGCGAGTGCGCTCCGTGTCGCCATCCATCGCGGCCGCGGCCGCATTAGAATGCAGCGAGGCTGCAGATTAGTGCAGCTTCGCAGCCGCATGAATTAACGGCGACATCTCACGGCGTGGGGGGCCGGCGACAGCGAAGGCCCCTGCGCCCGTCCCACGCACCGGCCCCGCGGCGATAAGTCAGGGCTGTCCAAACCTCGGCCGTGGCAGTGAGCCCTTGGCGCTAAATTGTTGTTCCGTTCGCCATTAAGATTTACCTGAGCTCTCATTTGATATTGGTGACTTTTCGTTAGCATTTACAATGAAATAATTATATGAGTCGTCATTGCCAACAATATTATTTATTACAATAGCAGCTTTCGATGGCTTAGCCATCATCATCAGTTTTCTGCTGTATGGAAGCGATATGTATGGTAGTCGTTTTTGTGGCTTCCATACAGCAGAAAACTGATGATGATGGCTAAGCCATCGAAAGCTGCTCGTGTAATAAATAATATTGTTGGCAATGACGGCTGACATAATTATTTCTCATTTGATACTTGGCTGTTCGGGGATAAATGACTCTGGCCGGGAAGCCTTCGAACGTGCCTCACCTCTCACTCTGTATCTTTCTATCCTCTTACAGTCACCTTCAAAACATCAATAATAATCGTCATAGACGGGGGATGTCTCGCTCAGAATTACGGGTATGGTGCGCTCAGTTGCAGTTGTTCGTACCATCCATTGTATAATATGTATAAACCAACACTTACATTTAAAGTGTCAATCTCACCGATCTCGCTAAATAAAAATATATGTTGTTATGTTGCTCGATTTTATTGCTCGCGTGCTCCAGAGTGCCATATTATTGGTATACGAAAAATCGAGGAGTACTAGAGTGATTGATCTCAAATTTGGCACGAATGTTTTTCAGCGACCAAGAGCCAAACATAGGGTAGTTACACTTCCAATTCTGATGTAAAAAAAATACGATAATATTTTTGTTTTGTGTGTACGCAGTCTGACTCCGGTAAATTACCTGTTGTGAAAATCAGCATCTTTACGCAAAAACCGGGCAATGCCATGTAGGACAGGTATCTAATAGATGATTGTAATAAATAAATTTCCAATCCATGTCGGGCGTTTATTTATCTAAAGTTAGTTTTCCAATAATAAATAGTCTTAAGTTACTTTTACAACAAAAATGACAAATGACATTTTCCCCTTAGAAGCAGGCAACCCATTGTGCAGGTATGCTTGGCGACTCATATCTGGACGTAGTCAGATTTTCATGAACACGTTAATTTTTTAAAAATGCTTATTTTTAAATTTGCTTAAATATCTATTATACCTAAATATTATTCTTAAGTTTTATTTTTTAATAGGAGTACATTCATGAATAGCGGCTTCTATTCCTTCGCCTTTACCTGCTCATTCCCATTATTTTCTTGAACATGATCCTCGCATTTCCCTCGTCTCTCACACATTCCACGCATATGGCCTCCCATATGTTTCCGTATGTTCCACTATGATTCCACGCAATTTTTCCAATATTCGATGCTGAATAATCCTATCATATTCCAACTAAGTTTTCCGCATTCTCCTCTCCTGTTTCTCCGTATGTAACCCACATTCTCCCCAAATGTTTTCCGTGTTTTCTTGTAAATTACACCGGAAATTCAAACATTATTTTAAGTGATTTTTATTACTGAGTAACTATGCAGTGGCAGACAGTGCAGTAGCTCCTATGTGGATGAAAATGAAAATTATGAATTGCTAGGTTATCCAGAAGAGCCATTCACCCTAAAATAATAGTAATAGAAGGACGCAAAATATCTCTTTATTGTCAAATAATATAACGTTATGAACAAAACATCGTGCATCTTAAATTATTATGTATTGCTCTTTTATATGCACCTTCTATTTTTCTTATATCATAATTTAGAATTTGTTTCGTCCAGTTTGATGCACGACTTGTAACAATTCCTCTAACGATTCAGCTGTGACACACTTTCAACGTTTTGTGAAGAATGTTTCTTAGGTGATCATATTTTTTAGTGAATTAGGAATGGAAAGGTTTTCACTAGCAATGGAAATAGAGTTTCCTTGAATAACGTTATCACAGCAAGAGTTTGTGATTTTCTACTACAGTGAGTTTTATATACTTTAAGTATAATAAAAAATAAAAAACGATTATAAACTTGTAGCATTCTTTGATACACTAACACATTATATTAGTATATCAAATTGGAAGAATACAAACGCAAGAGAAGTCCGTTAATACGAAAGATAAATGACGTTATACACATTATTTTTAGTAAATTATGTTTAACCCAAATATTATCTTCATTATCACACTCAAATTCGAATAATTAACGCAATCATTTAATGTAAAAAGAGTACATCTAAGCGCGGCTAAAACTTGCAAGTGACGCCTATGCTCAGTATTTCTCAGCTGGCACGCGAAATAAGCCGCGAGCGCGGAACAATGGAATTGAGCTTCTCGCTGGCCCCTCAATGCCTAGCGAGTCTCTCAGGGGGGCGCACATTACTATGGTAATTTGACAGTCGCAGAGGGAGAAGGCATTTGACGGAGGTAGATATAAACGGAGGTAGTTGTTGAGCTCGAAATGGAAAATATGAGAAGTGGTCTTCACTAGAATTGTCAAGACGTAAGAATTCAGATGTCGAGCAGATGTACTCGCGAAATTAAAGGCAATCCCATGCAATCGGAGGAAAAAAATCAGGATTAGAGTGGACGTTTCAAGTCTAAATAAATGTTTAAAATATGTAAAGCACGCGAGGCAGCGTTGATGAGATGTGACAAACGGGAGGGGACAGCCGAAAGTAGGCATGGTGTAAGACGAGGCAGCCGACAATGTGTCGACACCAAAGAAGAAGACTGGAGGCATACAAAATGTGAGAGAAAAGGGAGAAAACAGCGCAACAGAACTGAAATGTAAGGGAAAAGTAACAGAAGAGGAGCGGCTTTGTCAACTAAGACTGACAATAAGGTCAGAGTGTACGAGAGTCTTAATAGAGAATATGGGTGCCGAGATTGCAAGAAGAACCAGGAAAAAGAAGACCGAAGGGTCGGAGACATAAAAAATCTGAGGGAGGAAGCAAACAAAGCAACAGAACTGAAGTGTAAGAGAAAAATAAAATAAGCTGAACGGGTACGTCAACTAAGATTTACAATAAGCTCAAGTTACACCAAAACCTTAATAGACAACATAGGTGCCGAGAGTGGGGGAAGAACCGAGCAAAGTAAAGGAGGAAAACTGCTTACGTGGCAACGGCAGCGGCCTTTAGCGGCAGGCAACATGCTCGCCGAAGGCGACGACGTCTGTACGAAGGCAAGCGACGACATATTACAACCACAAAACAAAATGAAGGCCCTGGGGAACTCCGCCGGTGCAGGAGGAAGAGGCCGGGAGCGTTCGCGGTGGCGGTAATGGTGGTGGCGCTGGCGGTGGCGGTGGCTGCGCTGGCGACGACGGCGACGGCGACGGTGGTGGTGGTGGTTGTAGTGGTGGTTGTGGTGGTGGCGCCGGTGGTGGCGGTGGGGGTGGCGGTGGGGGTGGGGGTGGCGGTGGGGGTGGGGGTGGCGCCGGCGGCGAAGGCGGCGCGGAGGCAGCCGTTTTGGCGGTAGTGGCTGCGCTGGCGACGGGGGTGGCGGTGGTGGAAGCGGGGCAGGCGGCGGCGACGGTGGAGGTGGAGGCGGGGGTGGCTGCGGGAACGGCGGCGGCGGAGGTGGCGGCGGAGGCGGCGGCGGAGGCGGCGGCGGGGGCGGCGGCGGGGGCGGCGGCGGGGGCGGTGGTGGGGGCAGCGGCGGGGGGCGGGGGGCGGCGGCGGGGGCGGCGGCGGCGGCGGGGGCGGCGGCGGGGGCGGCGGCGGGGGCGGGGGCGGGGGCGGCGGCGGGGGCGGCGGCGGGGGCGGCGGCGGGGGCGGTGGCGGGGCCGGTGGAGGTGGGGACGGGGGCGGCGGTATGGTGGCGGGGGCGTCGGCGGCGCATGCAAAGACGCGGCGCTCAACGCAGGCAGCCCGGCGCCGCGCCCGAGGGCGAGTTAAGAGCCGGGAAGCAAAACTCGTAAATTTCGGCGCCGGAGGTGCGGCGTGGGCGCGGCCGCCGCGGCTGTAAACGGCGCACGAAACGCGCTGTTTACGGCGGCGAAAGCGGGAAGAACGCGCGTAAACGAAGCGGCGCGGCCTCGCGAGGGCCGGGGCGGGGCGGACAGCACAGGCGGGGAAGCAAGGCGGGGTAGCAGAGGAACGACAGGGTGGGGCGAGAAGGGGAAATGGAGGACGAAGCGCCGATACGATGGACAAGGCCAAGCGGAGTGTGATGTGGTAGGTAAGCGCAGATGGGGGTGAGGTAGGGCTGGTTAAAGTAGGCAGAAGCAGACAGCGGCGGGGAAGCAGGTCAGGGGTGATACGGGGAAGCTGAGGGAAGGAAACGCGGTGGGATGGGAATGGGAAATGGGAGGCGAAGCGCCGTTGGGATGGACAAGGCCTAGCGGAAAGTGGTGTGATAGGGTAGGGCATAAGGGTGAGGTGGAGTGGGCTGAAGTACGAAGAAGCAGACAAAGACGGGGAAGCAGAGTGGGGTGAGACGACGAAGCAGAAAAAAGACGAAGTGGCATGGGATGACGAAATGGAGGACGTAATGGAAGACGTAATGGGGGACGAAACGGTGATGGAATGGATCAGACTACGTGGTCTAGCAGGGCACGGAAGATGGGCGATGAGGTGGGGGGCGGGTTAAAGAAGGAAGAAGCAGACAAGGAAGGGCGAGCTGAGGCAGGGCAAGGAAAATGACTGGAGTTCAAAGAGCGAAAGACAAAACGGGATGGCTCCAAGAAAAGCGAGCGAGGCGGCGGCAGCACTATGAACAGGGCGAAGCTGTTGGGGTAAAGCAGAGTGAAACAGAGTGTGTGAGGAGGTGAAGCAGCGTAGGTAATGCTGGATGAGGGTGAAGGAGAGAAAAACTGAAAGGAATGTGACGGAGAAAGAAAGAAGAGAACAGAGGCGGAATAGATGAAGCCAAGTGGAGCGAGGAGGAGCGCGCTAAAGCAGGGGAAAATGGATTGAGGTGGGACGGGGACAGGCGGATTGGGCTCGTAGAGAGCGGTACGGGTTGAGCCGAGGCACGGCCAGGGTTGCCAGATCCTTTCTGGGAAATTCGGCCCTCTGAGGGATACAAATCCGCCCAATACCGCCAAATGTCTAAGTGTTAAAAAAAGGTGAGCGGGGAATTAGTGGACTCCGACACTGGGGAAGGAAATTTAAAAATAACTGCTTATTTATAAGAAGATGTTTGAACTAAATACTCTTCTGCGAAAAGCCTACTTATAATAAGCCATCAATACTTGCACAATATTTAAAAAAGATGGGCATGTTTTTCATGCCTGTAGGTGGCAGAGAGAGAGAGAGAGAGGGACGAAGAGAGAGGGGGACACGAAGATAGATAAAGGGAGATGAAATGCAGATTAATGTCTGCCGGGTTCCGCTTGTTAAAAATTGAAATGTGGGCTCTGGCATCTTTTCATAGTAGCTGGCAAAAGTTACATATCCAAAACTCTTGTGGGTATGGCATGTGTTTCAAAAGCCATCAATATTTGAACTGTCTTTGGGGGAAAAGTGGGTACTACTGATTATTTTAGAAAAAAAAAGGATCGCGTCACCCAAAATCCTCCGAAGAAAATATGCATTCCACCCGTGCAATGGAATCCCGCAAAATGCATTTTCTTCCCGCTAGTTGACACTCTTAATCCGCCCAATTAGCGGGATTCCGCCCAATATGGCATCCCTAAGCACGACTGGGATGAAGCTGGGCACAGCTGGAATGAAACAAACTGCGGTTAAGCAGAGGAGAACACCGCAGGACGGGTGAAATAAAGCGAGTGAGTTGGGGTGGGCCAAGTGGATCGGAGTTCATGGAGGTGGGAACGTATAGGCCGATTGAGTTATTGTTTAGTGAGGCCGGGCACGTCAACTGCCAGGGTAATTAATCCCGTAAGTGTAATGCATGTTTTTTGCTCGGGAGGTGGCTGTTGTCTTTCCCCGCTGTACGGCGAGATCCGGCGCCGATCTACCGGCGGCTAAAGAGGTTTTCTTCCTACCAGGTATCTCCCAACAGCGGGGCACCGCTTCAGCCGAGACACGCTCTTAGCTCCTGACTGGTCTCCCAGCATGTGTTGTAGTGCATGTTAGTGTGTGTGTGTAAGCGATGAGGATAGGACAAGAAAGAGGAAGGTGAGATCGCGCGCGGGCTGTGGCCCGTTTATTACGGTGCTGCTCCAAGATTAGCCTGGTGTTGATCGGAGAACCACGGATAACTACCGATCAGAGCAGCGGGCCGCTGGAATTCATCTCCAGACAGCGGCTGAGCTCGACCTAGCTAAGAAGCTAGTGGCGAAACTCCTGCCACCGTCGGGACTCGAACCTAGGACCTCCTGGTCAGAGGGACCACAGTGACATCAATCGATTCCTTGAGCAGTCTCTCTTGATCGGATAGGATGAGTCCGTGCCGAGGGGTCGAGATGGCAGGCGGGAAGGACAAGGCGAGCAAAGTAAGGCAAGGCAGGGTGGGGTGGGAATGTTTTTTGCGAGAGAATTAAAGCATATTCAGAGTTTGACACAAGGTGTTTAACAAACAACTCAAACGTATGGTATATCGAATACATCTGCAACTGCATAGTTCATAAATTAAAAATACTTTATTAGTGGTTTCGTGAGGGAAGCGAGTCAGGTAACCAGTAACAGATATTTAGTTTAAAACGCTTTGGAAATTTTGCGTAGGTTGCAACAAAGGATACTCTATGTTAATTGCAGCGACCGAAGGCCGACTTGTAAATGCGTCAGCAAACCTAATCAAATTAGGTGTATCAAGTTGGAGGTAGTTTTGTCCAGCTAATTGAACCCAATTACTTTCATACAAAGTTTTTGAATTATCATTCACTGAACGAAGATTCGACATATAATCCATTCATCCACTTACTTTTCCTGCTTGTCAAAAGAAAAAGAAAAAAATTTAAAAAATGGGACCCACCTGGATGGGAAATGTCAATAGAGTGTGGTGCGACGACCGAGCGGAGAGGCGGGGAGTGACGGGGCGAGCGTTGCTGCGAGGCGGGGAAGCGCTCGCAACTTTCCGCTAAGTCGATCCCTGCACCCACAGGCGTGGCTGCGAGGCGACGAAGGCTCCATGCGTGGCAGAGGTGGGAGGGTGGGGGCTTGCAAGGCGCGTTCTGCGAAATTCAGATTTCGTAGTGGTTTACGCAAATACATAGGCAAACAGTACTAAAATGGAGAGGTGTGCGCTACTATCAGGTTTATTTTTATTATGAAAAAAAAATAAAGAAAAATTTGAAACATCTTGGGAGTTCATATGTTTCTACAACACGATTGAAGGAATAGGTGTAATACATCTGCAACATTTAAATGGTATTACTAATAAAAAATATTATATTTTCTATAAAAACTTAATAATTCAAGATACATACAAAGAATGCCCCTGCCTGCCCAAAACCCCCTATATTCCTCATAACAAATCCAGGTAAGTTAAATAATATTGAAAAGAGTAGGGTTATACTTGCCGATCCCTTATTTTCGCATGGAAAATGTTACTTGACTTTCTCAAGAGTAAAAACCTTTCTAATATATTTTGTGACTATTAAGGAAAGCGAAACGCAAAGTGTCAATGAATATTGAATAACTACCACAAATTTTGCTTTTAAGGAAGTATGAATTGTTTGAAGAGCATATCTTTATAATACTGAAGAAACTATTATTGAAAATTTGTTTTCAACATCGATTGCATTGTTTCTATTTTTGTTTGATATTGGAAGTAAGGTAAGTACGAAGTTATATTTACACATTTTCAATAAATAAACACGTTTAATGAACAACTTTCCTTCTTAATGGAAAGAGTAAGGAAATGGATTGGGTAAGGATGGATATTACCATGCGAGAGGTCTTGCACTGTTACGCTAGTATATGTACATATGTATCTAAATTATTTAAATGCCTTTTCTATTACACGAACAGAACGCCCTTTTTATGTATTTTTATTAAGTTCTCATTTAATTGTTTAATAAATGCTCATCATTTTTTCTTAGATTCTCATTAAATACAAATCCAAAATATTAATTATAGAAAAGTGTACCATTTTATTTTCACTTGCTACGCCAAATTTGTATAAATTTAAAAGTGTAATTATTGCCACGGAGAAAAATATGTAAAGTTCTTATATTTCGTATTTTTCTACGGACGTGTTGATCAGGGTATATGAAGATTTTAGTTAAATATTAAAGAGCAAAGAAATAAAATTTAAAAAAAACAAAAACTTATTAAATAATTGCAATGGCAGTGTGAAATAATTATGCAAACAAAGATAATTCAATATTTGTCACATAGCACACAATAATTTTCTGCGATGTTATTTTTACAGTTCCCTTGTACGCTAATATTCCCTTCCTCTTCCACAGGTTCACACTACTCTTTAATCTCTTGTTACGTTCTCATAAAGCTTTACGATGGCTTTTGCTTTACGATGTCACCAATACAACTAGTGTAAAATAAGACGGAAAGTACAAGCCAAAAATATCACGAGGAGCAGAAAGCATTCCTGCAATTTCTCATAAAAGCGGATATCTGCGTGCATTTCCTTCTGACATTCTGAAAACGACTTCTCTTTCTCGGTTTTGCGCCATAATAGACTTAGCCTCTTTAGAAAGTACATGAACAAACAATTTTGTCTGGCACGATTTACGTTCCGTAATTCATACGAAATCTTTCTTTCGTTCCTTAAATTGCGCGCTACATCCAGACTCTTTGTTCTCAAGCCCATTTTCTGAATTCCCATTCTCTCAACTCGTTCCTCTTTTCCTTCGTGGGATGTTTTATGCATCAGTTCTTTGTCATCATTCGTCCTAGTGTCTTCTACAGGATGTTTTAAAGGAGAACAAGTAAATGACGTAGTAAGCCGACAAAACACGCCTCACTCAGCGCGGAAGAGCTGCGCTAGAGATTTATGTTGGCCGAGGACATTAGTGGACATATAAAACTCCGAGGAGCTAAAGCACGCTGAATCGCCCATTTAGCATGTGAAGCAACTGACAGCTCCAATATATTTTCGGGAGAACGAAAAAACGCAAGCAAGAAAGGAAATGACACTACAAAAATATCTCGAGAAAATTCATCAACGCACATTAATTTGTCGAGATGACAAGAAATTTAGGAGGCGATATCAGCAGAAACAAAAATGATCTTAAATATTAATGATTTATTACAAGAATTCACCGAATAGTAAATAGAGTATTCCTTTTCCTCATTTTACAATCGTTACTTTAAAAACGAAAAGGTTTAAAGAGTTTGATTTTAATTAGAAGAGTGATAAAATAAAATAAAACTCATTAAATTCTTATATTAATTGTTCGACGAATAAAAGATACAAAAACAAATATGCCGCACCTGTTTATTACACCGAATTCATTATTTCTATTTAAGATACTTCGATTAGCAGTACAAGAGCATATAATTCATATTCAAAGAATGTTATGGCAGTACGAGAAACAAATGCCAAAAATACAAGACAAATCTTAAAGTAAACACTTTCATAATCACCTAATTAATATATCGGAAGTTTTGATAGCTTGTCACGTAATAATTATCAAATAATCAGTGTCTATTTAAAATTGACCATGTAAACAAGGTTTATAAAAATCATTGAGTTTGCAATTAAGTAAATATTCATAAGAAATTGAGTAAATAGAATATAATTATAATAAGTTTCGGATTTAGTTGGCACATTATCCCGAACTAAACCAAACGACGGGTGCATTTTTTTGAAACACCGTAATCACGTTTAATTTCTCTTTCGAGCCTCAGAGCAAGGTCTGAATACAGGACTATCACTTTACTTAATACAGACTATGAAACCGTACACGCCAGGAACTCACAAATACTGGCCCGTAACCCACTAACTACGAGTAAATAATGGTAGTTTATGCAATTAGTTTATAATGGTAAGCTTTATTGCACGAGTACATGTTTTGAAAACGAGCGACTTTAGGAGCGAGTTTTCAAATTTGTACGAATGCAATAAAGCAACATTATAAACGCGTTACATACTATATTTTCGTGTATAACAGCATTATACATTTATAAGAGAATCAAACTTAATTTTGCGAAACAACTTCCTTGTGACAGATCGGGTATTTGACATTGGCGAGTAAACGGTGATCGGCTATTCCGTTTACCTCTACCTCCCCCCTATTCTCTCACTATGATTTGCTAAATGTGTGATGACGCAATCATTCGTGACATTAAATCTAATACGTCATCATTTGTGTCGTAAAATGCCCGATTATGAACAATTTCTTGCAACAGAAATGGTTATTTTATAGTGCTGGAATACAAAAAAGAATTGTAATATTCCTCGTGAACACTTTGCAGATCTAACGCACAACTCTGGTGAGTAAAACACACGCCCAACGTCAATGTACGAGAATATTCTCTCTCAAAGCGACACATCACTTCCCTATCTTCGAATATGTACAAGATGTAGTATCAAAAAATATTTTCAAGAACATTTACTGCTTGAAAACTGAATATCAGAGGCACCCGAAAACATATAAATAAACAGCATTCATATTTTCAAATATATTTTTCACTCATCTTCCTCAGTTTTCGCAATTAATTTTCCGTTCGGACGATTGTTTTCAAAATAATGTTAACTATACATAAAGTTAACTAAACGGGCAATTACACATTAAAATTACAAATTTGAATAAAATTATATTTTTAACAAGGCATCGACATAACGTAATGACAATGGAAAAATGATATCATTAATTTGATATAAGGGCGGCCTACAATTGGGAGGTTTGTGTTTCGAGGTTCCATCCCGCTCACTCATGTGGACAAAGCCGGTTCGTGCTGAGTTCCCCCGTTCTGTGGTTTAGGATTCCTGGCCTCTATTCTTACACATGAGAAGATCATTACATCATTGATCATTTACATTAGTGGTTGCCAACGGAGTCGGTCTTGGCGGTCGATGAAATTTTAAAAAGGGTCAACGATGGCCAAGGTATCGACTGTGGGCTCGGTAGGAAAATATCCACCGACAACTGGCCAGTAAAATCAATATCCTATTTATTACAAAAAATACTAAATAATATTATAATTTTTCCTGCATAAATTTTCAAAATATCTAATATTATTTCTTTATATCTTTAAAAATGAAAATTATTATAATACAAAAGTAACTTTTTGTCGAATGTATTTGTAACTTTGAAAGTATACCCATTGCCGCTAGGTAGCAGACACATTCTTAATTAATGAAAACAAATCAGCCTTTACTTTTATTGATTAATGTGGTAACTACACAGTCATCAGCGAAGCGTGGAAGAGATAATTCGCTATTTTTCTGTTAATATTGTATTTGTATTTAGTATTATATTTGTGAATAAGGTTTTCATGAACTCCGCTCTATTCTTTATGAGTACCAAAGGACACAAATTCCCCAAATGACTACCACTCGTGCACCCAATTTTTTGGATAGTTTGTACAATAGTGTTGTCATTCCAAATGTTCTAATAGTTTTGTATTAATCTAAAAACCTTTAGTTTAAAAAATTGATTTTAATCAATTAAAAAGCAAACAAGAACAAGTATTTTAATACGCAACTACATAACTTTCAATTCAATATTACTGATCCTCGGTTATTAGAAAGAAAATACATTTTTTTAAACTAAATTGTGCTCTCTTCAACAATTTTTTGCATTGAATTAGTATTTTTAAAGCGACGATAGCGTAAAGTCACTTTTTGCTACGCTCACAGGGTTAATCCATAAAAATGCCACTTACAATTTTCTCTAAACGGTTTAATATATTGCAATGTCATTTTCACCGAGAGAGTCGAATCACAGGGGCTCATCAGTTGTAGTTGTTAGCTTTTTGAATGCATTTTTATTTTAAAGTAATTGGACTAACTTATTTTTTCTATGTAACTCCATAATATTTTAGATGAATAGATAGATCGTCAGAAGACAAAACCAGCAATACCATATACAACTAATCTGTTGGTATTTAATAAATAAATAACAGCACGAAAAGCTGGTCCGGTATCAGAGATCGTTAACGCAGTAGTGCCGTAGCGATTTCAGACCGAAAGATCGCCGGATCGAGTCCCGCCTTGGGCATTGTTGTATTTGTGTTTGTCCTTTCACCCCCTATCGTCACCATATCATGTCATCTTCACAGTTACCATACCGTTAAATGCAATAGTGGTCGATAATGGCCTATATGTTGATGTGACCATAAGTATCTAAAATAAAAACAAAAAACCGCACAAAAGAGAATGAAATATGGCGAAATTAGAAGAGTACAAAACCGGCGTCATACGAATTGCAGGCCCTTGAAAGTATGTAGTGCGGCGCAGGTACCTCCATTCCGTAGTGTAGCGACCTTAACGACCACATCGGTCGAAGTTTGCTTTCAAGAACCATCTCGTGAAGTCCTCGTGTGTTATAATAGTTCAAGTCACTAAGTTCAATTTTCGTCCAAAAGAGTCAGTCGAAACAAAAAGAAAATCACCCTGTCATCTCATTAGTAAATTTGTACCTCATACAAATGCCATGTATTCTTAAAAGGAGCATATGTAATGTGAAGTAGAATACAAGTCAGTCTTGCAAAATGCACTCCACAATAAACATTGCATCACTTACTTTTATCGTTGTGCATAGTTTCTCTCTGTGGACCCGTTTTCTCTGCTTTTAACGACTTCCATACATCTCAAAAAGGCAACACAAATACATAAATACTTTTCTGTATTTCTAGAAATGGCACTATTCTGCCAGAGGGTGTTCAACTGAATTTCAACTTCTCCAGTAGCAGAAATTTTGAAACTATTTTTTATGCAACTATCAAATTTCCTCTAGAATGTACTCGTGAATTTTGCTTAAACCATTAACAAAGGTGAATAACTTTCATTGAAATTATGGTATATTTGACATCTCCGCTGCAAATTTCTGATCACTGTCTACAAAAAGAACGCGTCACTGGGGCACATATTTCTTATGCTGTCTTCGTGAATACTTGCATAATACTCATCAGGCAGAATATTGTAACACAACCTTTGAGATTATTGTAATCTACAACCTTGATTGACTGTTGATTTCGGGTACGTTAACTGATACAATCATTAATACCGTAAGTGTAGTGCATTTTCCCCCTCGGGAGGTAGCGGTGATCTCCCGCTGGGTGATGAGACCCGGCGCCGAACTTCCTTTCCCCTAGAGGGATTTTCCCCAACAAGGGACCTCCAATCAGCGGGACACCACCCAGCCGGGACAAGCCCTAAGCTCCCTTCTGGTCTCTCGACAAGTGTGGTAGTGTAGTGCATGTAAGTGTGTGTATGTGTGTGTGTGAATGTAAGTAAGGGTTGGGGATAGAACAAGGAAGGGGAACAAAAGATCGCGCGCGTTTCCCGTTTGTTAAGGAACTAGTCCGGCATTCGCCTGGTGTTGATCGAAGAAACCACGGAAAATTACCGATCAGAGCAGCCGGGCGCTAGAATTCTCCTCCAGACAGCGGATGAATTCGACCCAGCTGTCTAGCTAGTGTCGAAAATCCTGCTACCATCGGAACTCAAACCCTTGGCCCTCCCAGTCAGTCACAGCAGCGACATCAATTGATGCCCTGAGCCACCTAAGCCCGCGTGAAGGGTCCCCTTTGAGACGACGCACATTCCCCCGCCAGCCACGCCCGTCCTCCCAGCGCCACCCAGCCCACGCGAGGCTCGTTCGCAAAGGGCCCAGCCCAGGGGCCATCTGCGCGAAGGCGAAGCCCGCGCGGCGGAGCGGCCCTCGGCCGCACAATAAGGTTTCCGAGGGCGCCCTCGAGCGCTCATACGTCACTGCCGCCGCCGCCGCCGCCGCCGCCCCCGACGCTCCCTGCCGCGGGCGGCCGGCCGCCCGGCCCCTCGCTTGAAAAATCCCACAGAATAAATAATAAGGAAAAACGCCTACGTGGATTATGCGCGCCGCGGGGCCCACGGACCCTCGACGGCGCCGTGACGGGACGAGCGCTCTCCGGCGGCCCCTCGCCCTCCGCCAAACACGCTCTCCCCCGCGCTCACCCGCGGCTCGCCTTGGCTCTCGCGCGGCCGTTGCTCGGGTGTGCAGGTGGCGTTGTTTTGGGGGAATATTTTAATAACGTATTGAAGTATTATTTATATACTGTATCTATAACTATACGTATATAGCGTGTATGTGTATGTATGTGTGTATGTATATAACACACGAAAGACTGCATGCTGGCACTACAGAAGGCAAGGCGAAGCCAAGCGTGCCAATATATATATATATATATATATATATATATATATATATATATAAAGAGAGAGACACAGAGAGAGAGAGAGAGAGAGAGAGAGAGAGAGAGAGAAGTAGATATCATCATTCCTCTTACAATTAGGTAAGCAAAATTCTAGTGATAAATCCAACAGACCTAACTTCTCGTTCTGGCCTCCCCGTCGCTCTCACCCGCTCCCACGCACTGGTCGCCTTGGCTCTGGCGCATCCTTTACTCTGCTGTTTTGGGCAACACCATCTAGGTGCTGTTGTTTTGGGGGGATATTTTAATAACGTATTAAAGTTTAATTAATTTATTTTATCTATAACTATATAAATAAGTCAGTCAGAGAGTAATGCTTCCTTATCTTTTCTCTTTAAACGAGATTGGTAATGTAAAAAAATTGAATTCTTCAAACTTACTACTATTCTTCAAACCTTCATCTACAATCCACCATACTAGTAACTTTCTGCGTCAACATGTGGCAGCAAAGCAGTCGTTTGAAAAGTGGCTGATATCAATGTTCGTAAGAGATGGCGTTGTGTGATTTGAATTTTTGAATGCAGAAGGTCAATTCGTATTCAGGAAAGACTGAAAAACGTCTATGGTGATGCAACAGTGGATGACAGCACTGTTAGACGATGAGTTCGTCGCTGTAACGAAGCTAAAAGGAAAACACCGTTGGCTGACCAAAAGCGGAGAGGCAGGTTCGTGACTGTAGTCACTCCACGCAACATTCAGCAAGTCGTTGACTATTCGGGGTAGCCACTGGGTGACTGCAGATGTACTGAGGAGGATAATGCAACACAATTCATCAATCAGATTTCACCTTCTGCAGGTTCTCATCTACACCTCACCTTCAGTAAATGGCATTGTTCCTCTTTGAACTGGATAAGAAAAATGTAGTAAATTACTAAACAGCCCTGACTTGCCTGTCGTTCTATCTCGCAGTCGCTCTCGCCTGCAGTCACCATTAGCTTCCCCTTGCCTTGTGTTCTCCCAACGGGCAGACCTAGGCCCTTATGTCATTTAGGTGTTATCGTTTATCAACTTCGGTCGTTAACTACTGCACTTGGGGCTTTCTGTTTTGTTTCTCAAACTCCTTTGTCAATTACAGTGTGGTTCACGTAAGCATCTTGATGTTTTAATTTATTTTCTAAAGGCCGTTTTTTGCGTTAAGAATCGTATATTGCTTACAGACTTGGTATTAAAAAATTACCTATTTTTTTATTTCTTAAAATCCCTATGGATATGCAATTTGGGATTTCTCTTTAAATCCCTTTGGATATTCAAAACCTATCTGGGAATTCCACAATTCCAAGATTTTTAGTAGGTGATTTCTCTGATTAAACTAGAGTTAGTTCCATTAGATTTCAATGACTGAAATGTGCACAAATTGCACTATTTTTTGTTAACAAATACAAAAAGACTGCAACTAATTATGACTTGTATTATTTTACAATTGTATCATGTTGCGGATGCAGTCAAAATAAAGTTGCCCGCCGTAACATTAAAAAGAAGACCATTTCACTTCAAGAGATAAACAATACGTGATGAAATCGACCAAACCTCATACATGACAATATCTCCTATTTTTCGAGAAAATACTAAAACTCAAAGCGATTTCAATTCCTCATTACCATTCTGGCTCGCACATTCACAGATGCGTGCATCCAGATCAAGAGGACGGCTTTTTTTTTTCGATTCCGCTGGCTAACTCTTCTCTTTGTCGGTCACAGTCAATGGCGGTCCGGCGGCCTTTTGACACTTCCTGTCCGCAACGCGCACGCGTTTCCACCCTTGTGCAGCGTAGCTACGTTGCGCATTGGGTTTCCCTCTCGAGGAATGGGAATGGACTTCTCTGGCAGCAGAAAATAACGTTAAAGCAGATTAACGAAAGCATTACTGAAGTCTGGAATGCAGCAATAATCTGGGATTTTTCTTAATTCTAATCGAGGCCTCTAGTTTATGCGAAATGACAAGAGAATGTTCTACTATTTTTTTTTTCTGGACGTTTCGAAAAATGTATTTCCATCTCAAAACTACATATTCATAAAATAAAATGCTGGTTTAAACAATCATAAAATAACATAAATAAAAGTAAGCATAAAACAATACAGAGATAAGAATAAGAGTCTGATGGTAAAAGAAAATTTCATGCGGTTCCGTTGTAATGGATAAATCAATCGATCTTCTTTCCTTTCCTCACGTCAGTGCTTCGAAAGAATTGGGGTACCCCTAAAAATAAATGGGTGTTGTTGGTTTTATTTAATGACCGAGTCATGTGACACCTTTCCATGTTTTCCAAATTTAAGAAACTTTGTAATGGTATTTTCAGTGATTTATAGTCTTTAATTCATGCCTACCGATACAAAATTCAGATAATTATCCGTAAAACTTCAATCAAAACGTGTGTTGCGTAATTTCTGAGTCTCCTGAAGTTTTTCTTTCTCTATTCATAATAATTCTATTCCCTTTTTATCATAAATACATCGCAATCCGTTCCATTAAAACCTAATCAAAATCAGTGAATTTATCTAATTCGTTGTCAAATTGAAATATTGGAATGTCAAATTTCGTTTTCAGAGTAGCGGCATCAGCAGCAGAGTCACCTGTTCGTTTGAACCAAATGATACCATACTTCAGGTATTATCTTCATACCGATGTGTTAAACTGAATTACAAATTCAGTATGTAACATTTTTTGCATATAATATCGACTCTCCTTAGAGAAATACGAGAACAATTACGCCAGTGTGAGAATTGCAGTTGTTTCAGACATAAGGTGGATGTGGCAACTGGAGGAGAAGATGGATTGGCAGTACCACGAGATTTAGTAACTTTGAAGACAATTAGCCAGTTGCAGGCGATCTAATTTCCAGATTTAAAATGTGTATTTTGGTCCGCATTTATCATCATCATCATCATCATCATCATCGAGCTCAGTATGTAGAAAATATAAATTCATATTCTGCCTCACAATAAATGCTGCACACTTTAAGAGTATGTCCCTTTCCTCTTGAGTAGGGTCACATACGATTCATGTTTGCTAATGTGGTCAAAATTTGCATTTAACGAAGTTAGAAATGTGTCATTAGCCCTTTATAGTTAAGAAACTCTTCATTCACCGACTAGATACACAATATCACTTTGACTATGTCAGAACAGATCTGCCAAACACTAGTGCACAGAAAATGGCGTGACAATCAGGGCCAAAAGTAACATACGTAATTTCCTTATTTTAAATTTTCCCTTATACATTCTTTGAGAAAAAATAGATCATATTTATCCCTTCACATGCCTTAGAAGTTTGTAGCATTTTTTCGGATATCCCCTGCACTTTATTAGTTACGCGAGTTTCTTAACAATTACAGTAGAAGGTAAATTTTATTTCACAAAAATAGATTCAAATTGATTAAATTCACTTAATTACTTTCGAATGGTTCAGATCGCGATGTCTACTTTTCCATCTTACAAAACTTATGAATATACTACAAGGAAGGATCTCGTCCAATTACACGTTTACTGCTCCTCTTTAAACCATTTCTTTGCTTTGTCACTTCATCTTCCCTCTTGAAAAATATTTTTCCCCATTGTCGCATCCCTCTCCTCTTTCAATTTTCTATTCATATCACCTCTTCTCATTGCTACATGAGAGGGCCGCTTCAAATTTATCAGTTTACTGTTCATTTTCAACCTTCTCCTCGCTTTGCAACTTCATCTTTCCACTTGGAAAATCTCTTTTACCCATTGTCCCTTCCCTCTCATTGAATTCTCTGTTCATATCACCTCTCTCTCCCCTTTTCAACACCCTATTCACAGGTATCTGTTGTGCAACATAACCCAACTTCTCATCCCGCCTTAACTAGGAATGGAAAAAAATCTATGTTTTTAAAATATCAATATTTTCGATGTTTTGCGATATTACAACATCGATGTTTTGCTTTGGATGTCTTCAAATCGATATACTTGTGCAGAAACACTGATGTTTAAAAATAATTTTCATTACATAAATAAAATTTCCAGTATCTAATGTATTTATGGATTGCTCGCAATCAACACGCATAATTGTCAATCCATAGTAGACAGGAAACCGTTTTCTATGCGCAAACATTTCTCCAGTGTTCTTACTTTTTTATTATTTTGTACGTGGTAAGACTGTTAAACTGCCATTTGAACCTTGACTACATAGAACATTGATTAGAAAATTAAGATGACAGTCAAATTTCAGGTAGAATATACGTTCAAACTAATAATGGCATGCTATGTATCACAGCAGACCCAGAACATTTTACTTCGAAATATTTTATCATATTTAAACGTCGATATTATAAACATCTATGAATTTTGTCGATGTTTTCACTAACATCGGAAACATTAAAGAGGTTTTACATCTCGAAACGCTAAAACAATCGACAGCACAATCGATCTTCTGCGCTTGCGCAGTTCAAGTTTCGCATCACTTTTGCGCATCTGAGCTTCAGCAGAAGATCCAGATTAGAGTCGACTGCTGTGCGCTATGGCGCGCAAAATCTCTCTCTTTTGGTGACTTATCGAAGTATCGCTGTTACCTGCATGACCGAGGAGACTAGAGCGTGTGTCGACTCGTCGCCTCGGTGGGAAGGGTCGCAGGTTCGAGTCCCACCGAGGGCGTGGTTGTCTGTCCCTTGTCTTTCGTAAATGTGTGTTGTCGGAGAAAATCCTGTGAGTCTGCGGCCCACATATCGAGGACCCCGCCAGTGTGTGTGGTGTAAACAATTATTATGTAACCCCATGGGGGACGTAGTGGGTTTCCGGCGTGAATATCCGAAATGGGCATTCCCTGAAAGCTTGGAAAATCTCCTTGAAGGAAAAGAAATCGATCGATGAACCTACCTATTGTGGCGTTTTTGCCGGGGCAATAAATCACAGACGTGAACGGTTTGTAAATTATTAAGTATTTATTTGAAAAAATGCTCCAACACCTGAATACTATGTACAATAATTACAATAAACAATATTGGCCCGTTACTAGAAGGAATGTTTCCTGGTTACCACCACCGCTGGCCTGTTAATTAGATATCATATTCGGTGTGATGCACGAGTAGCCTACGTGAGCATAGAAGCGAGTATGCCGCACCTCCCGTCTCGACGTAGCACGCCGGCTTCAGTTCCCTGCCTCAGTAGCCTATGCATTAAAATGCAGCGCCGCGCACAACCCACACGACTTCCTACCGACGCGCCCAAGAATCAGAAGAAGGAGTTTAGGTCCGGGGTTTTTTTATATTACCTTCTGGGCCGGCTGACGGAACTGCGTCATCTCGCTGTTTCCGCCGACGCGTTTCCGATGCTAGCCTGCGTATGGGGTTCCCAAGTATCCACCCACGACACGGCTCCCCTTCCCTTCCGCTCCCTAGCCTTTGTTCAGTCCAGCGTCTCTTCCGCCAGCGCTGTCCATGAAATGCACGTGGCTGATACTTGGTACGTTTGTACAAGGCGAGTGATATGACGCCACACTATGTTTTGCTAATCACTAGTTCTGGTCGTCCGGAGCGCGCAGAGGGTTTCGCAACACGCCAGCGCGGCAGGTCGTGGGTGGGCGACAGGGGCGGAGGGGCCGGGCGGGGCCGGGCGGGGCTGGGCGGGGCCGGGCGGGGCGTTGCGAGGCCCTTATCTGCGTCGGCTCCAGGCGAGGCGGGTCACCCGCTCGCGCGCCGCGTCCCCATGGCAACGCCGGGCGGGCGGACGGGCGCGCGCCTCGCCGCCGCCGCCGCCGCCGCCGCCGCCTTTGTGATGCAAATGTTCCATTTAAATCCTGTTTCCATGCCGGTCCACTCCCCGCGCCGCTAATAACACTTCCTGCGCCCGGCAGCGGCGGCCCGCGGGCCCTTCGCGCGGCCCAGGGCGCCTCCAGGCCCTTGGCCCTTGGCTCCTTTCGTTTCGACGGGCTACTTCCACGATGGTCGTCACAGACCCAGTAGAAGCGATGAGTATTTATTTTTCTTCTTCTATTTTTCCGTTTATATCCCTGAAGGATTACATTAATTCTGGGAAGTGAGTAAAAAATTTGATGCACTCGTTGGTGAGTAATGCGTTTCATGCAGTAACAGTGTGCAAAAACTGACTACAATATTCAATAAAAGAATCTTGTGATGTTAGATTCGCTGACGTTTGTTACATAACATCTTTCATTCACGAAATACGAAACAATGTTTATTTTATCAGTTTATTCCCATGGCATCGCCTTGCGGCAGTTGGAACATGGCCCTTCTGCCGACGGTTCCTTTCGTTTAGAGGGGTTAATTACACGATGTTCGTTGCAGACCGTGTAAAGTGATTATCATTATTTTTTTCTATTTTTCCGTTTATATCACTGAAAGATTACATGACAAGATTACATCCGAGAGGTGAATGAAAACTTTGATGCATTTGTTGTTGATTAATGCGAAACAGTGCAGAAAGATTATGCTTAAACTAGCTACGAGAAGTGAATACGCAATGAGAGAACCTGAAATAATAGATTCGCTGGCGTAAGTTACATTACTTCTTTCATGCATCAAATATGAAACATTGTTTACGTTATCAGTTAGGTAATACCATTTTCGTGGCATCGCCTTGCAACCGCTTGAGGCAGACCGTTGGCCCCACGGTTCCTTTCGTTTAGAGAGCATATTTACATGGCGTTCGTCACAGATCTACTAAAAGCGATGAGTACTAATTATTTCTTTCTACTTTCGTGTTTATATCACAGAAGAGTTACATTAATTGCTAGAAGTGAGTTAAAAATTTAATGCATTTATAGGTGAGTAATGAGTTTCACGCAGTAACAGTATGCAAAATATGACTTTAGCACCCAAGAAGAGAAGCGATGAATTTTAGATTCACTGACAATTACACTGATAATTTCTGAGATTCACTGTCAATTCACTGACAATTTTAGATTCACTTATATCATTTGTTTCATTCACGAAATATGAAACATTGTTTAATTTATTAGTCAATCAAGTGTGCGTTTTTTCCGTGCCATTATATGACATGAATTCTTTTGCGTATTAACAATTTTTCTTATTGTACACGCTCAACAGACTCATAAATTAGAGCTCGTATCAACGAATTTTTAGAAATTGGTCAAGTTTAAATTGTTTAGACTTCAAATAATAAGAACAATAACAATAATAACAATAATAAGAACAATAGTAACAAAATAGTAACAATACTAGTAGCAATAATAGTAATTTTTCACACAATTACAAAATTGACTTACAAATATTGTTCATTTATGTGCAATGTATCTTGTCGGGTCTGAGATTAAGTTAATTTCCTTTCCTTTCAAATGAGCTCTTTTAAATTATTCCAGTACGTCAGTAGAGGTAATTTTGCTTCTTGATTTCATTTATATTACTCCAACGTTCTCATGCCGGTTTTTACTCTTAGAAATGGCAATCGAAGGCAGATACACAGGGCTCTTTGGTGTTCGGCCTGCGGGTTCTCTGGAGATCGCCTCTACTTTTATGGCTCCGTTATCCTGTGCCAGAGGGTTCTTTTCTAGGGCGTGGTTTCCTTTTCCTTCCCAACCGTGTACCGCCCGCCCGCCCTTGGCGCCCTCGCCAACGTCCTTCCCTCCCTGGGGCGTCGGTCGCATTTGCGCCCTCCACTCCCCCTTGGGCGGGGGCGGGGGCGGGGGGGGCAAAGGGTGGGGGCGGGCAGAGGGCTGCTAACTTTTATTCCGCCAGCGCAGTTCGTCCCGCCCGCAGCGCTTTCGCACTGGGATAATGAGAAAGTAATGAAACAGAAAACGCCGAGATTGAGGTGGAAACTCGTATTAATTATGCGGGTTAATGGCGATCGTATTAACTTTGCCCCTTACGCTCAACTTTCTTGACCACGCCCCCCTGCGAAATTCGTTCAACTCGAGAAATGATGCTACATAGTGTTAGGTTTGCGCATATGTGGTGCCTAATGAGTAGAGTGAGAAGCTCTGACCAATGATATGGTTATTTTATTCAACTTCTGGGTGGGATTCATCGGAAGTTATAGCAAGATCAATGGGTCTATTAAGCTATGTTAATCAGCTTCCCTGAATTACATTGTTTTTATGGTCAAGTTTAAAACACTATCATGTTTAATTAATAAATAATAAGTAAAAATTACAATGAATATTTCGGAGGGAGACTTCTCATTCCTGTAAAATAAACTATACTTCCAAAATTTTGTTATTATATAGAAAATTCCTTATCATACGGTCGTTATCAGATTAACGTTCCCATGGACGAAATTAAAGTCTTAAATTCTATAAACATATGTAACTCATGAAACTCACGAAAACTTGACGTAACTCAAAAATTATACGTAACTCAAGAAAAATGTCACTTAATGACTGTTTTTTAGAAAATTATTCATAATCATTCACGTAAATGAATTTGAAATTGTTTTTCAGATTTGATCTAATCTAATTATTTAGCTATTATTTAGCTCAAAATCACGCAAAAATAATTTAGTAGAATCTAAAACGAATTTTTAATTATGTGAAGAACAATTCTAAATTTTACAATAATAAATGAGAAAAATACATCAACTACATTAAAAGGCGAATTCGTGCCATGCTATCCTCACGAGAAGTAGGTCATTCTTTAATGTCCATTAACAATTACGATTGCCAATAAAACTGTCTTGTTACCGTGAAAACATGTAATTCACACACGTAAATATAATGAAGTCAGCACCCGTTTCATTTAGTACGAATATTGTTGAATTTTGTGAGCGAAGTTGATTTTTTTTATTGTCTTAATTGATTTTTTCCTCAACCTATGGCAAAGAAATTCTATCTCGACCAAACAACACCCCCTTTGCGCACTTAATATGAAAACGACAATTATTTTCATTGTATTGTTTTCGTTCATCCTTCGCCATATACTTTGTTATCTTTTGATATGTATTTATGAGATATTTTCTCAAAATCAAATGTAAACCAACCTTTTCATTATTATATTTAAAAAATTATTTATACTTCTTGCACACTTTGAACAAACACATCCTGATTCTATTTAGCTTATTTCTCTAATGTAAGCCATTATGAAGAATAGAGTTGTTCATTAGCACCCACCATCTTCTTCACGACTTTAAATCATACCTGTTAAACACCTAGTCACGAATCCTTTGCAAACCTCCCAGAGAGTAATAGAATACGACCCGTTTAACATCTTCAAAGCGGCGCTTTTGCACTAAAATCTGCATTGCATAAGCCTTTTGGGAAAACGAGCGTTTTATATCAAAGGAGAACAAACGAGACATTTTCTTGTATCACTCTATAAAGGAAGTAAAAAAAAAAGAATTCCCCGCAGCAGCGTGTCAACTGAAATAGCGGCGTGTCGACGCAAATAGAAGCCCTTTATATTCATCGAAATGCGATTACGACGTTCCAGGAACGGCGCGGGGAACGCGGAACGAGGCAGGTGGCGCTGGGCGAGAACGAGCGACGGGTGAGAGAGGGTTCAAATGTCAATCGAGCTGATTGCACGCCCCCGGTGATCGGCGGCTGCCAGCAGGGACAAACGCGCCGGCGGGGGGAGGCTCGTCGCACCGGAGAGGTTTCGAGAAGGCTGGTCGACTCGCGCTACGTACAGATTCGAGAATATCATTTTACGGGTATTATTCGGATTCGCGTTTTTATCGCGGTGAATATCGTGCCGATAAGGTCACCACAAAGATATTAGGGCCGACCCGGATCGTTAAGATAGTAGTGTCGTAGTGATCTCGAATCTAAGGATCGCGGATTCGAGTCCCGCCTCGGGCACGGTTGTATTTGTGTTCGTCCTTTCACTCCTTATCATCACCATATCATGTCATCTTCATAGTTACTATACCATTAAGTGCAATAGTGCTCGCAAATGGCCTAGATGTTAATGCGACCTTAAATAACAAAAAAATATATTAGGGTTGTATTCGCGGACTAATAGAAGAATAAATATCTATCTATCATTGCATATTATTTTACGTAGAAATTGTGTGACATGCTTAATAGTCGTTCAGACTTATAGAAATTAAATAAAGTAAAAATGTACAAATTGATATCTCATTGATAAAAATTCTAGTTATTAGATTAATGCAAAAAAGCATTCCTACTGGCAAAGAAGAGGAAAGGAAAGGGAGCAGGAAGTGATAAAAGTGATCAAAACATTTTATTTTGCAATATCCAGTCATCAACAAAATTAAATGTACTAAGGTTCAATCTGTCGTAGTATTTTAATTTAATCTGTGTCGCACAAACCGCAATTCGTTTAGGATTCTTTGGTACCAATAGAGCAAAAGCGAATGAAAGCAAACATTCAAAGAAACTGATTAAATAGAACTGAAAGGAAGTGAAATTGCCTTCAATCGGGACTCGTGTTGGACAAGGGTCGAAGACTTCTTTGCGTAGTTCATCAGCCTCATTTTTTTTATTTGCGTATTCGCGTATTTGAAACATGCGAATGCCGGAAGCCTCTCCTTTTCACTGATAGCGGTACAATTGTATAGTTAGTTTAGATGACTTCTCCTTTGAAGGAGATATTTCAGGCTCGATATTAACAAATCACCATTATCGTAATGGGTTACCGTCATGTGTTGAATATGAAGTAATGAAGGTAGAGATATACTCGTAGTTAGTGAAATCAAGGGCAAAGGAAACACAAAGACACGTGATGCAGCCTCCGTTGTCAATCATGAATTCTGTTATAGATGTCTTGGGATATTTTAAACTAAGCGTCTGCACTGCAGTAGAATGTCTATTGTGCTATTTCTCTACACCTTATGTTCTACCAGGGGGATTTCTCCCCAGGGTGAACACCTAGGCGTTAGCCCCTCTCCCCCTCTTCCCCTCGCTAACGCACAAGAACTCCGACATGCTGGTATAAGGGTCCCGCCAGAAGGCAGGTTACCCTCTCAGTCAATGCCTGGGTCATACCGTCCTGCCAGCTCAGAGCTCCTAGCTTTCCAGTCTAGTGACGAAGTCAAAACAATGCGCCACTCATAATGCACCCGAGCAACCGCTCGCGATCCCGAGAAGTGTGGACGGGTTGCTTGCAATTCGTCGAGCGCCGAACATTCGGTATTCACTCTACCCACCGCGTGTCGGTCTTTGGTACGCATCAAAGGGAGCAAACATTCAGCTGTTCGGGATTGGACGAGCTGCTAGGAAAATGCCGAATGTGTGACAAATGCCGAATGTGTGACAAATGCCGAATGTGTGACAAATGCCGAATGTGTGACAAATGCCGAATGTGTGACAAATGCCGAATGTGTGACAAATGCCGAATGTGTGACAAATGCCGAATGTGTGACAAATGCCGAATGTGTGACAAATGCCGAATGTGTGACAAATGCCGAATGTGTGACAAATGCCGACTGTGTGTCAAATGCCGACTGTGTGACAAATGCCGACTGTGTGACAAATGCCGACTGTGTGACAAATGCCGACTGTGTGACAAATGCCGACTGTGTGACAAATACCGACTGTGTGACAAATACCGACTGTGTGACAAATACCGACTGTGTGACAAATACCGACTGTGTGACAAATACCGACTGTGTGACAAATGCCGACTGTGTGACAAATGCCGACTGTGTGACAAATGCCGACTGTGTGACAAATGCCGACTTGTGACAAATACCGACTGTGTGACAAATACCGACTGTGTGACAAATACCGACTGTGTGACAAATGCCGAATGTGTGACAAATGCCGAATGTGTGAAGCCGCCTTTAGAGAGCTGCGAGGGAAGTCTCAACCATGACGTCGCAGCTACTACTAACCCTAGCAATTCGAGATTATAAATAGTAGCGTCTGTTTCTAAAGGAAATGGCTCCTCGAGCTCACTCGTGTAATTCTCACCAAAAATTGTGTGTTCTTATCGGAAGATAATATATTTACTGAGCACTTAGAAATACTATTTCATTCAAGGAATCCACACACTTATATATTACACGCTCCTTCACAAGCATCCTTCTATTTCCCATTCAGCCAAGCATTCTGATATTTTCAGTGAATAATCAACTGAAAAATAGCCAAACTCTTACGGTCAGTTATGTTCAGGGGCGTTTACGAAGAATAGTGAATGTCGACAATATTGCCAACGCAAACAAATAAAACTTTCCTACATAGATGAACAGGGAATTAAAACAACCACTACAAGCACTGTGGAAATACTACGTCTTCTACGAAGGGAGGGTTTATTGAACTCGCCTTAGAAAATAGAAAATATAAAAAAGTGATACACATCTCTTCTGCCATTGTTGAGGAAAACGAAGAGTAAAACAACTTCAACAGTTACATTAATTCTCAACAACATAGCGCACATGAACCAAGTGAACTGAAAGCAATATCTAGGTGGAGGGCTACTTGAGACCCCACCTCGTTCGTATTTCTAGGGTAAAAAGGGGAAGGCGAGCGTTGGAGAGCAAATTGAGACGAGTCAACAAGTGTGATAGCTAGTGCTGAACTACGTGTCATGTTGAGTGGTGTAGTTAACGCCGCTAGAGACAAGCCCCTACGTTCTATTGGAAATAATGTGATTTTGGCCACGACTTGGGACTTTTCCTGGTGAACAGTTACAGCGGAACTTGTCATTTTCTTCTGGTTTTCTGACTTCGCTTTGCAAAGTTCACTGTACGAGTTTGGATGCTGTAAAAATTGTACCTTCCTAAACAATAAAACTAGAGTTAATCATATTGCTGTGTACCTGTTATTGTGCTATTGTGTGTACCTGTACTTCTCATTCTATACGGAATGAGTAGAGGTTGAAAATTAGCTCATTGGGTCCTTCGATGTAGGTTGCTTGTCTAGCACAAAGTCAGTGGCTTCTTTTCGGTGCATCACCACGCACCGTGTGTCGCAAAGTGCCTCCCATAAGATATAATTTTCCAATGTTTACGGGGTGAAAGCTTATCTCATGTATTGTGCACCAACCACAAATTATTTATGTGTATATTTTATTTTAAATACCATGAAATAACATTACCAATATTTTGCTTAAGTGATCGTTATGAGGGATTTGATCCCTCTGTCCTGCATCACGGTTTTTTCACAGAAATGGAATAATACCAAAATTATCTCTCTTAATTTTAATTTCTATACACCTGCATTGATTTAACAAGCAAAAATAATAGTTCTGAGTTCACTTATCCGCCACTCGAAATACATGCATTTGTTAAAAGGTGTTACGCTTAGAAAGGAGAGTTATATAAAATGTGCCAACTGTTGACTAAAAAGGCAAACAGCCTATTAATGCCCTGAATTTCCAGTGATACCAAAAAAGTGTAATAATATGTTAGTCAAATTTATTTGCTCTATCAGTTTGCACTATCGGTATTCGATTCACCTATTAGTGCAACAATTATTAGCTAGTATTTTTTTAGTCAGACGTTTGCTAAGTCGTTTCACAATGACAAACAACAACATCGATGGTGTTGAGGGTAACAACTTTGGAAATATAAGTACAATACTTATATAGCGTACCACGTGCCACTTATTCCGCTTGTGCTTAGCTCAACAAACTTGTGCTAAATTCAGTAATGCTCTGCAGCGTCGTATCTAATCAGCTGCAGCTGTCGTGTCCCCATGATCTGCTTACGTAGAGCAAATACTTTGACCCGGGAACAACCGCAAGTACAGCGTTGAAGGCAAAGAGGGCTGTTCAAAATTGCGTGGCCTCTATTACGTGAATGGCCAGATTACAGTAAAAAACGCACGTGTAAAAAAGATTTATGAATCTGTCAGAAACACATTTTGGGATTAAATATGAAAAGTTAAAAGTATGCTGTCCTTTTCCAAAATGATAGATGCAAATAAGTAATGAATTTCAAAGTTAAATTGAACTTGTCCTCACAAAACCGTGGTGTTTGATCCTTCATTTGTGACATGTACTCAATGGATGTGAAACGTGTAAGCCGCATTTACGTTGTACAACATCTTTAGAAGTCTACCTAACCAGATGCAGAAATGAAAAAATACTGATAAGAATTAAGTTTAAATTAAACTGAATTAAATTTCAAAACAATACTTCTCAGATTCGTAACTATATCATATGTTTGCTGAAATATTAGTTGTTACAACATCTCACATTATCATAATCTCACACGATAAACGAATAGAAAAGAGGTCTAAATTGGATGAAGGACGAAGATCAATTTTAGAATGGAAAAAATACATCCAGGAAGCTGTAGAGGGTACAGGCCTCAAACCAGAAAATTGGGAGGATAGAGTGTTGTGGAGGGCGAAAAGGGCACGCTCCTAAGGGGGAAAATGCCGAAGACGATGAAGGAGAAGATGAAGGAGAAGATGAAGAAAGAAAGTTTTATACATTTGTTTTAAAATTCACTTGTAATTACTATGTTTAAAAAACCACACGCCTAATCCCGAGTAGGATGTCGGTCTTTTCCGCTCCCTACGTGCTCCAGGTAACACCGGAAGCCAACACATCCCAGGCGACAAGCGCGGCGGGGATCATGTGAGCGGGGCCACCCGCCGCCGGTCGTCGTCGTCGTCAGCATCGATGGCGAAGGGGCGAGGAGGGGGAGGATGGGGAGGATGGTGAGGGAGTTGAGCAGAGCGAGGGCGTGACCGTAACGAGCTGCGCGATTTCTCATCTGACTCGCAGATTGCGCGCGAACGCGGCTCCGCGAACAGCGTGTCGGCGGGGCGGAGCTAACGGAATCCGAACCCGTGTTCCTCGGGCGGGGGCGGGGACGGGGGAGGGGCGCGCGCGCCCTAGATTAGCAAGTCAAGCGCGCTCCCTGTCTCCTCTCCATCCGCCCACGCCCACTCACTCCCCCTCGCTCCTCCACTGCCTGGGGAGAAGGCCGCGCGAGGGGCACTGGGGGTGCGGGGCATTCGCACGGGGGAGGGGGAGGAGCCCCGCTTGGCGTGTGGGAAGGACTGAAAGAAAGAAAGCCGAAATACGTCGTAAACGGTGGGTTTGATTGATAGACTGTTTAGTGATTCTGGGTACGTCAACTACCAGGGTCATTAGTCTCGTAAGTGTAATGCATGTTCACACGTACATGCATGCACGCTCGCATGCACACGTATGAACGCGCGCACGCACCCAGGCACGCGCACGCACACACGCACAGACACACACGGGCGTGCTAGTGGTTTGCACATCCTTTCAGTTTTCTTCATACCTCAAAGATTCTTATGTGAAGGACAATTCTAGAGGCCGGCTGTTCTGATCTGTACTTTTCCGTGGTTTCTCCGATCAATACCAGGAGAATGACGAAGCAGGACTCTAAATGAACGGGCCACAGACGCGCGCGATCTTTTCGACCTCTTCCTTGTCCTATCCTCACCCCTCACACACACACACACACACACACACACACACACACACACACACACACACCAGCATGCACTGTACTACGTCAGAAGATCACTCGGGAGCTTAGAATTTGTTCCGACTGGTGGGAGATACCTGGTTGGCGAAAACCCCACTAGCCTCTATTAAGACGGCGCCAAATCTCGCCACACAGCGGGGGAACATTTCGCGAATTAAGACGTTTACAAATTGCCGATAGTTAATCCTCAGCAAGAGATTGTAGACATGTATCCTGAGCTATCGAAGTTAATTGTTTTCGCATATATAATACTAAAACGATGTAAACGTTTATAGGCGTTATTTTCACAAATTCAGGTTATTTCTACAATCACATTACACATGCCTCTCCATTCTGGAATCTAGACCATAAACTATCTGAATTCGTGCGAATGTATTTTGTCAGAAATGTGCTAAATGAAAAAGGCACAGTTTACTGTATAGAAATACATTTTAAATTAGCTCTCCTAGCACCTACAGTACAAATGAAAGATTGGGCAAAAATGTGATCATGAGGTGAAAGCAGAAGGCACTATAACGCCTGCATTTTAGGCAGCCCTCCAAACAGGGAAGTATTCAATCTGCCTATCTAACAGGTGAACTCACTAAATGAAAAATAATCTCGACTTTTCATTAAGGAACACATTGCATTAACAAAAATTAAAAATATTATAACGAAATGATTTGACAAGTAAGAGCATGAATTTTATGTTTGGAATTGTATTCTTCTAAAACTTTTGGATAATTTCAGGAGATACAATGAAGTGACAATCTGTTGTTCTTCTGACTGAATACCTTGCAAGTAACACAGTAACACTATTTAGACCAAATGTTTGCATAATGGAATTTTTCATGGATACCTCCGACATTAGACTAATAATTCTCGCCAAAAAATTTATTAACAAAGGTTTTTAATTTTTCGCACGCTACAAACGCAGTGTAGAGAAAGTATTGAAATGCTGCAGGCTATTTTTCGTCAGAAAAATCCGTATTGTAAATCCATGGCGCAGAACAAAAATTGATATTTGTAGACTTTGTAGCAAATTATTTTCCCTAACATGTTCTGTAGCCAGAATACACAGTTTTCTTGATCCTCAATACTGAATATGCTAATGGAAAAACTCTTTTCTGTGAATAAATCTTAGGTACTAAACCATAAGTTGAATTTCCACTAAAATTGATATTCCCCAATCGATCTGGCAAATGCCGGGGCTCTTTCAATTTGAAACGAATATTTTGATTTTGGGGGTAATTTACATAAAGCCACACACATTTTCAATTTTTAAAATAAAAATTCGATCAAAATTGTTTCATTATTTCGTATAGTATAGAGCAAAGTTTGCGCAAAAATTGACGCGAGATTGGTGTTAGTTAAATTCTAGGAATTAGAAGAAAACCGGTTAAACATTTTCAATGAAAAGTTGTATACATTACCATGTTCTTAATATTCTTAAAATTCATCTCTCAATTCCACTATTATGGAACTAAAAGATTAAGAAATATGAAAAGGTTGTGTGCGCAAATAGATAGCAACTAGGAAGAGTGAGGGGCAATACCGAAAAGCTAGCCTAGACTAAAGGCAGAAGAAGACTCCCTAGTGCGAGAAAGTCTGTATGATTATGTACCTCACCTAGGTTTTAAATATGAAGGCGCACATGATGATAAAGTTATTTATGATCGCCTTGGGCACAAAAGAAATCATACGTTCTTCCCTTGGTTCAGGTCTCTTCCACTCAGATGTATCAGGTGAATTAGACCGAATGTCTGTTGTACATAGGAACAACTTCGTTCATCTTCCAATAACGAAAGCGTACAACACCGCTGAATATATCTAGATGACATCGGCGCTGTTTTGTCTGTTATTCATTATCATTCAAAAAATATACAATCCTCTATAAAATATGGATACATTTATAGTTACTTGAATGTATTGTTAGAGCTTAACACAATACGTTTTTCATCATTACGTTCTCGAGTACATTTTTCATGGAATTAATTTATGTTTATTATGCAATGAACTTTGATGCTGAAATAAAATTATTCTAAATCTTGTAAACTAATTCAATTACATCTGTACAAAAAATCTCTTTTAATATAATGATATAAACCAACAGAAATAATGAATTCTGGTTTCTCTGGACTAATTGGTTAAAGATATGTCATGTCTGACAACATTCAATATCTATACACGTTCAAAAAAGAGATCCTCTTCGGTATTAACCAGTACTCCTGACGAACATCGAATAATTTTACGCGCTAAAGGCGTAAGCAAATAGCTGGTCTTTGCAAATAGACTCTCATGCACCACTGCATAGGATGCCCCAATTACAATACTACGTGAAGGGACGTCTCTTCTGGGTCGCGCGCCGAAACACAATTTCTGTCGCATCTGAGTTCAACCCCTCGTTACCTCAGAACCACCACCACGGGGTCCCTACATAGACACCGCCATTCAGAATAATGAAATCGGGTTTCTCTGAACTAATGGTTTAGTGACGTTTAACAATCTTGAATATCGACCATCCAAAAAAGACACTTTTCGATTTTTATCAGAACCTCTGACGAACATTGTTTAACGCGCCAAAAGCAAATAACTGGGCTTGCGTGTAGACTCTCAGGCGCAACTCCAAGGGATGCCACAATTACAATAGTACGTGAAGGGACGTCTCTTCTGGGTCGCTCGCCGAAATACAATTTCTGTCGCATCCGGGTCCAACCCCTCGTAACCTCAACACGACCACCCGGCGGCGTCGGCGCGCGATCCTCCAAACCCGCTGCGTGCGCGTCTTGCGTCGCGCGTGCCCCATCTGCGTGCAATTTTGTCGCGGGCGCGCCGCGTCGTCGCCCGCACGGGCGCGCGCGCGCGCACGCGTGAGGAGGAGGAGGAGGAGGAGGAGAAGCAATCGCACCGCAATCAGCGAGGCGGAGCGTCGACGCGCGCGCACGCAGGCAGCCACGCGTGCCTAGCGCGCCGCGCGCACGGGATCGTTCAGCCGTTAGCGTCCCCGGCCCCGCCCCCCTTCCCCGGGGACCCTCCCCTCCCCGATCCCTTTGCGGGGGGGGAGAGCGAGGGGCGCGGCTCAATCAACTCAGCGCAGCGGCTTAACCGCGCGCCGCCACCGCCACCGCCGCCACCGCCGCTGAATATTACTCGGGGAATCCCCGTGGCGCGGCCAAGGCAGCGCACGCCGATGAGGAGCGACGGCGAAATCCGGCGCCACGCGACGCGACGCGAGGCCGATGGTTGGGGAATGAAGTCGCTGATACGTCTATATGATGATCGTCATGGAAGGAGTTCCTGGATTTCAGAACGCGATTTCAAGGCCAGAGGGTCGATGGTGTTAATAATTGCGAATTATAATTATATAATTATAAGCGGCGGTGATGGTGTGACGGTTTGCGTACCGGACTGTTATACCCAAGCTCGCGGGTTCAAACCCGATCGTGGATTTTTAGGGCGACAAAATCCTTCGTACGCCTTCCTTCGGAGGGGAAGTAAAGCCGGCTGTCCCATGTTCATAGATTTACTTGCATGTAAAAGATCCTCAAGCCTAAATGACGCCTCTGAGATAAATTCAAATCGCCTGTTTCTCGCCCAAGAAATACCTCCTTCCTCTGCTAGTTGGTGAAAGGAGCGTAGCGAAATTTGCGTGGTCAGACGGAAGAGCGGGCCTAATGGCCCGAGTCTCGCCACGTAAAATAAGGCAAATTCAATTCAATAATTCGATTTATTTGGAGGGCTCTTTGGCAGTTCGTCAGCTGTTATGGTGACAGCCAATCGAGAGCTTGAACGTCAATATAACTAGTGATGTTTAAGCTTCCGAATGGATGACACCGTAACAGGTGATGATCTGTCAAAGGACACCGAATAAATCGAATTGTAAGGATGTGGAGTAAAAGAGCTGACTGGAAATATCCAACAACCGTAGAATATCTGTCTACTGGACATACCTATACGCCAGCTTTGTTAATAAACCTTTAGAAAAGCGTCATGCTGGCATTAGTGAGTAGTAATATGAAAATTCGAAGAATGATTGGTACATGCCCTTCCCTCATCCTTGTCTGGGTCATAGTCTGAATGTATTATATAGATGGTGTCAGAGCATGCCTCCGAAAGTTACTTAATGTAAAATATCTCAGTATTATAATGTTTATATGTCTCGTTATGCACGTCTTGTTATGTAACAACTTTCCGACTTTGCACAATTTATAATGCCAATTTTATTCTCAATGTTCAATCATTTCTAGTGCTAAGATACAAGTACAAAGCCAGTTGCATAATGTTATTCAAACTCTCTCGCCGCCTCAGCCTTATAACGCAGCTCATGTGCATCTCTTGTAACGACACATTTAAAATTCCTGAAACGGCTACATAATATAAGCAGTCTAATATATTACACTTGCAAACTTCATGAAAATTATACATTTTTAATTTGTCATGTGCTCATACATCTCTTCTTTAATTGCAATTCAGGATAACTTAATGCCTTCAAATTACAACAACCGAACGTGATTGCTTATTGGTCTCACCTTCTGCAACCGCCAAATGCACGCAGCCTCCTTTCCTCGATCAACCGACTCAATCGGGACACTGATTCTATAGAGAGCACACGTATGCCTCGACCCTCGCTCTTACTGTAATTTCTATTATCTTCACCACAATGTCTCAGTGCGTGTGTATGAGATCTGTTTAAAATATCATTCTTAACAGTACAGTATATCCGACAATGAACTAGTTTGTGAACAGTACATTTTCAACATGTGATTAGTGCAATACTAGCTTACAGCGAAAACCGCGGAGAACTGTAAAAACTGTGTTTCAATCTCTCTTACACGTGTTGTGTAATCGCTCGTAATTCAATTACTCGAGTTCATGAACGGTGTACTACTCGTGTTACGAGCAGTGTAACTTGCAACAATACAATTACCTAAACTCAGTACGTGCGTGTAATGAAGCATTTCGCAATTTTCGTAGTGACGCAACGTTTACTAAAGACGCTCGTAACAGACAAACTGCGAATTGTTGCATGATCAATACATTGCTGGCCACAGTGACTGTCTGCTCTGACCCTGACGAGACCAGTGTTAAGTTTTCTGTTGCATAGTGATAAGCTGAATTCCTTGTTCCGTGCCTTGTAACCTGTGTTGCTCACGAAAGATGATTCGAGTGACGCAGAAGGTCAGCTCAACAAACTGACTAAGCGCTCTGGCAAGATTACAACTGTCATGGTTGTGAAACTTGTCATGATTATTTGTTGCTACCTACTGCATAACATACTAAAAGACCTGAAGGGTGGGAGATAAGGCGGGGGAATTTACGAATTTATGCTCTGATATCAACTTGAAAATATATAACAAGTGAGGATTGCGTAAAAATTTTGAATTCATTATGTAAATCTCCTAACGCTTCAATAAAGGAAGACGATAAAGTTAACAAGGTAAATAAACATTGTAGGAGGCAATGTTAATCCAAAGGTATTTTATATTCGATGTTAATTTTAAAAAATATTTAAACAGAGAACTAAATATTTGCCTGATGCCTCGCCTTGATGTGCAAGCATCATCAACCGGGGGGGACACCACACTGACGCGAGTTTCACCATCAATGCCATTGATGGCTTCTCAAAATTTTCTTTTACAAATCGGGGAAATTTTCTTTTACAAATCGAACAATAAAAGAATGGAATACATTGCCTGCAAAAACCTTTGAAGCCTTTCCTCGTAGCGTACAACAATTTATGAAGTTAATTTAGAGTATTACTATATAAATGAGGGAATTAGCTGACAATAGTACGTTATAGAGCAATGCATCAGTTATATATTGTGAAGTGAGGTGTCGTGAAGTGTAGAACAGAGAAATAATGAAAGAAATGATTAAAGGGTCATAGTGAAAAGCGTAGTGAAGTGAAGTTGAACAAAGATTCAGTGCAGAGTTTGATTATGTTCCTTTTTTTAAGGTAATTTTAAAATTTTTATGAATTAGACAGTTTTATATCATTATTATTTTTATTATTAATGTTATTTTTATTTTCATTATTATTTTATTATTATATTATTATTATTATTTTATTTTATTATTATTATTTTATTATTATATTATTATTATATAATTTGCATGTTAGCTGTAGTATTTTACTTATGTAATTAGCTGCCACCGAGTTATGCCCATTTGTAGTTCAAATAAATTTATCTTATTTTATCTCATCTTTCAGCATATTGTATACGTTAAATCACTTTCATTTATGAGTTCTATCATGCGTTGCGATTTTATCTCAGTTATTCCACGCTAATTTTACCTTAAATTCAATAATTTTCTCAGAGCACCCTTTAATGTGCATTAAGTCATGGCACATTAAATTTATTATTAATTTATTAACAATGACGGTGTGTTTCAACTTGAATAACGCATTTACCACGGTGATCATCCAAACAGCTGGTTGTAAATCATCTGTTCCTAATTCAGTCTTCTAGGGTAATTTACACTAACTAATTATTATTTAATTAATCATTGTAAATTATGTAATCATCATTAAGATAACCCTTTACTATGGTAGGTCATGAAATCTGACCGATGAATGAGAATCTGTCATTATGTGAGACAAAAATGTTAAAGAAATCTTGAAAAGACAAATCACTCCATGGACAATATCTAAAAAGAGAATCAAGGTGCAGATCAATAAAGATCAATAATTTATGAAGCTTACAAGGGGAATAATGAATCCAGAATCAAAAGCAGTTGTAATAGCTGCCCAAACTCAGTTGTTGAGAACACGACATTAAGATAAAGATGTTCTCAAAATTTCCCAAGATGATAAATGCCTCATCTACCAGGAACATGGAGAAACCATTGATATTGTTGCAGCTTATCCGATTCTAGCAAAGACCAAATACATGAAAATACACGATAGGGTGTGTAGTTAGCTTAACTGGAAACTTGTTACGTCCTCGGAGATCTAAACACACGCTCCAAAACATTCACCAAAACTGATGACGTCTCTTAGATTGTGTACAATATTGTACGACCCACAAATTCAAACTGATCCCATGAGAGCGACAAACAAACCGCATATTGGTATCCGGGATTTGGAGAAACAGTCTGTCTACTTGTAGATGTGGCTGTGCCGTGCGATCAAAATGTCGTCAGAAAAAGTCGTACTGTAGTTCCCTGATTCTGCAAAAAGTGGTTAATTATTATGAAGAAAAGTTCTTCCTCTAACATGTTGTTTAATCAGAATCCACGTTTTGAGTGGGTCTTTGACGTCAAAAAGTTTATTTATAGCCCAATCAACCAGTTAGACCAAAAAATGACGATCGAAGGGGGAAAAATCCCGGAGTTTGGAAACTTGTCATGGTTATTTGTTGCTACCTACTGCATAACATACTAAAAGGCCTGAAGGGTGGGAGATAAGGCGGGGGAATTTACGAATTTATGTTCTGATATAGTTATTCAACTTGAAAATATATAACAAGTGAGGATTGCGTAAACATTTTGAATTCATTATGTAAATCTCCTAACGCTTCAATATGATAAAGCAAGACGATAAAGTTAACAAGGTAAATAAACATTGTAGGAGGCAATGTTAATCCAAAGGTATTTTATATTCGATGTTAATTTAAAAAAATCTTTAAACAGAGAACTAAATATTTTATTTAAATACAAAAATTATTATTTTGCCTACACTCAAAAGGCTCAAAACCAATTGAAAATGAAAATGGAAAAATTAGACTTGAAATATGAGGTAATGGAACATATAATATCAATGACACGTTGAGTATACAAGCGTACATTTATGGATAACATGATGAGGCAATTCATCTCTGAAAATTATTGTAAAGGTACGAATTATTTAACGTATGAATGTATTTGTTTCACTCTGAGTATCAAAGGTTAAAATAGAAGCGTTTATAACACATTATAAATTAAAAAAACTTTTATCACAACTTTGGTACTGTTGGTATTAAATGCACTTACTTAGATGAAAGCTTTCCCCTAACATCTCAAATCAGATCAACTGAGCCTTTTCCACGAAGTGTTATGAGCTTCAAAAACAAATCTCATTGCATACATAACGTTCTATTTAAATCCAAGTTACTCTAAACAAGGCAAACAAGTAGTTTGCAAAATATATTACTCAGTTTGCTTTGATCTTCATTCTCTGGGTTAAAATTCCTCATCCATAAAATCTCCGCAAGGCTTCCCTTTGACACAACAAGAGTTGGCTCAATAATGAGAGCACTTACCATCATCACAAAATTATACTGAAGAAAGCGGCACATAAAGCCGGTTTCAATCAAGATAAATGACTAATCAAATAAAACTCTTTTGAGGTTTGGAAGTACCGCAAAGCTCAGAAAGTAATCAATGAATTTCCGAGTTCAAAAAGTAAATTAATCTCCGATAATCCTCAACGAAGTGACCGTTTCTATGGTTTCTGCTACTAATTATCTGAAACACAGTACCGATTTCATTGTTACCTCAAACAAGTACAGGGTCCGTAGGGAAATTTTTACCTCCTAACTAAGAGATTAGCGCAGCCTTCCCCTCGTTTGTTTGCCGGTTACGAGTAACATCCGCCAGAATGCGCCCGAAAGTGCTAGCAAGAGTGGTAGCTCCGACTGTAATCACCCTCATGCGAAGAAATAATCTGATGGCGTCCCTCGTCTGGCGCGCTCGAAACGGAGAATGTGGAGTCTAATTAATACGTTTTATGAGGTTCTCATCGCGGGCACCCTTAGCACAGCAGCGCGCGCGGCGCGGAATTAAAAAAGATGAGTTGATTAAAAAGCGCGGCTTCCCCCAGCGCGGTGGGTGCGCGCGGCCAGGTCGCCGCGATAACCACGCGAAGCCATACGACCTCCTCCGTGGCCTCTCCCGCGCGCACAGTGCGCCCGTCACGGGAATCTGAAGGGCACAAACCATTCAGAAACACCCACTGAGGTGACTCGGGGCATCGACGGATATCAATGGGATCCCTGACCGAGCGGACCTACTGTTCCATTCCCGACGGACGCAGACTTTTCGACACTAGCATCATAATTAGATGGAATTCAGGCGCTGCCGATGGAGAGAATCCTAGCGGCAGACAGCTCTGATCGGTAGTTTTTTGTTTTTTTTCGACAAACACCAGGCGAATGCCGGAGAAGTACCCTAACAAGTCGACCACGGACCGCGCGCGATCTTTCCTTCCCCTTCCTTGACCTATCTTCGCCCCCTTACATACACAACAGTATCACTCATGTGGGAGACCAGTCAGGGGCTGAGAGCTTGTTCCGGCAGGGACGGTGCCCTGCTGGTGGGAGATACCTGGTTGGGGAAAAACCGCAAGCCGAAATGCAAGTCGACGCAGGTCACACTATCCATCTCTCGCGGTAAAAAATGCACTACCCTCCCAGGACTAATGACTTCAGCAGTTAACGCGCCCGGAAACAATAAACAACCAATCATTTATTCAGATACATTTGCAAATTACGTCACGTGGATATGCCGAAACGTATCCCAAACATGCGCACATTCGTTAGCACACATCGGAATGGTTGTGCTCGTATTATTCTGTTAAAATATATATTTAACTGTACTCAAATAATCTCTTATCCAAAAATTGAGAAAACAATGTAAATATAATTGTATTTGTATTTAAATTGTCAATATTATTGTAAAGTAATCGTTTTGTTTACAATCTTTAAAAATATTTCGAATTGTCTATAATACATTCGTATGTGTAAAATATTTTTGCTTTATTAAAATGTTTTAAGAATTGTATCAATGTTTCTTTCATTTAAAAAAACGAGAATTTGAAGTGATTATCTTAGGACTTGAAAACTATAAGCGTTAATCTCGAGGTTAAGTATGTAACATCCGAGATAGTGTTTCATTAATTTTATTGAGTACTTAATTTAAAATTAATCTTTGTTAATGATTTACAGCTGTCTTCTTCCAATTTTGATCAGCTCCGTTCAAAGCAAGAGTTCCGTGTGCCTTTAAATTTGACGTTTTTTTAAAAAATAAATATAAAATTCTTCAAGCCCCAGCCAGTTTGCGAACGCTGTAGTTTCGACGGGACAAAACGGCCTTACCTACAGGTGCCTCAGAATAAATATTACAAACCGCAAGGCTATGTATGGCGGTCCTCTGACTATCACTTTTTAATCACTAATGAACATGATTTTTGCTAATGAACATACAACAAAGTTACACTATGACATTTACCCCTAATTGGAAGATAACCCATCTTGTATTGTTGTCTGGCGGTCGAAATGTATTGGCGTCTAAACGTCAACTGCCAAACACTGAAACATGAAGTCTTGTCAACAAATCAGGGGCAAATGCCACATGTGTAACTTCATTACATGAAATTTCCCACAAGACGATCATTGAGAAATTCATCATTGACCATACGTCTGCCTATTTCAAACCTAGAAGTTGAAATATTTAGGGCCCCTTCATAGGGCGCCACTCAGCAGCGCACCGAGTGGCGCATTTGCGGGCAAAGCACTGGTTTACATGGAGGTATTCACACGAGTGGCCTAGTCGTATTGCAGTGGCACTCGGTGGCGAATTCCTGAAAAGCGTTTTCTGTTTACAGGGCAGCGCAGAGCGCGTCCGCGCCACCGCCAGCCGAAAGAAATTCTAAATGGTAGCGTTTGCACTACACGTGCAACTGAACCGGTTTTGAATTGAATTGAATTGAATTAATGCCTTATTTTACGTGGCGAGACTCAGGCCATTAGGCCTGCTCTTCCGTCTGACCACGTAAATTTCGCTACGCTCCTTTCACCAACTAGCAGAGAAAGGAGATATTTCTTGGGCGAGAAACAGGCGATTTGAATTTAGCTCAGAGGCGTCATTTAGGCTTGAGGATCTTTTACATACAAGTAAATCTACTAACATGGGACAGCCGGCTTTACTTCCCCTCCGAAGGAAGGCGTACGAAGGATTTTTTCGCCCTGAAAAATCCACGGCTTCGATCGGGTTTGGGCCTACCACCTCCCAGTCGGCCGCCTGAGCCCACTGCAATGTGACTCACGAAACATTGCTCTCTCTGGCGGGTGGTGGCAGTCAGCGGTGGCTGTGTGTGAAGGGCTGTGTCGCTTATCAGTGGCGCCACCCAGTGGCTCCGTGTGAAGGCTCCCTTATTCGGAGACATCCTGTACATCTCCTCCGCGCGCGCGCCTACCCCCTTGGCCTACGGGTAAGCTCTTCCTGGCAACTTGTTGCAATCTGGGCCTGCGCTTTAATTGCCGGGGGCCGAGATTGGGCGGGAGGGCGTCCGCGCGTCCTCTTTTATCCTCCCCGGACCCCTGTTAATGCGGCGGGCGAGCCCTTGACCGCCCTCACCCCCGCCGTCGCGTTGAGTGCGCCCCCGGGGGCGTGGACTTGCATACATTGAGCGACCCGCAGTTGCCAATCGCGTTAATAACGAAAGTGCGACGGAGCATTTTATTTTGTATTGCCCTTTTTGCGCCCTTATCGGCGCGGGGGATCGCGCTCCCTGGGGCAGCTCTCCGCGTCGACGGCAGCGTGACGGGGGGGGCGAGGGCGAAAGGGCTGGTGAGAGGGTGGGACGAGGGCACCGACGCAGACAGCGTCGGAAAACTAATGACGAAATCTTTGTGGTGGCAGCTACGGCAGTCCGTGATCAATAGGAGAACCTTCAGCAAGTTTGAAGAACACGTGGCAAATGATTCATGTTGTATACCGTTTTTGGAAAGTACTATATATTACTCGTGTTAAAATTAATCAAAGAAAATTTTTGGAGCAATATAATTATTTTCTCTACTACAAAGTCGAAAATATATTATTAACACCTATTAATAATTTTACTCACACTTAAATACAAAACGTAAATTTCATGAAGACTACATATTTTTTTTAATGTTCGACGTTCATTCAATGTGGCTCAAAAACAATGAAAATAAATCTGAATCTAGCAGAAAAACGGCTTATCGTTGCATTGTTGGTTTGTTTACAGGGCTTTAAAATGATAGTGATATATCGCTCAAATTACAAAATGGAAGGCAATTCGATTATATCAGTTAAACAATTTAGACCGTCCCTTGGCAACCCTTGTCATTTCAATCTCATTCCTAATTTTCTAGTGTCGCAGATTCATCAAGAGATTAATACAATTGCAAACGCTTTCAGATTACCCTCGTATTAATGTATTTTATTTGTAAAATATACATAAAAAATAATACCATTTGATGTTTGAGTGTTGCATAAAGTGTCTGAAGGGACAGCATCCTCTTTCCCTTCTAAAAACAAATGAATAGAAGAGATGTTTCAAAGCTCACAATGTTTGTGTTGTATAATAAACCAGAAACTACAATGAAAGAAAGATACTTCACGCAAGGAAACGGTTATGTAGCCCAGCGGACATTACCCGAAAAAGAAACACAGTTGGTGGGGAACAATGCACATAGAGGTAATAGCTGTACAAGTTTGAAGAAATGAAAATGACGGCAGTAATAAAGTAGAGAGATCACTGACGTTCACATATTAAATACAGAAGGAAGTACGTGTCAAGTTTAATATCCGAGTAAAGGAGAATTTGTAATTGCGCGAGAACAAACGGACTCAACGCAATGGGAGTTGTAAAGAATATTGAAACGAAATGACATTGAAATATTTAAGTGTGGTAATGTAAGCAAAAATACCTAAAAATTCACATTCCTTAAGTTTGGCATATTATTAATGGCAATATAGAATATACTACAAGTATATTTTTTTATCTTTCTCCCGCATTTTGCTATTATTTCACTTTTGTCTTAGTTCTTAAGATTTCCTTCTACGACTCTTGAATTGCATGTTATTTGATCTTAAAGAATTACATATAAATACGTAGTTGTCATGTATAGGGACTTCACCTTCCTGGTTTTACATAGCCCTAGTGGATGAGAAAAAGGAGGAATAAAGAGACGCAATCTCACATCACTGCCATAACTACCTCTTAACAAAAGATATGTAGCTCAATAGGGCTGATTTCGAATCACTCGGTAGTATGTGAATTTCAGTGATCTTTCCTCATCAATTGTTTGAACAAATCCCTCCAAGTTCATTACGTTTAATAAATTCATTAGAATGTACCCAATTAACCAAACGCAAAAAAACTTGCTTATTCGCCGCATCAATGACACTGATTGCTTTATCCCCTATAGAGTATTTGAGTAAAACTCCGAGTGTGCGTACGTTCGGATGTGTGCGGTTCCGTCACTCACGGCTAGACCACTTCTCGTGCACCAATTCAGACGTATGAGGCGCCATTTGACATGAGGTGCCGAGACGCCGGCCTGCTGATGGGGATCGAATAATTGATTTTCGAATCCGGCCAGAAAATTCAAAACAATTCCAAAAACGAATGTTTGTATGTTTTGACGCTGTGATCTTAGTGATATTGCCAAGAACTAAACCAACGCCTCCTAAATATATCTATGTATGTAGCTCGATTAAACTCCAGTACTCACAGGCATTTTTTTTCTCAATACGCCATACTTTTCTTTCACGACGTTGGTAACAATGATGTTGACTTCTTTACGTGAACAATTGAATTACCAAGTGAATTCCGCTGCAGATTTCATTTTAAGTTTGATTCCGATTACCGTATTTTTTGAAAATAAATTTGCTGAAACCTACGAACAGTATTTCCCCGCAACTTATTGTACTTGAAGAATTTCAAGTGAATATGGAGAAAACAAAACTGTGAGTAATGCTAGAGAATTAATGAATGTTCTTATGTTCGCACTTCTCACTTTTACATTCTTATGTGCACTATGTGCCACAATTACATACACGAAAAACGTGATATTTCGAGATTACGAGAGAGATTTGTAGTAATTGAGATGTCTTGATCTGCATTAAAATTAAATCCACACATATTCCGAAACAAGATTACGGAAAAGAGAGGAAGAGGAACGCCTAAATGATGACTCTCATAGTGAAAACTGCGATGTCCCCTTCAGCGCGAAGATGATGATTGCAGCCCCTCCAGCAACACTCGGACATAACACCCCCGTCGCCGCTCGGCCTCACAGCTTCCTCGCGCTTCAGGGATCATGGACCACGTGACGAACGGCGTGCGAGGGCGAGCGGTCAGCACCAGGCGGCGGAGAGACTTCTGCGCTTAATCACTGCGACCCCCGCCAGGATGCGCACGCCTCACCGGCGACAATGCCGGCGCCCGCTAGGGAGCAGCACCGGCCAGGGGTGTCACTCGCCCCTCCAAGGCACTGCAATCATCTCTCTCTTAATCTCTACATATCACGTTTTCTGGAGTATGTAATTGTAATGACTTCGGGAAGTCGAAGGGCCAACATTCATGAATGATTGATTAGTTCCTAGTGAATCCGGGCGCGTCAACTACTAAGGTCATTAGTCCCGTAAGTATAGTACACGTTTTGCTCGCGAGGGGGCTGAGATCTTACTGTATTTCGAGATCCATCGCCATCATACCGCCGGCCTAGCGGGATTTCCCCAACCACGTATCTCCCACCATAGCGGAGCACCGCCTCAGTCGAGACAAGCTCTAGTTACCCGACCTGACCTGACCTCACCGCCTCAGTCGAGACAAGCTCTACGTACCCGACCTGACCTGACCTGACATGTGAATGTGACGGTGTAGTGTATGCAAGGGTAAGTGTAAGTAAGGGGTGAACATAGGACAAGGAAGAGGAAGGAAATATCGCGCGAGGTCCATGTCTCGTTTGTTAGGGTACTGCTTTGGCACTCGCTTGGTATTAATCGGAGAAGTCACAGAAAACTACCGGTCAAGACAGCCGGCCGCAAGAATTCTCCTCCAGGCAGCCACTGAATCCACTGCATCCGACATAGCAATCCAGCTAATGCCTAAAATCTTGCCACCGTGAGGACTCGAACCCCAGGACATTCCGGTCAGAGACACTGGAATGACATCAGTTGATAACCTGAGCCACCTCTCCCGGTCCAAAAATTCTATAAAGAATCCTTCGGAGGATCTGAACGACGATACAAAATCGTCACATTTCTCGTATCTAAAAACAAATGTCTATATTTAATAACTAAGGGTTATGTTTAAAAATAAATTACAGTTTTCTACTAATATAAATTACGCGAATTTCGCTTTAAAAGAAAAGTAGTGGGTCTCAGAGGTGTTATCGCATGCTTCTTTTTCTCAACACGCTGTATATTTGACTGCTTTTAATAGATCAATTACTTATGAAATCATAGTTTCTTCGCACGGCGTCAACGTGTGAGTTTGATGTTATAGAAATGTTTACAAAGGCCGTAACCATGCAAATTACAATGCAAAACGAATATTTATTAACGATTCACTGACGATTGATTTCTATCTTTTTTAAATACCAGTTATGTGAGACCTAATGAAGCGGTATACAGAATTTTGCCTACAATATGTCTGAACAATTACACTTTGTGATCCGTTTATCGGTTCATTTGCCCCCACTATATTTTATTATAGACAATGCTTCATAGGCATTAATTAAAGCAAAATGCACGGAATTAAAATGCAGCGAACTCGCTGTCTGGTTAAATTTAATAAAAAATAATGAAACTGAAAGTATTTTCATTTATTGTGACACAGTTCAGTATGTTTGGAATAAAATCAATGGGTGTTGGTAGATGAGGAACATTATTGTAGTCTTCCATTTACAAAACAGTCACTTCCGTAGTTTTTTTCAGATATGTAAACGTCCATTTTGACGGGTTAAAATTTTATTTGAATAAGTATTCAATTCTTATCACAGCTACAGATAAACCTAATGGGTGTGTACTGCTCAACAAAAAGAATATAATAAACCTGTAAAACACAATACAAATAATTAATGCATTTCCTACAAACTGTTACGTTTCCTAGCAGAATAGTTATCTGAAACCTCCTGAATATTTAAACTTACGTAGCATCAAAGACTTTATTCAGAAAGACACAGTGTTTTTTAATGTTATTCCTCTTTTCTCTTCTATTCCTTATTTTTCCTGTGAGGTATTTTTAACAAGACGTAGGTGACAAACTGCCAGCTTGATTGATTGATTGATTGATTAATGATTCCGGGCGCGCTAAGTGATTCAGTATCTACAGTCATTGCTCCCTTAAGTGTAGTGGATCTTTTATCGCGATAGATGGCGGTGATTTCCCCCCGCTGGATGCTTAGTGCCGAGATCCGGCGCCGACCTACATCGGCTTGCATAGATTTTCCTCAACCAGGTGTCTCCTACCAGCGGAGCACCTCCCCAGCCGAGACAAGCTCTAGGCTCCCGACAAGTGTGGTAGTGTAGAGGATGTAAGTATAAATGTGTGGAAGTAAGGGAGGGAAGTATGATAGGACAAGAAGGACGAGAAGAACAAGAAGAAAGAAAGAAGAAGAAGAAGAAGAAGAAAAGAAAGAAGAAGAAGAAAGAAAGAAGAAGAAGAAGAAAGAAGAAGAAGAAGAAAGAAAGAAAGAAGAAGAAAGAAAGAAGAAGAAGAAAGAAAGAAGAAGAAGAAGAAGAAGAAGAAAGAAGAAGAAGAAGAAGAAGAAGAAGAAAGAAAGAAGAAGAAGAAGAAGAAGAAGAAGAAAGAAAGAAGAAGAAGAAGAAGAAAGAAAGAAGAAGAAGAAGAAGAAAGAAAGAAGAAGAAGAAGAAGAAAGAAAGAAGAAGAAGAAGAAGAAAGAAAGAAAGAAGAAGAAGAAGAAGAAGAAGAAGAGAAAGAAAGAAGAAGAAGAAGAAGAAAGAAAGAAGAAGAAGAAGAAGAAGAAAAGAAAGAAGAAGAAGAAAGAAAGAAGAAGAAGAAGAAGAAAGAAAGAAGAGAAGAAGAAGAAGAAGAAAGAAAGAAGAAGAAAGAAGAAGAAGAAAGAAAGAAGAAGAAGAAGAAAGAAAGAAGGAAGAAGAAGAAGAAGAAGAAGAAAGAAAGAAGAAGAAGAAGAAGAAGAAGAAAGAAAGAAGAAGAAGAAGAAGAAGAAGAAAGAAAGAAGAAGAAGAAGAAGAAGAAGAAGAAGAAAGAAAGAAGAAGAAGAAGAAGAAGAAAGAAAGAAGAAGAAGAAGAAGAAGAAGAAAGAAAGAAGAAGAAGAAGAAGAAGAAAGAAAGAAGAAGAAGAAGAAAGAAAGAAGAAGAAGAAGAAGAAAGAAGAAAGAAGAAGAAGAAGAAGAAGAAAGAAGAAGAAGAAGAAGAAGAAAGAAAGAAGAAGAAGAAGAAAGAAAGAAGAAGAAGAAGAAAGAAAGAAGAAGAAGAAGAAAGAAAGAAGAAGAAGAAAGAAAGAAAGAAGAAGAAGAAAGAGAAGAAAGAAGAAGAAAGAAAGAAGAAGAAGAAAGAAAGAAGAAGAAGAAAGAAAGAAGAAGAAGAAAGAAGAAGAAGAAGAAGAAAGAAAGAAGAAGAAGAAAGAAAGAAGAAGAAGAAAGAAAGAAGAAGAAGAAAGAAAGAAGAAGAAGAAAGAAAGAAGAAGAAAGAAGAAGAAAGAAAGAAAGAAGAAGAAAGAAAGAAGAAGAAGAAAGAAAGAAGAAGAAAGAAGAAGAAAGAAAGAAGAAGAAGAAAGAAAGAAGAAGAAAGAAAGAAAGAAGAAGACCACCCGTTTGTTAGGGCACTGCTCCGGCATTTGCCCGGTGTTCATTGGAGCAAACACGGAAAACTACCAATCAGAGCAGCCGGCCGATATATAATATAAATAATTTAATATTGATTAAATATGAATAATTTACATTTCTGATGGAAAGTTGAAGGGACAATCATATATATTAACCTATCATAAGAATATATTAAATATTTCTCCTCCAAACCAGCTGTTTAATTTGACATAGCTGGCAAGCTAGTGTCGAAATGCCTATCATTGTCGGGACTCGAACACTAGGAACTTATGGTCAGAGGCACTGCGATGACATCTGAGGATGCCCTGAGCCACCTACGCCGGTACCCATCTGCCAGATATTTAATACGTTTTATTCAATGACAAGCATCTGTTAAAGAAACGGTTCTAATAATCCAAAACAAGAGTATTACTTAGCAGTTCACGAATGCCCAATTTGGCGTCCCTGGCCTAGTCATGGGGGTAGCGGAAGGATGATGTTGATATATAGGCAGGGGTGGAAAACTCCCCGAATCCTCCATGCGGAACTTTTGCCTTTTCTCCGGAGCGACGATGATGAACTATTGCCACATTACACAATCATCCATCACTTAGATTGAATCTACTGCTGAGATACGAATAACAGTGCCACTGAAAGCGGGATTCAGTGTTTTTCAAAATAATGTTTTATTGAAAATTCGTGCCATGCAATAACATGCCTTTGGCGAGACAGGCTCTCGACAGCAGGCGAGACAAAACTCTAATAAAAAAAAGGGAATTGGAAAATATATAAATGTAGTTTTCTACAAATAAATTTCTCGCAATATTACGAAACAATAATATATTTCAAAGTACATTAAAGAGGATGATCGAATATTCTCACAATTTATGTTGAGTCAGTTTCAGTTGGCGTCAATTACAGATCGTTCTTGAACTCCAGACGGCTACTGTGGATTTGCTGCTTCCATGAGAATGCTTGTGTAGATAACAAATTTTAATAACGTTTTTGCTCAATGGAAGTCAATTTATTTTACCCGTATTTGATGTTTCTTCGAAAAAGTTACCTAACAACTGATCTGCCACACTTTAGAATGTCTAGTTGGCAGTATTTAGTTGAAGTATCAACGCAGTATTTCTTCTGCTTTCCCTTTTTCTCAGTCTTCTTTCTAACCATCTCTAGCAAACACATTGTAAATGACTTGTATTTTACAGGTGTGATTCAACGTTGATGAAAGCGATGTTCTACATAATCGTTCAATAATTCTTTCGTGCATAATTTCGAGATAGTGATAACGATGCGACAGAAATAGCCTCCATTTTAATTCCAAATTGTGTACCTTAATAACCGATACCAGTGCAACGCGCTCAACCGAAGTTAAATCCTAAATCTAACAATTGGGACGGGAATTTGTATGTAGTTCTGGAATTTGAGTACTAAATATTCATATCATAAAAATACTGTGATCATTAAGTAATATGGAGTACTGTGTGAACTGAGAGGTCATGGTGTCGTGTAAAATATGTTACCAGGAGGGAAACAACGTTGCGTATAAGGATAATCACAGATACAGATTTGAACAAGGCGAATGTATGAAGCTAATTTTAATAAATGTGAAGAAATAAAGATGTTCCCTTTGTTATGAATTATTAATTAATAGACCTCAATAGAAAGTAGCGAGTAACGTTATTAAAAAACCTAAGTATACAAAAAATGTTTATAATATCAACTTGGCCTGCCACTGTATTGGATTTTCAGTTAACTTTCTCCCGCCGCCTGCTGCAACACGAGATGCAGGTGACGTAGGTGACGTGAGACGCGAGTCGCGGAGGCTGCCGAGGCCCTTGGGCGCGGAAGGGCAAGAGGGAGGGGTGGGAAGTGGTGGGGAGGGGCGGGGCGGCGGGGGGAGGGGGCGTGTCCGTGACTCAGGCCGCGCTGCGGGGATAAGGGGCTCGTGCCCCGTCGTTACGCCCCGTCGCGCCGCCACCAGCCTACTCGCCCGCGCGCCCCTTCGCCCCCCTCGCCACGCCCGCCCGCGGGATCAGATTATACGAGCGCCCCCCACCCCCATCCCCACCCTCACCCCCTGTCACTCGTCTCCGCGCGCCTCCATTCCCCAGCTCAACCCCGGGAGCCGCTGGGAGCGAAAAATGCAGCTCTCGGATGAAACTGAATGGTTCGGTGGTAGTACGCAACATTTCGTTTCTTTGTATTTTCTTGACGAGTTACGAAGCGCCCAAAATTACACCACATCCTTATTCACAACAAGCAAAAAGGATTAACTTGATTGAATCAACAGGCTTCTAGCACCGACTCCTTTATTTATTAGCGTTCTGCCACATCAACATTTATTGGTGTGGGAGGGATACCAGCATCGTGTTTAAGAACATTAAGAAATGTGCTATGAACGAAAGCGTTTGAAATCGGGTGAGACGTATCAGAGGGAGCATTACCGTGGTCTCTGGAGGCCTCTGATCGGGAGGTCCTAGAATTCGAGTTCCAATCGGGTCGGTCATAGCTAGATCAAATTCAGTAGCTGTCTGGGGGAGAATACTAGCGACCAGCTACTCTGAATAGTAGTTTTTCATGTCGTATGCCGCAGAAGTACTATTACAAACGAGCCATGGATCGCGCGAGATCTTACTTCATCTTTGCTCCATCGCCTTCCCTTACACACACAATTTGCATTCAGTACACTAGGTCTGTTCGGAAACCTGAACGGGTTTGGGTCAAAACAAATAGAACATCATACACATTTTGATGTAAATTAGTCAGGAAAGACTGTCTCCTGCTAATGGTCGTCAAAAAATTGAAGACATCCACACTTCGAACAACAATAATTGTCAAAAAAATTAAAAACATCCTCTAGGCACAGCTTAGTAAACCTTAAACAGCAGCTTTCCCCACTACTACATCCCATTAAAAGTCCCCCTCGTTAGTTCTCGCGATTCATTATCGTTCTCTTCTCGTATTCCTCCCTATTCTCTCTTCTCACTTATAAACTACACCGGTTTTTCAACAAATCGTCCGCCGGAAGGGCGGAGAAATAGAGAAGCGTTTTTGTTTTTGTTTAACGCGGGGAGAGCTACAAGAAACTTCTAAATAAGTCGCAGGGCGAAGCGGGGCCGCAATTCTTTCATTTTGCTCCCGGCATAAACGAGTTAGCGCCCAAATGAGAGCGAGGTCAGGTCGCAAATTTTAATTAGAAAGGTTCCTCGTTCCTCCCCGCTGCGTGGCTCGTGAGAAACGCGGTTCCCGGTTGTGTACGGCGTCTTCCCGACAAATATTCCTTCATTCGCCCTGACACTGAGGAATGGAGGTGGACTTCTGCTTTTCCGCGAGGATAAAACAGTGCTTTGCCGACCTGGAAAGCCGACGAGACTAAGAGCGACCGACTCCGCATTTCGGTCCGAAGGGTTCGAGTCTTCCTTGAGCATGGTTGTTTATCCCTCGTCTCTCACGCATGTGTTGTCGCGAAGGGCCTCGCGTTCTGCTGACGCCAGATCAGAGAAGCCCGCAAGTGCGTTGGTGTGTGGTCGAATATGCGTTCCATTGGGACATTAACCCTGCAGTGGTAACATTGCGTCTACCATACCGAGACTAAAACTTATTCCATCATATCTTGAAATGAAAACTCAGCACTTAAATGACAGGCTTAAATTTTTAATTTTACTAAAATACATAAAATAAAATAAAAATATTACTCACGATAACAAAAATATACGCATATATTCTATTCATAACCCTCCCTTGCGCCACTGATGCTTGTGAGACCTTTCTCTCGTAGATCATGTACGATAAAAATCAATAATATTTTTGTTTTAGGGTGTTCTTCTGTATTCCGTGAGTTTGGGTTCATTAATTCGTTTTTATTCACTTTTAATGTCTTGCTTTAAGGTAGATATCGATTCCTCCCCAATTGTTGAGCAAATACATGAATATAATTATTTTATTTTTTAATTCGAATATTATTCACTTAATATTGTTTTTTGATTTTTAAGTTTATGATTTATCAGATACAGGGTATTTTCGTCAAAACACCAGGAACCTTTTTATTACCAGAACTCTTAATAAGCTTTTCCAATTTAAAATGTTCTGAAGAAATCTAGTATATTATTATAAGCAAGAGTCAACTAAAATATTGCATTACTCGCTTTGAAAAACAATATAGATTAATCTGCAATAAAATCACTTACTGAACAGTCGATTTCTTTTGTTCAAAATATCATTTAGGTATTCAGTTAAATCACACTCTCCACTTGCACGCAAATCCCACTTCATTGACATAAACCCCGACAGGGATTTAGTAAACACAATTTAATTATATTCAACCTCCCTCCTAAATTCTCCATTTTCATTTAAACCTTTACTTCATCTTCATTAAAAAATTCTATCTCCGTACACTTTCTTTTATGATTTCCAAAGCCCCTTCTTCCGATAAATGGAAGGGGAAAAGACTTTCTTTATTACCATATCAGATCTCCTCAAACCCTCCTCAAGCTATTGACTCAGCATTTCTAAGAGTTTTTTTATTTTTATTTTTTCCATCGACCTGTTTCCTTTCACTTTCCTTAAATCTGAGAGAGCCGCATTAATAAAGTGGTGTATTGTGAAACAAGAATGCACGTAATAAAGCTAATTTCATAACCAGGAAACCTGCGAGATGTTGCCATTATTAGCGACGTAAGAATCCGAAGATTAATATCGCGACGCACGAAGGAGCCCAGTGTCTTCCCGTCCAATATGGCGGCCGTTTTCCGAAACGCCGAATTCCTTTCAGTGGAGGCTCATCAGGTGGCGCTAGAGGCGTTCGCTCCCCCCCCCCCCCCCGCCAACCTCGCGCCGCCTCAGGAACAAAGGAACAAATGGCGCAAGCGGGGGAGGGGAGGGGAGGGGGGGCGTTCGAATTTCAAACGAATATTAGGTTACAGCGTTCCTTTTACGCCAGCGCTAAAATTAGACGAGATATTTCAGAGATGGCAGCCTACCCAATGAGAGGACCCCGCAATTCGAGCGAGCTAATATCGCCAAACGACCCCCACTGTAAATGAAAAATTCAAGATAGTGTCCGCGGCGGTGTCACGTTAACGATTACAAAGTGTCACAACAACGGCGGCACAAAAAGACCCTAATGAGTTTCTGGCCAGGCGTAAACATTGTTGAAAAAGACACCTCAGCTGTGAAGGCGACTTTATCTACTGAAATTACGGCAGTTGTATTGTATTGTCTCGGAAAGGGACGGGGTGCGGGGGATCTTTTTCGCAGTTGGCAGCCCTGCGCCGGCGCGGCGGCCGCAGTGCTGTTAACTCTTAGTTCAGAAAATAAAAACCCGGTCGAGAGTCGCCACCCCGCAACAAGAGACGAGCCTCGAGGAGCGAGAGGGGGGGGAGGTTAATATATTTTTGATGACTTGGGGTATCGGGCAGCGAGGAAATGGAACGCTCGGGCGCAAACCCAATTCCCGCCCTTTTTTACAGCCGCCATGATTGAGTCCCGCGAGGGACGGCGGCGCGTGACGTCACCGGGTGAATTGAGAGCGGCTGGCGGGCGCCGAGTGGGAGACCGCACGGGCGTGCAGCGCGCGGGGAGGGGGGGCAGCCACGGGGTCGGGGGCGGAACGCGATGGGGATATACCCAGGGACCCCAACTCATTAATTTCTTGTCAATCAAAATGTTACTTCGTGTTTTTATTGATTCATTAGTGATATTCTGTAAGGTCATTACTTCCCGTAAGGGTAGTCCGTGTTATTTTGCTCTGGAGGTGGGTGTGGTGATCTCTCTCCCGCTGGATGGCGAGTATCTGTGATGACCTACCGTTGGTTACCGAGGTTTTCCCCAACCAGATATCTCCCCACCTGCGCTGGGGCAAGCTCTAAGCTCCCAACTCGTCTCGCGGTATCGCGACAGTGTAGAGCATGTAAGTGTACTGTAAAAGTGTGCAAAGAAGGAGAGAGGATAGGACAAGGAAGATGAAGGAAAGACAGCACCCCGTCTGTGGCCCGTTTTTAGGACCTGCTCCGGCATTCACCTGGTTGGAACTGGTTTCCTCGAGGAGGAAAGCAGTTTTCACTGCACCAGTGCTACTCCAAAGACGTAAATAGGCAGCATGAAAAATGTGTGAAAGAGAGAGGGAGGAGAGGAAACAACTCAACAGGAGAGGTAGCTTCTAAGACTGAAAAATGAATCAATAAAATAGAATAGAACCCAAGGAAAATAGTAATGATATATTTCCAACACAAACACAGGAGTTGAGGGAGGAATGATTACTTCTAAGGAAAAAGGTTTGGGCCGTAACAATATTTCCCAAAACAAATTAGTGTTATACATATTGGTATTGTAGTGAGTTTTCGTTGGTATTTACAATGAAATAATTATATAAGTCATCACTGCCAACAATATAGTGTTATACAGTTTAATTATCTATTAAAATAAAATTCATGTTGATTATTAATTTCACAAGTTAGACATTTAATTAATAAAAATGTAGTATTACGAAACTTTTTTGGAAACAGATTGCGATAATATTATCGGAGAAGATAAAGGAATACTAAATACATATGTAAAGAAAACAAAGACACTGTTTCCTTAAAATTCGAATCTGCCGCGCTACCGCCAAGTGACTTATAGCTGACACGGCATGGAAGGCGGATTTCGGAGACAGAGAATCGATCAATGATCCCAGGTGACAGAAGCCGCTTATAAAAAGCTATTAATTAACGTTCACCAGAAGTAAAAACTTTAAGTGTTGTTTTCTCTTTTATTACAGGTAATTTATTTATCCATTGCTTTAATTTAACTATTATGATTATTGAATATTGTGGGAAATTATATCAAACTGATTTTATTTCATAAACCCAACTGGGTTTTATTTCCGAATTTATTTCTCAAATTAATTACTTGAAGGTTATAACAATTATATATATTTAGTATTATAATTAATTTCCATCGATTTACCTTCTTAATTGCACAACGAAGAGGATGTGTTATCACCTCTGAACGTGTTTTGTCGAAATCGCATCCCGGACCATTCAGTGGGCTGAGCATACCAAGCAAGTCGGTCGTCCGCAACACTTTGAGCGGTCTACGTAGTCAGCCAAACTTAAGATTTATTCTTATAATCGTTGCAATAATCAATAAGGTGGATATTTAATTTTCTATTATCAGATCATAGTACATAAATCAAAAAAAGGTAGGTTTTTATTATTTTACAGTGAATACAAAAAATATTCAAATAAAACAGTATTCCAAAATCTCATAAATACTATGCGTTCATAAATATACAGAAAACAATAAATTGCATTGATTTTTCCAAATTTCATTAACTAATACTCTACAAAATAATGTCCAGTCTTGATGTAGAGATGAATTTGTTTTTAGACAAAAAATAATTGTAGTCTTTGTATCCCGTAATAAAAAGCATTGCACGAACTGCACATTCCGTGCTAGATACCTCAAATCACGCTGAAATGCAATACAGAAATCCTCTATTGCTTCAGGAATCGTAAACCCTCACAAAATAAAATAACTCTGCCCACAACATATTATAAATAAATATATTTTCCAAACAAAACATGAATACCGCAATGAAAGTCCAATATTGAAAGCATTTTGCTAATTTTACTCAAATAGAAGATTGGATCCATCCAAAAACTACCGTTTGAAATGGAATTTCCATTGATGCATTCGAATCGGAAAATTTTCCGAATAACACTCGAGCAACAAGCATTACACGCATCAATCGAAGCGGAAAGCAACAACACATCTTTGTTCATTGCTCCGCACATACGCGCGGGTGGGCGCGACTGAACACGAAACGCGGTGCTCGGCGAGGGCATTCACAAGCACAAAGGCAGCACAAGACCGCCCTGCGCGAGTACGCAAAGCACACAGAGGTGATTGTTCGGGGCAGTTACTTAACGTCGGCCCACCAACCCCGTGCTTCATATTTAACACTGCGGCAACACGTAATAAATAATACAAATGTCAAAACAACCCTGTGCACATTTGCATAACATTCACTTTGCGGTCCTCGCTAAAAAGCAGATTTAGAGGGGGAGAAATGTTTTATACAACAACCTAGCAAAGAGCTTATCGTTAAAGCCTGTCCCGAAAACCGATATTTTGTAAAAGTGCGTGTTGCATTGTTCCCTCGTTCTCTCGCAATGTTTCATTAAATCTATGGAGGCTTATTTCGCATTTTAATGAATCCACGTGAACCCAGCGTTCATTGTCCAGTTGCTGCGGAGAGATCGCCGCAGATAGCGCTGCGAGCACAAACGCGAACCCCACTGCAGTTACGTCACAATGGCGGGATTTATTTTAAACATTTGATTAATAACAGCGTGCTGCTGCCTAGACAGCGACATGGACTGGAGAGTAGATAAACCTGTTACCTCATGAAATAAATTTGCATTGTTCTTCAATTAACGAGTCCTGCCTGTGTTCTACTTGCCGTTTACTGCAGACAAATACCTCACGGATATGTCGAACTGATCCACAAGGTCGTTAGTGTTCACAATATGATTTAGATGTACAAGCAAATGTATGGTCATTGAGGCATATATACCCCAGTAATATATTACCACCATCTAATACTATCCAATCTGCTGAATTATGATCTCCATAGGCATACAGAAGAATGGTTCAAAGATATAAGCAATATTCTTTGTGCTACATTATATTGGAATGATTTATAATTAACGAAAACTTTTGAAAATATTTCTCCCTGTTCTAACTTAATCAAACAAAGATTTCAGAGCCACAGTTAAAGAGAACCAGTGCTGCTCCTAACTGAGATATTTATCAATAAGCGATATCTTGAAAACACGTATTCTTTTAGAGGGCCAGACAAATTTTATAGGAAGAAGTTTGCGATATATTTCTACTATAAATTGTTTAAAAATACGTGTAAGTACTAATTAATTACTCGAATTTAGAAAACATAAGAAATGGGTGGAACATTACATGTTGTCTTCATTCATATTTTTTTCATGCTTTCGGTTGATATTATACAAAGTATATCGATGCTTCAAAGATTAAGGAAATATCGTACGTAATTTATGCAGTTCTAATAGTTGAAAAACGCCTTGGAATAAATATAACAATGAAGTATTGAGAAGAGACTATTGGAATGACTAGAACGTTGCTCTTTTATGACTAGCGTCCGTCTGGTTTTGAAGGCTACTCATGCGTACAGTATTTCACTTCAAGAGCCACTGACTACTTTTCCATTATCCTTCTTTGAATTTCTTATGTTTTTTTAATTGTTTTTTCATAATATTATATGAAACAAAATTATGTGATTGATGATTTGATTTATAAAAAAATGGGAAATTAAATAATATGAAATCAAATTAATTTTTTTAGGTAAATTGAAGATATTGAATATATGATTAAATCGATATTAATTAACGATAAATGTACGATACTAATAACATCAAAAACTAATGAGAATTCGAATATCGATAGAGGAACGTACAGAAGAAATAGCTGTCAATAGCTTTTACATCATCGTTAATGCCAAACAGTCGGCGACCAAAGCGACTTTACTTGCTGCAACATTCAGCACACACAGAGTTTCACCCGCTTGATGCGAAATCTCCCGCAGCGCATGTTGCCCCACTCCGCTGCGCATTATTTCCACTACGCCGCCTCTCGAGCCATTTCACTCCTCAGGGGCAGCCAGCGGAATCTGGAGTTTGGGAAGTTCGCACGCACCTTGGCGACATCGCAGCTCCGGCCCGCCCTCCTTCCATTTTCCTATCCGTCCTCTTCATTTCTACCCTCCCGTCTATCCGCCCTCGTTCCTGCCCGATCTCCTTCCTACCTGAGTCGTTTCTCCCTTCTATCAGTCCCCTTCCCTATTATCAGTACCCCCTCCTCCCCTCTCTCCGTTCTCCTCTCTCCAAAACGTCCTCCTTCCTCCCTCCGACCCGTCCTCCTCCCTCCGACCCGTCCTCCTCCCTCCGACCCGTCCTCCTCCCTCCGACCCGTCCTCCTCCCTCCGACCCGTCCTCCTCCCTCCGACCCGTCCTCCTCCCTCCGACCCGTCCTCCTCCCTCCGACCCGTCCTCCTCCCTCCGACCCGTCCTCCTCCCTCCGACCCGTCCTCCTCCCTCCGACCCGTCCTCCTCCCTCCGACCCGTCCTCCTCCCTCCGACCCGTCCTCCTCCCTCCGACCCGTCCTTCTCCCTCCGACCCGTCCTCCTCCCTCCGACCCGCCCTCCTCCCTCCATCCTCCATTCCTCCCTCCAACCCGCCCGCCCTCCAACCGCTGGCCGGGCCAATTACCCAACTTGTAATGATCGCATTAAATCTGGTACCCCTCTTCATTAACAACTTGGGACTGTTTTTGCGCGAAGCCCCCGCCAACTTGCTGGACTCTATAATTAGCAGCGTTACCGATCTAGCGACGCCCCCGATGGCAGAAGACCGGTGGCATCCAGTGTGGCGCGTTCGCCTCGGTGGCCAGTGCTCTGATATCGTGTGTTTTTGTTTTATGTGTGGCTTTATGTTATTATCACTGACGAGAAAAATACCCGAGCTTGTTGACTCTTATAAACATTTGGGAAGCACTAATAGTGTTTATATATTACATAAATATTTCAAGGTAATATTTGCGTCCCCTTCCTAATTACAGTCGAAAACACAAGCTGGCAGAGAAACACCTTTGCATGGAATGTATATGACCTATCTTGTTTGAAAAAGCTGCCCATTGAAAATAACCTGTCTTTTTAAAAGGATTCGAAACTTGCATTCACATAAACACAGTACATTAATTAAAAAAATAACTTTTTTTTATAAAGAAATCCCAGAGCAAGTGCGATAATAGAAATATATTTACATTTCCTCTGAATTGTTAGAATATAGAGTTTTTCTTGAATATTTTTACCTTTGTTAAAAAACAAAACAATATTCTCGTACCTTTCAACAAATTTCTTTTCGCCCATTTTGCCTCCCTTAAATATGTTTTTGAAACGATTTCAGAACGACAATACATTCCGTACTTTTAGTACATGAATCATCAACGAACATCTGTTTTTACCTCAATTCACAGATTTATTATTGACTACCTCAGCTTTCTACTTCAGTTTCCATCCATCAACTAATCCAAAAAACAACCCACTAGTTTTCCCGCAACACCCCGTTATACTACATTATTCCACGTTTGAAAAACAATTCGTCCACCAACCCCCAAAATCCTTTAAGGTTTCCGTGAAACGCCTATCCCTTCTAATCCGAAAAACGCCTATTTTTCTGTAAGACAAGCAATTACGTTAAAATCCGAGGCGAGCGCCGAACACGCGCCGTTTGCGACACCGTCCGGGACGGAAACCGCGTTGTCTACCGGCGCCACCGGACACAAAGGGGCGCGTCGGTAACTGCGGGGCATCACGCCCGCGCGACATAAATAACGCGGAGCGGGCGTCGCCCTCGAGCAGCACGTCACCGCCGCACCCCTTTAAGGAAAAGAAGACGCCCGCCTTTAAGTTTAAATAAACATTTTAGCCTCTCTGTTTGCACGTCGCGTAGATGTAATATCAAAACACATTTCGTTCAGAACGCCGAGAAGGTCTCTGCGACTCGTCCCTCGTCGCCTCCCCGCCCCGCGGCTCCGCGCCTCCCCTGTTGCAGGCAGCCCGGGCTTTCATTTCCGGCGAAGAAGGCAGTGTCTCGCGAGGGCGATGATGACGCCGCGCAGCGGCAGAAAATGCTACTACTCGAGGTGGGTGGGGCTCCGCATCGCCCATTCCCTTTGAGAATTCCATTCTTTCCACTGCGCGTAACGTAGTAATGAAGAGCCACGTGGCAATCTAGCCACGACGAGATAGTAATCAAGAGATGTGAGAACGATCATATACAGTTACGTATTTGTATGCTGACAAGAAGGAAAATGGCGCAATGATATTTTTTAAAAATACCTTTTCTAAGAGTCACGTGGCCAAATTTGCGATGAGAAAGATTACTAGTGAATGTTATACAGCAAAAATGCTGCTAAACAAACCACACAATGGTTTTCCAACAAGAAATAAAATATTCCCTTAAAACCCTGAAATAATTGAAATATTTTAACAAAACATATTGTGAATACTGTATTAACATACTCGTATGGTGTACAGAATACAACAGTTTTGATATACAACGAATATAAGAAAAGTGCTAATTTGTAATGCAGCACGTCAATAATCGATATTAAATGATAGACAGCCTCTTCCTTGGAACCGTTTTTGTCGCAAGACATCACCTGAGTCGTAAAGCAGTGATGAACTGAGTATGATAATTCAGGCGATATGCACCATATGAGAAAATAACACAATGAAATAATTACATTTTTCAAAGTGGAAATTGTTTAATTGTTCTTGCATTACTCCAAGTACATATATAGTATATGATTAAACCTAAAGATAGGATTAAAGGATTATAAGAATATAGAATCAAAGTATAGCGGTGCAAGAGCAATAGGTCCGATATGATCGTGGTAAAGTATTGAAAATAACCAAAATGCCCATTTGTTTATGTCGTTGACGGCCACGTTTGCTCTATTTATTCCGCCACTAGTTCAAAAAAATTTAAGTTCATCTCCCTAAAATTGTAAGTAGCTCTCGCCATTTGACCCTGAACAGGGCGAGATTTGACAGTGGGGATGGTGACGGCAGCAACGATGGCCTTGGTGTTCTAGGAGCAGCGGCGGCGCTCTAACGAATGCGCCAGCGCGAGCGAATGTCATTTCACGACTGATTAAGCTCATTCTTCACTCTCCATGGGCCGGCAAAAATCCCATTAACCCCCTTCCCCCCCCTCCACTGCGCCGCCAGCGCCAACGCAAATGCTCCACCACTGAACCGGCGCCAGCACCAGAACGCTACAGTCAGCGTATCCTCCACTTCATCCTCAAACACCCCCCACAGCCAGACATGTATTTGTGTATATATGTATGTATGTATGTATGTATGTATGAATGGATGGATGTATTTGGCATTGTAGAGTCGTATTAATCCAACTATTGTCAGCTAGCGGTGTTTCCAGACCTGGGCGAAAATTGTTCCTTTGTCACACAGCTATAGAAACTGAGACGATTTGTATTAGAAAGCTGCAGCGTCATTTTTGTCCCGTCCTTGCATCGAACCTGGGACCTCCTCACTAAAAGCTAGCACGTTCTCTATTAACAATTTATGTATGTATTTGGCAATTAAGCGTCGGATTAATCCAATGTTTGCCTACTAGCGGTGTTCCCAGACTTAAGCCTGGTTTTTATTATCCACGCCAGGAAGTAAGGGATACATGTGGCAAGGTTGACGTGTTCCCATCACAATACCTAGATTGCTTGGTATGTCCAAATTTTTTTCTTTCGTCACACAGTGATAGAAACTGAGACAATTTGTATTAGAAAGCTGCAGTTTTATTTTTGCCCCGGCCGGGAAACGAACCCAGGATCGCTTCAATGAAAGCTAGCATACAGTCCATGAACCAACCGAGGGGCGCCAAACACTTGTAAATTCTTTAAAATCACTGCTACATTCACATTATAATGTCGCGTAACCGAATTCATTAAAACTTACGCTGATGTATGCTTATGAATTACCATAATTTCTTGTGCAGCGTCCACTTCCATCGCTCTATCAATTTGTACAGGTATTCAGAATCAACCACCGCCATTAGAAATCTCGCCATAATCTACTTTGGCACCAACTCTCTTGCGCAATACATGTCATCACACTTCTCTGACCTTTCTCCATCAATTACTCATTTCTTTGCTTCTATCTTCCTAACGCCTCAAGAGTGCACTTGTCTGCACATGCAACACATCCAAACATACTTTCAACTCATAAATCCAACGGTTTGGAACTCCGCGCCGCTTTATCATACATCCGCAAGTGCCGTGCGTCTACTCCTCCATTAGAATCCACCATTTTCATCTCCACCCCATTTGCCGTCACCTTCATTACACTAACAGAGCCCCCACCCTCTGAATCTCCTCTGGTTCTTCCACTTGCTTCATCACCATCACCACCACGCCACCACCGTACGCTCTCCTGTCTTTCACCATCGCTAGCTTTTTTCCTACCCTCTCTTCACCGCCTGTGCCTTCTCCATTAAAGCTCTCTGTGCCATCATTTTCATCACCTGGTCTTTGCCTTCACCTCCATTGCACACCCACCCTCTCCATCTGCGATAGTTCTTCCACTTGTTTTATCACATTTACCACCACCATCACCACTATCATCACCACCACCATCACCACCACCACCACCACCACCACCACCACCACCACCACCACCATCATCACCACCACCATCACCACCACCACCATCACCACCACCACCACCACCACCATCAACACCATCAACACCAACACCGCTCCTACCCCTCCTCCCTCACCACCGCCAGTTCCTTTCCCTCTCGATTCCCTGTCTCCTCCTCCTCCTCCTCCTCCTCCTCCTCCCTCCCCATTCCTTACCCCCTGTGCCGCCACCTTCTCATCCCCGCCCCCTCCACCGCACCGCGCAGCCAGGCCGAGGCGCCCCGCCCACCCGCACGTCCCAAATCAATAACAGGCATTCGTTTTAAAGGCGCCGCTCGATTAACCGGGATATGACAATATTTCTGGCTCCTGTCCCACCCAAAGAAATTCTCTGAAGCATCGCCACAAACGTGTGGTGTGTGGAAGCGTGGTGGAAACACTGTGGCTGTCAGAAGAACGCTGCGACAAATCTATCTCCGGGGAACAACATTTCGAGTTTCGTTGGGAATCACTCTGCGAAGAGAAACAGTGAAAATGAGTTTGTGATGTAAAAAATGCAAGCTTTGTCGTTGGGGGATGCGTTAAGAGAATTTTTGCTAGCTAGGAGTAGGATGGATGGATGAAGTAGCGGGATGAATCTGTTAGGTTATAAGCAGTGAACAAATATGAGGAAAATTAACTCGCTGAAATAAAGCCTTACCATAAAAAACTAATATTGCTTCAGTAAAATAAGTACGAAATATTATTTTACTAATAAATGTACATGTTACTCGAAAACAATGTTGAGTATGTCCGTGTGTAACAACAAAAAACAATACAATATTCAGTAAATATTTCTACATTAAAAGTCAACTTTCTGCGGAAGACAACAACACGAATCCACAAACGTCGTATTTTGATTTTATATTACATGTTTTATAAAACAGAATTAATATTACTTAGGACATTACGTATATTTGTTTAATTTCATGTTTCTTGTGTCACTTTTACTTTAGCATTCATTTGAGTTCGGAAATATTATTCATTTGCGACCGGAATACTTATTAACCTTAGGTTACAAAGGCGTCGCCTGTCAGACACCTCAACTAGAGTCGAAAGTTTCCCCCATCCCCTACCCCTCACTCCTTGTTTCTGAAACTTTAGGTACCTTAATTGTGGGACTAGCCAGTGAAATACATGTATCGTTGTGCAAGTGCCCGTTTCCGAAATACGACCTTTCATACTCGCGTCGTCCAACAGACTATGTCTTTGCAGTCAGTGATTTTTTGGCGTTATATTGGCAAACATTGTGAACAATGAATACAAACTCCTTGTCTTGTAGCAGTTAAGTTTTGTTCTGAACATTTAGCAATCATAATAGGACGATGAAAATCATAACAAAGGACGTGTGACAATGTACTTCTACAGACGCATCTCAAAAGTCATGTGTGGACAGCACCTGTTGTGAGAGACAAGTCATTTAGTTGTATCTACAAAAACCTTTAAAATGTATTTTGTAACTCCGTATAATACATGCTCAATCCATATTACTTTAGTGTTTCATTGTAATTTTTTTTTCTTTATTTTTACCCAAACTAGTCTGTCAGACTACGTTTTTGTAACAATGATCGGTACAAGTCGACTTGTAATCTAGAGTTAATTATCAATTACATTTTAATTTTGCAGATTTTTTAAAATTTTTGTTGCGTTAAGAGCACTTGCATAATGTAACAGTTTGTTTCTATGTATATTGTTACTATCGAAGTAAACTAAGAATTTTTAAACAATTTCAACGTGTTTTTCCCACGTATAAGCTATTTTACACACCACTAAGCGTATGTTGTTATATTTTATTAAGTCAGTTCAAAAACATCACAGAGTGAAATATATTTTCTCTGTGCAAAAAAAGGACTTCTAAATCTCTCGGTCACAGCAAAAACAACAAAATGCAGCTCATGTAAAAAACGTCATTTCACGCCCTTAACATAAAAATCACTATTTTGTTCCCGCATTTAAGTTGATAAGATCACTATTATACTGAAATATTTAATTATTTTTCACTTAAATAGGAGGCTGAGGAAAAGCGATTTATTTTTTAGATTACATTGCGGCGTTGGCCTTTTCACATCTTTAGCATAGATTTTCTTTTTGTGATAATTATCTTTACTTTTCTCTGGACATACGGTATTTCCCCTATTCTAGAACTATTTACTGAACCAGCTCAGCGAATGCACGACCTTCCGCTCTGGAGTAAAGGTCCGGTGGCTCGCCAATTGCCGTTGCCCTTTTAACAAGGGCCTGTAAATCTGTCGCGTTATCGCGAAGGGCGAGACTCTTAAGCGCTGGGGGGGCTAAGGATGCGCCCTTTACGGCGAATTATGTGCATCGCTTCTTTAAAGGCTTCCTTTTTTTCGCCTCAGCACTTCCGACCAGATTCGGGACGGTTTGGCAAGGTCTCAAATCCTCCGCTCCACACGCAAACGACCGCGGCAACAAGTCTAAAACGGCACGCCGATGTCGTAATTCTAGAAGCGTGGTAGACTGAAATGAGTTGGCATTGGGATATTATCACCAAACACATGAAAAAATGCATTTAAATATGAAAAAGACGTCCAATAAAGGTACACGAAAGACATGTACGTCTCTGCATAAACTAATACTTTTCCTCTTACTTTAAATGCTCTTAAATAAAGAGAGATAATCACAAGAGATGATATTAATATGTAACGTAATTTGGCATATTCATGCAAGTTTTTTTATGATATTTACCTACAAAATAGACGGATCCTGAAATTTTTTAATATTATTTTTTTAAATAGTCGTAAGAGTATCTGAGAAAATTAAAATTAAATAAATCAAGAAGATTTATATTTTTTCAGATTTCTGTGAAAAAAATGATAACTCTATTTTTAATCATTATTGAAATGTCAATCCGATTGTAACATTTCTTTGATGTGAATTGGATATGATCGTAAGTGATTCTAAAAAAAATGTTTCGTGATTCATTTTCATAGAAACAAAATAAACCGTTGTGGAACTAAATGATTCTATACATCAGGTTTTCTTTCATCATCATTGTGGTAGAGCTAATTAAATTATCGTGAACATGGCATAGAGTTTTCACGAAGTATCGAACTTCACGCCAATTCTAATTATTCATTGCATAAATTATGCTAAAAAAAGTGATAATGTTCCTCTTATCTGTTTTCAAATTCTCCAATGATACATCCTTCAACCAAAAAAACACATTTCCGAATATAATTCACTCATCCACAGAATCATTTCATACGTATTAACAGGATCCTGGCATACGAAAAAATACTGATGAATTCACGTACTGAAAAATCACATGCACGCATCGATTCTCCGTCATTCGGGCGTTCTATATGCGCATACCCATTTTTCCGCCCGGCCCCTCCATTTTGAGCGAAAAACAACAAGAGCAGCTCGTTGCGAATCCGTCACGCCAGAAACACGCGCGCGCCGCCCCGAAAGTTCATTGGCCTTCCGCGTGGGGGCGCGCGATTCGAAAAAGCGATCGCGGCCCGGAATAATTACGCGTCAATTATTGAATCACCGGGCAGTCCCGGCGGGCAGCACAAACGTATCAACCATCCAAGCAATCTAGCAATGAGCATATCGATCAACTAATCAATCTCTCAGTGAGTCAATCAGCTGTTTAATTACGCGCCCCGCTCCATATACAGGCCCGCTCCGCCCCGCCCCAACCCTCCACGCCACTCCCCTCCCTCCATGCACCCTCCCCAGAGACGATATGTCCACCTATTAGGCCCATTTCCTGTTGGGCACATGGCCGTTCTCTTATATGATGGTCCCTAGGGGCAACGTCACCACTCAACCTATTGCGACCTTATGATTAACTTTCGCTTAAGTACCGTTTCAGTTGAACTACAATAATGAAACCCTTTCATATATTCAATTTGGAACTCGCTTTCGTTTTCCCCTCTATTTCCTCTGATACGTCATTTCAAATTTATCTATCATAAGATTCATAAGTTCAAACACGACTCTCATATAATGAAAAAAACGGATTCACTACACTGATACGAGTATGCGAAAAAGTCCTTATCACGAAACGTGTACGTACACAGTTGAAACCACGTTGTCTTTACAATGCCAAATGTATTGAAAAATTAAAAATAGAGCTTCAATTTCAAAGGACGAATTTGATTATGATTTGTTTTAAACTGAGGTTATTGTGTTTGACTTCATCCGTTTATTATGAAACGTGAATAATTGATACGTTTCAAAAAGCTACAAGACCTTAAAAAGCAAACTCACTTCTATGAATTCCTGACAAAAGTTTTCCCCACTCAGAAAGGGACTAAAATTATCAACACATTACTGTCATAACTAATGAGTTTCGTTTCCTTCTTACCGAAATAAGTCTTAAGTGAAATGATAAAAAATAACAGTTTGTATAATACATATTAGCTGCAGGCAGATTTGGATGTAAATAATTATGTTCGGATGTAAATCTGATTTTTCGGCGAAATCGAGAACATTGGGTTTTATAAAGTAAAAAAAGTACATCATTCTGTATTCTACAGTAAATTTGTAAACATACTACAAATGGTAATGATTATTCACTCACACAATATAGTAAATATAGCTCGCGTGTGAATAATGGTATCATATAGCAATTTCCTTCGACATATGAAAAGTGTGATACATTATTGACACTCAGTGGTCTCATTTTACAAAGTAACATTATTATTATTATTATTATTATTATTATTATTATTATGTTATTGTTATTAGGAGATATTAGGAGATTAAAGCAAAGGGTGGTTAAACTAAATGTCACGTGTTCATATTACTTTGTCATGTCTCATAACAAGTCCTTATAATAATCGGCGTTTCGGCCGGCATAACTAATATAATAGGCCTATCGGCCACGCTACACGTTCTCATCCGAGATCCAGTCATATTCAATCCTGGAGAGAAATTAACATGTGTCATAATAGAGATCAGCTTTTCGGCTGCATCTCTAGGTAAGACAAGGTTGTCAAGTCTTTAATTATGAAGTGATAGGATGATGGATGGCGGGTGAGAGGACAATCACAAATACAACCCTGCCGGCAATTATTTTGTTTGTTTCGTTTTGTTGTTGTTTTGTTTTGCAAATTTGGCTATTATGGAGCCACGTGATATGTGCATCTCATCGGGGCTTAGTCATGATTATCGGAAAATGTAACGGAAAGGACGTTACTTTTCTATTGGGGAATCAGCAATTAATGCTGATTCCATTTTACGCCCCAAGGTTGTAAGCCCTGGGGGATCGGGTAAAATGATGATGACGATGATGAAATGGACGCATACACAAACATCCAGACACACACTTATTATTATTATTATTATTATTATTATTATTATTATTATTATTATTATTATTATCATTATTATCATTATTATTATTATTATCATTATTATCATTATTATCATTATTATCATTTTTTTTTGTTAGTTTGAAGGCTTGGCATCTAAGGCCTTTAGCCTTTTTACTGATTGATGTTATGATTAATCATATATTAAGTCTAAATTTTGAAGAATAGATTGGCTTCTTTCAAGAACTGTATTGTTTTGTCAGTTGCTGTCTTGTCGGTGCCGAGATCTATCTTCATGTTGCCTCTCATGCCGCATCTGTGTCTAAGTCTTGAGAGATCTACGCAGTCTGTCAGAATATGTTTCACTGTCAGTAGTCTTCCGCAGCTGCAGATGGGTTGTTCTTCATTTCTTAACATGTATGAAGAAGTCATTCTTGCATGGCCTATTCTTAGTCGGGTTATGCACACTTGTTCTCGTCGAGGGTAGCTGACATTTGGTGACCATTTACTGATATTTTGTTTAATGGGGTGTAGTTTCGTGTGAAGACTGTTCCACGTGGTCTGCCATTCTGTGAGGATGTACTTCGAGACAGCATTTCTTGCATCCTGAGGTCGTATTTCAATATCCATTTCTGATTGGATGTTCCCGGCATTTCGTGCTGCAGAATCGGCTTCTTCATTGCCTAGGATACCCACGTGTCCAGGGCACCAGATAAACGTAACTGATGCTCCTCGCTGTTTTAATTTATGGCATGCTATGAGGATCATTTGTAGCAGTGGATCTACAGTTTGGCGCCTGTCTATTGCAGTGAGAAGACTTAGAGAGTCTGTGCAGATGACGAACCTTCCTGAATCGAGAGTTTCACAGTGTCGCAAAGACTGCAATACTGCATATAATTCGGCAGTGTACACACTTGCTTCAGGTGGAAGCGCCCAAGCCCTCGACAAGTTCTCTGTTACAAATGCGCTTCCAACCTGATGTCTTGTTTTTGAACCATCTGTGTAGATTATGATGTGATTTGCCATGTATTCTTCGAGAACTGATTGAAATCTAACTTTTAAATCTATGGGAAGGCATTCTGTTTTCTTTACACTGGTAGTATCGAGTCTTACTTTTGGCATTTTCAACATCCAAACTGGAATTTCATATGGTTCGTATTTCAAGACTGGTGGTAGGACGATGTTGTAGCATTTTTCTATCTCGATTGCGCGGATGTTGGCTGGACGAGTAGCTGAAGGTCTTCGATCGTAAATATTTACTAGCTTAGGTCGAGTCATCAATGAGTGGTTTAAATGTTTCGGTAGAGACAGCAATTTTGATCTATAGTTGAGTAGCATTGTTTGTCGTCTGTGATGTAGCGACATGGTGCTGGTTTCACAGTAGAGGCTTGAGGAAGGACTAGTGCGGAACGCGCCAGATGCATATCTGAGGCCTGCATTGTGAACGGGGTCTAGTTTTCTTAAACTTGATTTTCTGGCTGAGGAGTACACTGCACATCCATAATCTATTTTGGACATCACCATGGATTTGTACAGGCGGAGTAAAATGTCTCTATCTGCTCCCCAATTTATATGGGAAATGCATCTTATTACATTCAGAGCTGTTTTGCATCTACGCAAGGTGTATTCTATATGCTGTTTCCATGTTAAATGCCTATCAAAAATCAAACCAAGGAATTTTGCCGTTTCATTGTATGTCAGTTGAACCCCATTCAGCGTCAGCTCTGGATCTCTGTAACTTTTTCTCTTCCTACTGAAGTGAACGCATTTCGTTTTGGCTGCTGTAAATGAGAAACCAATGTTTTTTGCGTTCTGTACTAATTTATTGATGGCATTTTGCATTTTGAATTTGACCATTCCCAGTGATTTGGCTGAGTAAAATATAGCAATGTCATCTACATACATGCATTTTCCTATTGACGCTTCTATGCCGTCAAACATCCTGTTAATCGCTATGATAAAGAGCGTGCCACTCAATGGAGAGCCTTGCGGTACACCGTTCTCTAGTACGCAGCTTTCTGAGATAGACTGCCCAACGCGAACTCTGAAAGATCTGGTACTAAGGAAGCTGGATATAAATTTTGGTAGATATCCTCTTATTTGCCAGTTATATAGTTGTCTCAGAATGTTATGTCGCCAGGTCTTATCGAAAGCTTTTTCCAGGTCAAAGAATACGGTAACCATATGTTTTCTTTTGATGAAGGTATTCTGAATTGCATTTTCTAGATGTATTAGCTGATCGATTGTAGAGTGATGTTGTCTGTATCCGCACTGGTGTATGTTTAGGAGGTTGTTTCTTTCGAGACACCATGTTAGCCGGGTGTTGACCATTTTTTCCAAGATTTTTCCTAGACAGCATGTCAGCAATACCGGGCGATAGTTTTCAGGATTTAATGGATCCTTGCCTGCCTTTAAAATCGGGATTACTATCGCTTCTTTCCAGACTTTGGGGTAATTGCTTTGTGTCCAAATGTTATTGTATATATTTAGCAGAGTGGACAGTATTTTCTTCGGTAATCGACGTAGTATGCTGTAAGGGATATTGTCGGATCCTGCTGCGGTGTCTCCAGCTGCATTTATGGCGTCTTGCAATTCTCTCCATGTGAAAAGAGCGTTATATGGCTTATCTATATTGGTTGTAAAGTCAAGTACTTGTTCTTCTTCTTCTTTCTTTTTGTCGAGAAAGTCTTTAGGATAGCTATTTGTGCCACTGGCTTTGGAGTATTGGGTCGCTAATGCATTGGCTATTTCGTCAGGGTTGCATATTAGTTGTCCTTCGTGTTCAATGCACGTTATTGGACTGAAAACATTTTTCCCAGCTATTGACCTGATTTTCTGCCATATTTCCGTGACTTTGGTCGTCCGAGTTATGGTGGTTACGTACTTTTCCCAGCTTGATCGTTTTGCTGTTAGTATTTTTCTGCGAGCGAGCGCACGCAGACGCTTGAAAGCAATAAGATTGTCTTGGGTTGGTGCACGTCTATATCTATTGAGGGCTTTTCTTTTCTCCCTTATTGCTTCTTTGGTCTCCGTATTCCACCATGGTACTGGAATCCTAGATGAGCGGCCACTGGTCTGTGGAATGTATTGTACAGCGGAAGATATGACAGTGTTGGTAAAGTCGGTAACGTCTTCCTCGGAGTTTCCACTGACACTTATTGGTGGTATATGTCTGGTGAAGCTGGACCAGTCTGCGCGGTTGGTACACCAACGTTTTGGTATGTGAACTGTGTTCTTTGGCATGTTTGATGATATCAACAGAGGAAAGTGATCGCTCTGATGAAGATCTGGTAGTGGTTTCCACGTCAGCCGAGTTGCAAGATTTGGACTACATATTGAGAGATCTATGGCTGAGAATGATCCATTTCTAGCATTAAAATGAGTGCTTGCTCCTGTGTTTAAAAGTACGTATTCGTTGTTAAGTAGCAGGTCATCGATTCTGCGACCGGAGTCATTTGTCCTAGAACAGCCCCATGTGGTACTGTGAGCATTGAAGTCGCCTAGAATTAGAAATGGAGTCTGTAGTTGATCGATCAGGTCTTGTAGATCTTCATTTCTCCATGAGGCATCGGGTAAGTATATGCAACATACCGTCATCTTCAATGGCTTGTACAGGGTTACAGCTACTGCTTGTAGAGGTGTGTTGAGATCAAGACGACTAGCAGGATGAGTATTGCTGATCAATATGGCAACACCACCTCTAGCTCGTCTATCAGGTTCTACGTCACTGCGAAAGGTTTTATAGCCTCTAAAATTGAAACGGTCTTCTGGTTTAAAATGAGTTTCTTGCAAGCACACACACATTGGTGTGTGATTGGCCAGTAGCAATTTCAGCTCACAGTAATGCGAGATACAGCCGTTGATATTCCATTGAATTATATTTTCCAGGGTTGGAATGGGGTTTTTCTGCTGTAGGATGCGTAGATCTTGCTTATTTCCTTGGTTTTCCTTTTGGCCATCCTTTCTTCTTTCTCTTCTTACGCGGGGTTTTGTATAGATCGATGGATTGGTGATCATTATGTTCAGCACTTACCATCGAACTTGTCTCAGAGCCAGTGGTCGTGTCTTGATCATTGGTCATTGATTTGATTTTTTGTTTGAGGAAGTTGTCCTCGGTGTTCTTAGGAGAACGAGGCGATCGACTTCGATAGCCTGTTGTCAACACTTCTTTGCTGGGTATGTCTGCAGGCGCAGCTACTGGATTTCTGTCTGCCTCATTTGGTGGGGGTCTTGAAGATTCTTTTTCATTTACCTTTTCACTTTGAGTGTTTGTGGTTAAGTCTTCTGTGTTGATTTTGTTATTGTGAATTTCGTTGAAGTACTTTTCTATGCATCGGGTTATTGCAGGCATTAGTTCTTTCACTACTAAAGAAGGTAAATTTGTGTTTTTAGTAACTGCTTCCACGTATGTAATATTTCCTTTATTTTCGGGACACACAAGTTTTTTTGCTTCAGGATAACTGATCTTCTGTCTGGCTTTAACTTGTTGTATTGCTGCCTCCTGCTTATATACAGGGCAGTCTCTCGACCTCGATGAATGTTGTCCACTGCAATTAATGCATTTGATAGGATCTAGGCATGGATCACCACTATGAAATGGCTTACCACAATGGCATACTTTGATTCTCGCACATCTAGATGCTGGGTGTCCAAATCGTAAACATTGGAAACACTGCATTGGTTGAGGAATGAACATTCGTACGGTTAGACGATGAATGCCTGCTTTAATCTTCTCTGGTAACGTACAACGCTTGAACGTCAGGACATGGGACGCAGAAGGAATTATCTGCCCATCCCGCCTCATTGTTAGCCTACGACAGGCAATGACTCCTTGAGAAGCTAGTTCTTGAACTATTTCCTCTTCACTGCAGTTTAGTAAGTCACTACAAACTACAACACCTTTGCAGGTATTCAGTGTGCCGTGAGCACTTACTTCAACATCTATAGTGCCTATTTTCTTCAATTCTAGTAACTTTTTACCTTGATTGTCATTAACTGTTTCTACCAAGAGTCCAGATGAAGTTTTCTGTATATCTTTTACGGCAGATCCAGCGCAGGTGCTAATACTCCTCTCTATTATAAACGGGCTCACTTTATCAAAATTTCCTTCAGTTCTTTTTACTGTAAGGTACTTTAGTACCGCTGCGGTGTTCTTGAACAGGTCATCATAGTTTGTTGATTTTCCAACTTTCATTCTTTTAGCATTAAACTCCGTACTTTTTTCTGGACGAGGGTTTTTAAGGGTTCCCTCAACCCTAGGTTCGCAGACTTCCATACGAGTCCCGCGAAGCTTGCTATCACTCGTAGCACTATCTGCCAGCGGTGCCGAGTGATCCGCACCCCTGGCATTGCAGTCGCTGGGTGACGACGCCCGGTGGCCTGCTTGCGCACCACCGACCGCCGGTACTGGGGCTCCGATCCCCTGCACCGTAACTGTTGATCCTGACAGATCCTCCATCTTGGGTTTTTTCTTCAGGGTCGCCTTCCCCTAGCGTTTTTGAGCTACCGCCAGCTTAAGGAAACGGAAGGAACAAGGGGGGACAGAGAAGACAGAGTTAGAATAGAAGGGTAGAATGGAAACGACTCCCTAGCCCTCGCAACCTAATAGCGTCGGGGCGGAAACACAAGAGTTGGCCGATACAAGATTGGCCTACAGGACAGAAAACAGATGTGTGCCACAAGTAAGTGGAAGCAATGACACACAGAGTTAGTGGGAATGACGGGATGTTTAGGGGAGTGACAGCGGACAGCTGCTCTGATTAGTCGCCTTCTACGACAGGGGGAGGTCCCGTGGTGCTATTCTACTAAAATCCCCGACACCACACGGGGTATTATTATCATTATTATCATTATTATCATTATTATCATTATTATCATTATCATTATCATTATTATCATTATTATTATTATTATTATTATCATTATCATTATTATTATCATTATCATTATTATTATCATTATCATTATTATTATCATTATCATTATTATTATCATTATCATTATTATTATTATTATTATCATTATTATTATTATCATTATTATCATTATTATCATTATCATTATCATTATTATCATTATTATTATTATTATCATTATCATTATTATTATCATTATTATTATTATTATCATTATCATTATTATTATCATTATTATTATTATTATTATTATTATTATTATTATTATTATTATTATTGAAGTGATAGGATGATGTCGAGGGATGAAAAGACCAGGATGATGGTGGGACGTTAGCGGTGGGGTAGTGGGAGATGAACGACGTACGTGGGATTTTGGAACCATCCCTCGTGACCAAGGGAAATCACAAAGAACGGCGGTCAAGATGCCCGGCCCGGGGATCGAATCCGAATCTCCTGATTGCGAACCGAGCTCGCTACGCATTGAGCCATTTCGCTCGGTACGCCAATTAATTATTATTATTATTATTATTATTATTATTATTATTATTATTATTATTATTATTATTATTATTATTATTATTATTATTATTATTATTATTATTATTATTATTAAATTAATCTAATAACATGTACACTGTTATTAATATTTAATATTAATTATTATACAACAGTGTCAAAATCCACGCGCACGTCGTTTGTTCTGTGGCGGCCGAGCGCAGGCGTCACGTGCGGGCCTCCCAGTGCGTGGGCGTGTCTAAGCCGCGCCTGGCGCAGCGGGGAGGCGCCGGGGAGGCGACGCGTGTAAATCAGAGGGCGGCGCGCGCCCCGACGCCGCGCGACGCCACCTGGCGGCCCCGGCGGGCGCCTAAATCACGCGCTCTCCCTCGGCGACGCACCTGTTACGGGTGGCGCGTCTCTCCATTGTGCGCGCGCGATCACGGCCCTAATCATCTCCCGCCGCCGGCGCCACCGCCACCGCTGGACCAGAGGTGATGATGGTGGTGGTGGTAGAAGGGGAGGGAACGAAGAGGAAAAATTGTGGGTGTAACCGACGGAGAATTGAAGACAATGATAACAAAAAATAAAGAATAATCAGATGGAGGGAAAGGTCAGGGAGAGAGATAAAGACAATTGTAAGCTTCTGAATTTCAAACCATACTGTATTAGCTGTTATGTTGATCTTGACCTCGTATTATAAACACATGTGGATAATCATGGATTATTATATTTTTCGTATGTAAGGATAAATCGTGTTAACTAGTTGCACTTACTATCTGGTATATTTGTATCTCTGAAGCAGGCAAAATAAACGATTGAAACTTTGGCACTACAAAAAACAGACTTTTTGACGTACCGTCACGATTTTTCACGTACTTTTATATAAAATATATTAGCATACAAGGACAAATGAGGCAGTGATCAGTATCAATGAAAAGAATAATTAACACGTTTATATTTCATGAGCAATAACAGCAGTGACACAGTGTTTTCTCTTCGTATTCAATTGTCGCTTGTCTCAATTCTCGGTTTTTAATTCTCGATTCTCAATTCTCGATTCTCAATTCTCGATCCTCAATTCTCGATTCTCAATTCTCGATTCTCAATTCTCGATTCTCAATTCTCGATTCTCAATTGTCGATTCTCAATTGTCGATTCTCAATTGTCGATTCTCAATTGTCGATTCTCAATTGTCGATTCTCAATTGTCGATTCTCAATTGTCGATTCTCAATTGTCGATTCTCAATTGTCGATTCTCAATTGTCGATTCTCAATTGTCGATTCTCAATTGTCGATTCTCAATTGTCGATTCTCAATTGTCGATTCTCAATTGTCGATTCTCAATTGTCGATTCTCAATTGTCGATTCTCAATTGTCGATTCTCAATTGTCGATTCTCAATTGTCGATTCTCAATTGTCGATTCTCAATTGTCGATTCTCAATTGTCGATTCTCAATTGTCGATTCTCAATTGTCGATTCTCAATTGTCGATTCTCAATTGTCGATTCTCAATTGTCGATTCTCAATTGTCGATTCTCAATTGTCGATTCTCAATTGTCGATTCTCAATTGTCGATTCTCAATTGTCGATTCTCAATTGTCGATTCTCAATTGTCGATTCTCAATTGTCGATTCTCAATTGTCGATTCTCAATTGTCGATTCTCAATTGTCGATTCTCAATTGTCGATTCTCAATTGTCGATTCTCAATTGTCGATTCTCAATTGTCGATTCTCAATTGTCGATTCTCAATTGTCGATTCTCAATTGTCGATTCTCAATTGTCGATTCTCAATTGTCGATTCTCAATTGTCGATTCTCAATTGTCGATTCTCAATTGTCGATTCTCAATTGTCGATTCTCAATTGTCGATTCTCAATTGTCGATTCTCAATTGTCGATTCTCAATTGTCGATTCTCAATTGTCGATTCTCAATTGTCGATTCTCAATTGTCGATTCTCAATTGTCGATTCTCAATTGTCGATTCTCAATTGTCGATTCTCAATTGTCGATTCTCAATTGTCGATTCTCAATTGTCGATTCTCAATTGTCGATTCTCAATTGTCGATTCTCAATTGTCGATTCTCAATTGTCGATTCTCAATTGTCGATTCTCAATTGTCGATTCTCAATTGTCGATTCTCAATTGTCGATTCTCAATTGTCGATTCTCAATTGTCGATTCTCAATTGTCGATTCTCAATTGTCGATTCTCAATTGTCGATTCTCAATTGTCGATTCTCAATTGTCGATTCTCAATTGTCGATTCTCAATTGTCGATTCTCAATTGTCGATTCTCAATTGTCGATTCTCAATTGTCGATTCTCAATTGTCGATTCTCAATTGTCGATTCTCAATTGTCGATTCTCAATTGTCGATTCTCAATTGTCGATTCTCAATTGTCGATTCTCAATTGTCGATTCTCAATTGTCGATTCTCAATTGTCGATTCTCAATTGTCGATTCTCAATTGTCGATTCTCAATTGTCGATTCTCAATTGTCGATTCTCAATTGTCGATTCTCAATTGTCGATTCTCAATTGTCGATTCTCAATTGTCGATTCTCAATTGTCGATTCTCAATTGTCGATTCTCAATTGTCGATTCTCAATTGTCGATTCTCAATTGTCGATTCTCAATTGTCGATTCTCAATTGTCGATTCTCAATTGTCGATTCTCAATTGTCGATTCTCAATTGTCGATTCTCAATTGTCGATTCTCAATTGTCGATTCTCAATTGTCGATTCTCAATTGTCGATTCTCAATTGTCGATTCTCAATTGTCGATTCTCAATTGTCGATTCTCAATTGTCGATTCTCAATTGTCGATTCTCAATTGTCGATTCTCAATTGTCGATTCTCAATTGTCGATTCTCAATTGTCGATTCTCAATTGTCGATTCTCAATTGTCGATTCTCAATTGTCGATTCTCAATTGTCGATTCTCAATTGTCGATTCTCAATTGTCGATTCTCAATTGTCGATTCTCAATTGTCGATTCTCAATTGTCGATTCTCAATTGTCGATTCTCAATTGTCGATTCTCAATTGTCGATTCTCAATTGTCGATTCTCAATTGTCGATTCTCAATTGTCGATTCTCAATTGTCGATTCTCAATTGTCGATTCTCAATTGTCGATTCTCAATTGTCGATTCTCAATTGTCGATTCTCAATTGTCGATTCTCAATTGTCGATTCTCAATTGTCGATTCTCAATTGTCGATTCTTAATTGTCGATTCTTAATTGTCGATGCCAGTTGATAAAACTAGAACATCTCCGTAGATAAGTTATTAATCAATTGGCATCACCACCTTCAGAGTTGGGATTACTTTCTGTGTGAGGTACCTGGATTTTCGAAGTGTGGGCAAACCACGGTGGTCATATATTTATATCTTAACCCCTCCCAACCGTATCAGATCCCACATTCGCTTAGGCGGGAAACGCCTCAGTAATAAATACTATAGAGACATTTTTTGGGGCACCCCTAGTAATGGTAAATCGTGTTAATGTGTAAGTTAATGAAATCGGTTAAGATATGAGAGTCAACATTTATTAGCAACGAGAGCCGTTTAAGTGCCGACTAGAAACCTGCAAATTCGCCCATGTCGAGAGTAGGTCAATGAATGAATCTCGAAGTATTTGGGCATTAAAAAGTTTTTAAAAGCTGAGAAAACGTTTGAATGGGAACGTTTATCTCTTCTCATCACACCAAACTCTTCACAGTCAACCATTTCAGAATTCATGATATATGTTTCAGGAGTTTATTTTCTTCTTTTCATGATTGGTTCACCAGTATCCTCTTTGCGGCCATTCACGTGATGATTTTTAAAGCTAAATTTCATGTCATATTAACTTCATGTGTGAAGTGTTCAGTAGTGGTCGGACATAGTGGTGGAATTAGAAAACTAGTTCTTTATCTTACAAGCTAAAACTAAAAAGGGAGTGTTTTTGTTAAATACAATTTTATGGCACAGGGACCATGAAAGGCGCTATCTATCCTTCCTCATCCTTGTTTCGCATACTTCGTTTTAACTCACTGCACTTACATTCACTGAAGTACCGCACATGTCGGAAGAACAGTCGGCAGCTTAAAGGTAGTCTGTAACTGGGGCGGTGCCCTGCTGGAGGAGAAATTCCCGGAAGGGTAACATATCTCACGTTCTAACAATAGAAGAACGCTTCCATCTCCTGAGATACATAATGACAACACGTACGGAACTAATGACATCAGAACTTGATACGCCCGAAATCTATACTCCCTTTTGGTAATCAATCCATCCACATTCTTAAATTTCACTGGGCTGGAGGCTTCATTTTCCTTCCTAAGAAACTTCACCTAGCAACAGTATTTTCATATCTGCTTACATATGCCGACGACTGTTTGCTGTGCTTTATCAGCGTCAATCACGGTATTCTCATTTACGCAATATAACAGTTGAACATCACTAGATTTGCACTGACGCAAACTCACTCTAGCAAAACAGTTGAAATTTTTGTCATGTGACTGAATATATCTTACGTTACAATTCTATTATATTTTATTTACAAAACTTACTTAGTCAATTTAATCAATTTAATAATAATTTCGTAATATTAAAGTGAACTACGTATATGTCGCTCTACTACATTTCCGCTATTAATTTTGTTCCTTAGCTTTGAAATGTTGTAGGCAGGCGAATAGACTTTTGGAAGGTCACCGACATTTTAATCACCGAACTGACTATTCCCACTTGGGAGAAAGTTTTGAAGGCCGTCGTGTAGTTCGGCGCCGGATCTCATGTTCCAAAAGGAGGAACACCGCCATCGTTGGCAATACTCATGGGACTTATCTAAGAAGTTGCCGCTCCAGAAAACACGAAATGCTAACACTGATAATTCATATAAATACTAGTACTCGTGTTCACAAAGAGTTCATTTTCAACATCACGTGCTATATCTGGTGATTATTGTATTTGCCATCAAAAAGGATTGTTACAATATTGAGAGATTACTTCGCATGCGAAACTAATACGTTGCACAGCTTCCAAATTAAAGAACGGCTCATTAACAAGCCATTTCCGTATCATTAACAAGCTACGAACATGAATCGCAACATTAATTATTCAACAGAATCCAGACAATGAGCGGATTAATTAAATGGTCAAAACAAACACAAACGCTCTCAGAGGAATATTAAACGGTGTTTATCTAAAACAAAATAAAAACACACCCAGCAAATGTTCGTCTTTATCTTCTCGTATAATTAGAATGTGTGGTGTCGTTCCGTACATTTAGTGCGCCCTTAAGCGCTGCTAATATGCCCCTATAATTATAAGGCCTACGGGCAGCGGTTGATGCTTAACACGTAAATTCTGCCGCACGTCTAAAGTGCTTTATCCTCCACTCACATATCCAATTATGGAAGTCTCGTTTACCCAAATTGTTTATTACTTAAAACCATCAAGGATGAAACTTCGCACCCGCGTCTAATTTCGGTTACAAAGACGATATATTGAGAGCGAATACGCACACATACACACACACACACACACACACACACACACACACACACATCAAGAGCACTTTCGTTGAGGACGGAGAGATTACGCTTGTGTGTGTACGCATACACTTACACACACACACACACACACACACACACGAAGTCGCCCAGAAAATTGGTTTTCCGTAACCGGAGTTGAAGGAATGATGCTAAACCCTGAGCGGACGTAACAGAGATAAAGAGCTTAAGTGACTCCCATTACTGGCTGAGATAGCAGCCCTTCTACCCCTCCTCCGGCAGTCAGGCAGCGCTCCCTCCGGCCGAAGAACAGTCTTGTGTTGGGATGGAAGAAGGGAAAGACGTGGGAGCGGAGGGGAATGACGGAAGGAAAGAGAAGAAGCGAATCTAATGGAATGGGAAGTAATGGAATGAGACATAGCATTGAAAGACAATTTGGAAGCTATAGTTTGAAAAAAGAATACAAAAGATGGATTGTTGGGGAATAAATTACAGGGTGGAGGGAATAAATTATGAGAAATAGGGGAAAGAGACTGAGAAAATAGGAAAATAACTTAAATCATGTATTGTAGAGAAACCAAAGAATGCCAGAAGGGCTACCTTAAAATGTCAGAGAAATCAGAAAGTGCACAAAGCATGAAATGATAGTAAGGCACGGTTGGCAGATTCACGCTATTCAGATTACAAAAACGGCCCGGAAAGTGAACACAACGAAAGGAAATGAGAAGCGAGAAGTGAAAAGTGAAAAAGAGGAGCAGAAAAGATCAATGTCTTGAGACAAGCACATACTAGCGGGCAATTGTAAGAAAAAAAAGAGGTGAATCACGAGAAGGAGCAGAGAAGAAATAAGTAAACCCATCACACATACAGAAGGATGCGTGTCTTGTGCAATAAGGAAATGATAAGAGGCCAGGCGAGCGTGAAGGCGGACGGTTTACCAAAACACAGACACATTCGCCGAGCGGATGGACAAACTGTGCGAGGAATGCCAACGGGCCAACGCTGCGGGAGGCCGTCGAAAAAGGCGGCGTCTCCGTGCCGCCCGGCAATTGCATGCGGCCGCACGACGCAAGTGACAGATTTAGCGCCCGCGCGCCGACTGCGCTGTTACGGAACGAGAGAATTAAATTAGAGGTGGAATAACGACAATGTTGGAGGGAAGCCAGTTGCCCCCATCCGCCGCCTCTGATTCCGCCGCAAGACGCGGAGTTAGCGGCACTTTCATTGTGCTCCCAGAGTTCTATGGGCCGATTAGCTCCGAGTTCCGCCAAGATTTCCAAGGTTCCTGCGCGGCCGACGTCGCCCGCATTCTGCGTGGATGAACTTCCCTTATCACGCCTTGTCGTCCTATATTTTAAGTGGCTCCTGGGATGTACGAGCGCTTTGTTGAACCGTAATCCGGGAGGCGCAGAATTGACCATTTCCCTCGAAATCTGACACTCTTTGGAACTTTTTGTTGTTCTCTGTTCGGATCAGTTTTAATGGTTTAATTCAAGTTTTTACTTGTAAGTGAATATGGAGATTGTCAAAACTCTCCATTAAAACACTTCAAATTTATTTTTTGTACCTATCTTTCGATTATGTGACAATAAAAATTACAACAATTATTAAGGTAGCTGGTAATTGTTTTCTATTCTGTCGCTTGTTTATTTTATTACATTAACAAATTTTTTCTGAAAATATTACATAGTGAATTTTCTATTTGAATAATAAAAAATATGTATGTAGCTCCTCACATTCAAAAAATATATAACGTCAGTAAAGACATCAAACAGATTATTTTGTCAATTTTTTAGAGCAAATTGGAAAATCCATTACGTCTAAAAACTCATTAATTTTAAATTTGGAATATTAAATAACCACGCCTTCATTTATCAAAGATATAGCAACAAAAAACTGTATCAACGAAAGAGAATAAAAGGTAACAGTTGTAGAACACTGCATGTCTCTGAAACTGAGGACAATTTCGTAAGTTAAAAAAAAAATATTTCTTCATTAGATCCTTAAGTTTGTCGAGTATAAATAATAACAAATGAATAGTTGGCAATAATGTATCAGATAAACAAAACAGTGCTTACGTATGTTATTACTATTGTATACTTCTAGCGCGACGTTTTTCGTAGAAAATCGAAGAATATTATTACGATTTTGCGGTCATTGAAAAAAAAGCTATTTATACTACTGTGTTTTTGATTTGTTTCTCTGGTGAAGAAGTAAACGGTCATTCTAGAATACATATACAGAAATTACTTCATTTTTCTTAATGAGCTGCGGAAGATCGTAGAAAATTAAAATAATTAACAATTGCAATTTGAAATTGTTGCCCTTTTCCACAAAGGACGCTTTGACGATTCGAGACTTGGGGCACCGGAAGATCCCAGGCGCACCGACGCGAAAAGCTCTCGCAGGGGCGCCACGCAGAGGCTGTCTCACTGAGGCGCGGGGCGGCGCGGGGCGGCGCGGGGCGGCGCGGGGCGGCGCGGGGCGGCGCGGGGCGGCGCGGGGCGGCGCGGGGCGGCGCGGGGCGGCTCATGTTTACCCCGAGGGCGTAATGAAAGACGTGGCTGCGGCCCCCGGCCGGCCAAGCAGGCGATTTCCATGCCGTTTGCAAGGCGGGGCGTATTATCGGGCTTGCTTATCACGGCGCGCTGTATTTCATTTTTACGGCTCGGAGCAGCTCTGGGCGTTGGGCGGGCCCGACGGGAGCGAGCAGACCGTCTCGGTCGGCGGCGGTGGTGGTGGCTTTTGGGGTGTCGGCGGAGGAAAGCGGCGGAGTAGATGTAAGGCAAAAGGGGTTGTAAAGGGGGGACGGCAAAATAGAGCATCTGGAGGGATGGTGACAATACCGAGGTGGATCGGCGGTGGCGGTCATGTGAGGTGATTCCGGCGGTGGGAGATGAGTTACGAGACGCGCTGCAGTTGGGTGATGCCAACGTCAGGGGTAGAGTTGGGGGCATTTAGACGCCGTCGAGTGATTGAATGTTTCCAGGAAGGTCAACTGCTACGGCCGTTAGTCTCGTTAGTGTAGTGGATGTTTTATGCCAGAAGGCGGTTATTCTTCGGCGGTCAACTAGCGTGCTATTTTACTACAGTTATCTCCGACAAGCGGGGCATCGCCCCAGCCGTGACAAGCTCTAAGCTCCCGACGTGTCTCCCGATATGTGTGGAGGTGTACTGCATGTAAATGTAAGACGGGAGGAAATAACAGGAAAAGGGAAGGAAAGATAACGCGCGGTCCGCGAGCCCTTTGTTATGGTACTGCTCCAGCATTCGCTTGCTGTTGATACAAGAAAAGGCGAAAAACTACCGATCAGAGCACCGACAGCTAGAATACTCCTCCAGACCGCAGCCAAAATCGATCTAGCTATCTAGCAACAGTCGAAAAGGGACTGAAATACTAAAGCTCCCGGTGAGAGTCGGAAGAGGAAGAGACGGCAGCAGTGCTGGCTGGCTCTGAGCTAAATTGAGCCAGAGGGGGCGACAGGCAGGACAGCGCCTGCAGCAGAGGAGGAGGCAGAGGAATTAGCTTGCGCTGGGGAAAGTTGGGTGTTGCCAGCCAGCAGTGGCGTTGGAGCGGTATGTTGGCGGCAGGTGCGGTGGCTGAGGCAGGAGGGTGGCGTTGGGGTGCAGTGGTGTGAGCGCCAGGGACGGAGGCAGGAGAGTGGAGCGGTGACAGCAGAGGGAGTTGGGCGGGGCTGGAGTGAGGTGAAGTGAGGTGAGGTGAGAGGAGGCACCAGCAGCGTGGACGGAGGTGGGATGGTGTAGGCAGCAGGCGACGAGCAGGTGAGGAGCGCGGGGAGGCAGGGTGGGCTGGTTAAAAGGCAGTAGTGCGGCGGTAGGGCGGGGTGTGTAAGCGACGGGGGCGAATACAAGAGAGTGGAGTGGTATTGGCGACCGGGTCAGAGACGAGGGAGTTGGACGGCGCTGGGTTGGGGTGAGGTGGTGCCAACGGAGGTGGTGAGGAGCGTGGGAAGTTAGGGGCGGTAGTTGAGGCGATAGGGTGGAGTGGGGACACAGCCCCGGCGTCGGAGGCAAAAGAGGAGGGCGGTATCGGTGGAGGAATTTGAGTGGGTTAGGTGAGGTGGCTGAAGCGGGGGGGGGGAAGTCGATGGGGCGAGGGTGGTGCCGTGGGCGGTCGTGTGGGGCTAATGGCTAAGCAGGTTATGCGACGTTGGAATGGAACGGGACGGTCCGGGACGCTACGGGACGCGACGCGACGCGACGCGACGGTACGGTATGGAACGGTACGGTATGAAACGGTACGGTATGAAACGGTACGGTATGAAACGGTACGGTATGAAACGGTACGGTATGAAACGGTACGGTATGAAACGGTACGGTATGAAACGGTACGGTATGAAACGGTACGGTATGAAACGGTACGGTATGAAACGGTACGGTATGAAACGGTACGGTATGAAACGGTACGGTATGAAACGGTACGGTATGAAACGGTACGGTATGAAACGGTACGGTATGAAACGGTACGGTATGGAACGGTGCGGTATGGAACGGTACGAGGTGGTGTGGGGTGTAGTGGAGAGACCGGTAAGGGTGGAAGGGAGGAGAGCAAGATGGTGTCTGCGGTCGGGGTAGAGTCTGAGTTGTGGTGAGCTGCCTTCATAGGCGAGGGCAAGGAGCGCTGGGTGGCAGTGGTTGAGGCAGTTGGCCGGCGGTGGGGTGGTGTAGAGCGAGCGGCGGGGGCGGAGGCGGTGTCGGCGGAGGAAGTCGACTGGCGCTTGGGGCGAGGCGAGGTGGCGCCAGCGTCGGGGGCGCGGGGCGCGGAGTGGCGGGGGCGGTGGCAAACGGGGGCCAATGGCGCGCGGGGGCGGCGCGGGAGGGATTTGCCGGCTCCGAAGGCGAGCCCCGAAGCCCATAAAGTGAGGCGGTGCCACCCGGTGCGGCGCAGCGCCCGCCTCTGGAGAAAGTCACTTGCGCGCGGCGTGTCGGGGGGTGTTGGTGACGGGGATGTTGATATTGGCCCGATATGCCCCGTGCTCGGGCGCAAGTACGTTATTAGGGAAAAGACGGTGTTTGAGTTATTGAGCGATATGACCGAAAGCTTGCCTCATACCTGGTATTACAATTTAACAGCTCCCTCTAAGTTCTCCTGAAGTGCCCTTCTCTGCCACAAGTATTTCTTACTATGCTTACGTAGGTTATTCTTCTTTGTTCCCTCTTTCTTTCCTTCTTATTCTAATACAATTCGTTTTATCTTTTTTCGTCTCTTTCTTTTTTCATGCCTGAACCATCGATTTTAGAAGAAAAATTAGAATTTGCTTCATCTAAAGTAAGAAGTCCGATAACTAGCATTCATCAATAGAACTCTTCGATCTACGGTATCCAGAAGAGAGGAGAAACTATTCATATTTTTCAGATTTCTTTCACTAATGCCCTAAGACTTCCATTGTAACAAAGGTAAATTTTTTCCAGTGCAAAATTTAAATAAAGGAAGTTTAAAATAAGTTAAATTTAAAAAGTTTAAATACATTATACTATGTTTATACCTTAAACTAACTCCACCAAAAGCACACAAACGAAAAATATGCATTAAAATAAAAATTAGATAAAAGCATAATCGTGTAGTACACAATGTATACATTCACATAAGCTAATAAGCTATTTTATTCCAGTACCTAGCTGCATATGTTTTAATTTCATATAGTACTTGCAATATTGTTCGCCTCACAATTACCATTAAAGCTCTAAAACCAACATGCTAAAAAAAAATTATATTGTAATTACGATGTTAATGAATATATTTCTGAAAAACTAGGTTAATGTTTTCCTTTTATGCACAGAACATTTGCAAGAAAATTAGCGTTCACTGAAAAGTTAGCGTGGTACGCGACAGCATAAGTTACCCCTGGGAGCGGCAACATAATTTTAACCGTAGGTTGCTGAGAAATATCAGTTTTTATACTCCACTAACGTCTGCAGACCACTGCTACTGATCTAAAAGCATGCAAAAATAGTATATAATGTAATTAGTTTATAATGTTAAACTTTCTTTCATAAGTACATGTTTTGAAAACGACCTCGCAATAGCAAGTTTTCACATTTTTACGTATACAATAAAGCAACATTATTAACGAGTTGCATACGTTATTTTTTTGTGTAACAGCATTATAAATTTATACGATAATAAAAGTTATTTTTTGGGAAACAACTTTATTGTGATGTCACGGGTATCTGTTTACTACGACATTCTCACAATTCGCTGACTGCGATTGCCTGAATGTGTGATAACGCAATTATTTGTGCGCGTCAAATGCGTCATTATCTGCACCTTAAGATGTAATTATGAACGATTTCTTGTAACAAAAAAGTTTGTTTTTAATCTTGGAATACAAAAAGTATCTATTCATTTCCACCTAAATGCCTAACTTTTTCGGATGATGATAACACATTATTCGAAATCAAACATTACTCCAGTCAAGTTAACCTAAAAAGCAAAAATATGTGTATGGTCTTTGGCAATGCAAAATGATTTTTGTCTTCGAATGCTATAGATATAAATTAGAAGATTGTGCACTTGTCTGTAATCTGTCAGTAGGAATAACACATTTCTGAGCGCTGAACTTCATACTGAATACTTTCTATTCTATCAACATTTCTCTTGTTCATTTATCTAGTATGCTCATTTCCCACAAATTTATGAAGCTAATCACATTGAAAACTTCAATACCTTTTTTATTCTTCGACTTTCCAATTACTCGTTGCTAATATTCAGTCTGATCCTCGTTCCGAAACTTTAAAATCTTCAAAAGATATTCCTGTTTACTACTTACATCTACAAGAAATTCAATACAGGAAACATTAACCACGGCAAATAAATTCTCGTTATAGATATTTTAATCCTTTTGCAATTTGCAATGTTTAAATTTTTTTATTTTGAGAAGGTCCAGTATTTCCCCATAGTTATTTTAATAAAATATGTCATTTATCACTAAATTTTCCCTTTGGAATGTTCTTTCAATTCCACCTGAACTAATTACCTCTTCCATTGCATTGCAATCATTGATCGAAATTATGTACATTAAACCAACCTGTTATAATTTCTTACTATGAGAAAATTTTCTGTATTTGCCCATTCAACTCGCTTCAGTCAGTAGGTTATTCCGCATACACATCTTCAAAGTATATTCAAAAGATAATTTACAAAGTAGGCTTTGGATGGTTCCACTTTAAAATTTCGCTTGGGGATAGCAGGAAAGTTGGAAATGAATATTTAATTATTCCGTTTAATTTAGACTGAGAGCGCTTTAGCCGTAAAATAATATTACTTCTTTTTAATCTGAAGAGGTTTCTGGACACGGTACGCTTGGAATGTAACATTTCAGCTATCTCCACACTTGAAAAATTATACACTTAGTTTTCACTAAATTCAAAACTGAATTAGTTATGAATTAGTTATTTGAAAATGAAACGTAAATTCAGAAAAAAAATCTTACATCAACAGGCTTTTGTCTTCAATGAAAATGTCTCTGTTCTCTTCAAACTCAAAGAATAATGCCCAAATCACATACTCGTCACCTGTGGTGGCTTGTGCTAGGAAACTTTTCTGCGACAACTGGGTATTTCGATGTTTCAGTGTGGTCATTGATTAATGTGTACATTTCAGAATTGTATCATTGGGAAATCTGAGAATGAGAGAACATGCGAATTAAAGCGTAAGAGTTAGCCAAGTGATTATTAATGTAAGATAAAATTAGTGACGCCTCAATGTCACGTACGTTATCGCATTATTAATAACTGTTCAATATTTGAAAATTTATAGAGTTCAGAAAATTCGACTGGTACTCCTTTTATCTGCGTACTTCGCTCTCTCAGGGAGAAAAATTAAAGAAAAAATTTGGAAACTTTGAAGATGAATTCAGTTGTTTTCATATCCCGCAAAATTGCAGGAGAAGTAATATTTTTAAAAAATCTGTATGACCTTCTTTAAGAATAAAATTTTGAAGAACATAATTCATTAAGAAAAATCTCTGTCTTCAACTCTGCAGTTGTACGAAGACTCGGAAAATATTTAAATTATTTTTCAATTTACAAAAATTCAGTGAATTTAATAAGAATGCTTTGCTCTGTACAAAGGACAAATTCAAAGAAAAATGCGGAATCATTTTTGAGAAAATACTGAAAATTTCGTGGGAGCTGCGTGTAAAAATACACAAAACTCAAGATATTTATTTCAAATTCGGAGAGACTCGATTTCGGCCAAAACAATCCAGAGATGTCAATTTTCAACCAAATCGTCTGATCAGGTTATGCGCTAGTGCTTACGTAAGACAGACGACAGACATACTTTTTGCTATAAATAAATATTTCGCTATCAAGTATTCATAAAACTGTTTCAAGATTCTGACTGCACAACGTTTTAGAGAAATAAGTGAATGAGAGAAAACCAGAACGGTATAAGTGACATTTTAGAAATTCAGAGAAATCTGTTTATTTAAGTCAATATTACTGTAAAGTCGTGGTGATGTGTTTCATCATTAAAACCAGAACATTTTAATTGTTCATTAAAATTATGAAAATGCATTTCCATTGACATGAAGCCTAAAATAAAGACGTTTTTCTCAGAATTAATAAAATGTCACTCATACTATTCTGGTTTTCACACATTCATATAGAAGAGCAAAAAAAAGACTTTCTTGACACAGAGTCATTTTGTCTGTAAAACATTTACCTTTTTCTCTCCAGCATTACAATATATTCACTTTACTACGTAAGTAGTATGCTATAAAGTAAAAGGAACGTATAGGAGAGAAGATAAGGAGTAAAATAAGTGCAACAGAGGAAATAGACAAGGTGCTGAAACAAAAGAATGTAAACATGAAGCGCAGGCTTTCATTACGCATAAAAGCATGTAAAGGAAATGTTCGGGAAGGCACAGGGAAGAAAAACGAGTTGAAACGAGTGTGGTTCGTAAGTGAGATGAAGGAAATCAAGGCGGATCATTGTGAATTACTTCGAGGGAAGCCTGTCAAAGCAGCCTCATTCGGGAAAGAAGAGGAAGCAAGGAAGCAAACGGAAGCCCAATATATGTCGGCGAAGTCTGGGGCGAGACGTTCATATTCAAGAGAACTAACAGAAGCGAATATTCCCCGAAAGGAATAGCGATCGGATAGGCAAATGGGAAAAGAAACTGGATCAGAAGCGGACACTGACTAGGAAAAGGTAGGCCTAAATTGTGACGCGAAGCAGGAGAAAGGTTGGACAGTGCGGCGGGAAGAAAGGGTGCGGGCTAACCGGAAAAAAACCCTTGGGCATAGAGAAGAGGGGGAAGCAGGCAAAAGTCGACACCAGGCGAAGCCGAGAGAAGCGGCAAGGGCCAACACAAGAGGGGGATCCCCCTCCCCCACTTCACGGTGAGAATCATCGACGAACTCTAGGACTACTATGGGGGATTTTCCCCTGCAAGGTCTTTCCCCAGCGGGGCATCACCCCCAGTCAGGACACGTTCTACGTTCCCAACTGGTTTCCAGATGTGTATGATAGTGTAATGCATATACAAGTGTCTGTGTGTGTGTATGATGGTGTTAAAGGGGAGAGGATGGGACAAGGATGAACAAGGAAAGAACGAGCTCGGCCCGCGTCCCGTTAGTTAGAGTATTGCTCTGGCATTTGCCTGGCATTGATAGGAGAAACTACTGATCAGAGCAGCCGGCCGCTAGAATTCTTCAGACATCGTAAATCCGCTTCCCTCGGGACAACTGATCGGAGAAGTTGCAAAAACAGCGGCAATGCTGGCTCTGAGATAAACCGCTGGTAGGGAGAGGGTCGGGGCGGAGGTAATACTGAAGTGAGAGCGAATTCTTGGGTAGTGACGTGGTTGGTAGTGGAGCGAGGCATAAACGGAGTACGAGACGAGAGTCGGATGCCAGAACGTGAGAAAGGTGCAAGGACAGGGGGTGGAGCGGAGTGGAGATCAGAAGCGAGAGCGAAATCGAGGACGGTGGTACGTAGGTGGAAGGAGAGCTGAGTATAAGCGGAGTGGGAGACAGAGCTCCGGGGATCGGATGCCAGAACATGGGGGAGGGAGGGGAACGACAGGGGGTGGGAACGGAGTGGCGATGAGAAGCGAGAGCGAAATCGTGGGTGGTCGCGCGCGTAGGGGAAGGGGCGGGGCGGGGCGGGGCGGGGCGGGGCGGGGGTTCGAAGTGAGAGCCAGGGCTCGGTAGGCAAGGACATAAAAGTGTGGTAGTACGGAAAGCGAAGGGGTGAGCGATATATAGGGAAAAACGTGAGCGGATTTGGGGCGGATCTGGAGGGAGCCGGGGAACGGGGCAGAAACGTGGCGAGAGTAGATGCAGGAATAAAATCTTGAATGGAAACATAGGGGGAAGTGGAATGTATATGGAGCACGATGGGGGCCGGGCGCAGTGAGGGGTTGGAGAAGAGGGTGATGTAGGAAGGAGGAGAGAGGGCAGAGGCGAGAGTAGATGCAGGAGCAAAATCATGGGTGAGAGCGAAGAGGGAAGTGGAACGGATATGGAGCAGAATGGATGGCGGTGCTCAGTGACCGGGGCAGAAAAGACGGTTGTGAGGGAGTGAGAAGTGGAGGGCGGAGGCGAGAGTAGGTGCGGGTAGAGGGAAGTGGAACGGATACGGAGCAGAGTGGGAGTCGGGGCACAGTGAACGGGGAAGGGAGGGAGCATAGGGGGAGGGGTGGGGCGGGGGCGGGGGCGGGGCGGGGGCGGGGGCGGGGACGGGGATGGGGGCGAGGGGGCGGGGGGGCGGCGGGGGGGCGGGGCGGGGGCGTGGCGGGAACGGGGATGGGGGCGAGGGGGCGGGGCGGGGGCGGGGCGGGGGGCGTGGAGGGGCGGGGAGGGGCGGGGAGGGGCGGGGAGGGGCGGGGAGGGGCGGGGAGGGGCGGGGAGGGGCGGGGAGGGGCGGAGAGGGGCGGGGAGGGGCGGAGAGGGGCGGGGAGGGGCGGGGAGGGGCGGGGAGGGGCGGGGAGGGGCGGGGAGGGGCGGGGAGGGGCGGGGGGAGGGGCGGGGGGAGGGGCGGGGCGGGGCGGGGCGGGGGCGGAGGCGGGGACGGGCGCAGGAGCGGATCGCGAAGCGCAAACAGCCCCGTACGTGGAGCGCTGAATATTTCATGCGCAACAATTCAAAGAGCGCGCGACCCGAGCTGGCGCGCAGCCGAGACAACGCCCCCCTCCGCCCCGCGCCCCGCCACACCCCCTCCACCGACTCCCCCATCCCACGCCGCCCCACCCCGTCTCGTCCCACCCCGCGGAGCGCTGCTCCCATCTAGCCCGTTCCCTCCACGACTTTCCACTCTCCTATCCCAGCCATGTTAAATGCATATCACGAAGAACGTCAAAATCCTCTAGGGGGTGGAATGTGCTGTGTCTTCCAGCACTACAGCAGTATGCAGAGACAGAAAGTCCTACCGCCTCTTTTTGCTCTGCCCGTTTCGGCAGTTATCACTCTGCAAGTATGTATATTAAATGACTAGTTAATTTCCACACTTTAATATTTGAAAATATAATAACTATAATTTCCACAACTCGATTGTATAGAAATTAAAAGCTTTGTGGATATTGGATGGGCTTGAGATTGCCGCGAACCGCTAAGCACTTCGCCCAGTAAGCCCGTTCAGCTGATCCGCCACCTTCTCTCGCTTGGCTTGGATCGAACGCTCGCCAGTTCCCTTTCTCTTCGTCCCCTGCCGCTTCGCCCTCGTGACGCGCGCCTCGCGATGACACGCCCACTCCGGATCTCGACCCTCCGCCTCAGAGCCTGGCGCACCACCACTGACCGCTCTCCTCTACGACTTCCAAAGAATTTCTCAAAAGGCATCAAAATAAGAAATGGGATGATTTATGTCCGGGACAAGCTCAAAGCTTCCGACCGATTTTCTAGTATGTATGGTAGTGTGATGCATGTAAGTGTACGTGTGAAAAGGGTGATGATAGAACAAGGATGAGGAAGGAAAGATCGCACGCCGTCCGTAGCCCGTTTGTTAGGATACTACTCCGGCATTCCCGTGATATTTATTGGAGAAATCACGGAAAACCACCGAGCAGAACAGCCGACGGCAAGTATTCTCTTCCAAACTCGAAATAGATAGACAGCTAGCGTTGAAAATTCTGCCAACGTCGGTACTCGAACCTAGGACCTCGGAACTATGATCTAGTATCACAACTTTCGGATTGCCTTTACCAACGGATGGAATACTTTGAATATCAACTCTATAGAAGCAACTCAGAATCAAATCTTAATTTCTGTTTATTAAGTTTTGACTCGTTTTAATTTTTAATATGTCGGTCGTAACTGTACATCCACACATAAACAAAATGAGAACTTAAATCGCCATGTCGGAGCGAGCTTGTCCCACGCACTTCGAGCCCATCCTGACGTATTACGAAACACGTCCAATGGTGTCGTCAGCTATCGCCACTAGAGTGCAGCAGCTACTAGGGATAACGGGAGAGATCTCTTTGTCGCTGCCGGAGCTATGTGAGAGTATGATTGTTGAATTACGAATTACTTCATTTCTCCAGGTGCGTTATAAGTTTCGGTATTTTATGATACATTATTATTCTAAGTAGTAAGTTCGAATGAAAATGTCTGTTGAACGAAACATTTCTCACGAAATGTAAAGGAATTGAATTTATTGATAATGGATTATTCGGACTATGAACGCATCAAAACTTTACATGAAACTAATTAATATTTATTTGAACGAACGGTATTACGCATGCTAGTATATTTAAACAAAAAACCTGTATCAAAAAATTGTCTACACATTTACAAGAATCATCAATATTAAATATCAAATACTCTCCCAGTATCACATTTAGAGAAGTTTTAAAAAATTAATCCCAATCAAGAAAGAATGTAATTCACATTGTGTCAGGAACATAAAGTTAAAATTTCATAAGAAAATGACATTGCAACATAAGTTATAGATAAGTTTTCTAAATGCAATTTTGATAAAAAAATTAATTTCATTTAACATTTCAGTGTAATTAAATCATCAGTCTACCAATATTTGGGGAAGTTCGGGAGACAGTGACACCTGATCTTCGCCTCCTGCACAAAGACGTCAACAGCCGACTTAATAAATTTAAGTTGACAAATATGGCTTCCATTACCACATCTTCATTATTATTAATATAACTTAAATTTCCCATTTGAAATTAAGTGCTCAAATTACTTCACAATTTCCAGAGCCAGTTGACCATTCAATAGCTGAAAACTGTACGTCAAAGAAATAAAAGAGAATTTCAAATGACTACGTCAGGCAGGCTTGCTCTGTGATCACTGTACGAGAAAGGATACTGAACACATCCACCGAAAGAAATAGTTTAAGGGAATTTCGCTTCGCGCCAAAGCCACCTAACGAGTATCGCATCCACAACAGAAAACCGGCAAAGCATCGGTGTCGTAAACGCATTTGCAGACTCCGCAATACCTATTTCCAACGCCACCTAGAATCACATTTCGTCGCTGCAGGCCGCTCCTGCACCCTCGTGTGCTTGATCACCACAGCCGCAATGGCGCCGCCCGCCGCCCAAGCCTGACTGACAGACCGACGCATTTGCATGTCAAAAGCGCGCGCTGGGCACACGGAGCCCACGTCCCCCCCCCCCCCGAAAGCCCTTCAGGCCGTCGCACCGCGAGGCACGACCGTCCAGCGGACACGAGCTCTTAAAGCCTACCACTCTACTCAAAAACTGGTGATGGGGGCATTTGATTGGTTGATTATTACGTCCTTCCGGGTGCGTCAACTGCTACGGACATTATTTCCGTAAGTGCAGGGCATGTTTTTCATCGGGAGGTGACCTTTATCTTTCCCCGCTGGTTTGAGAGATGTACCGACAAATTGGCTAGCGGGTTTTTCCCAACCACGAATCTCCCTCCCAGCCGGGACATGATCCTCACTGGCCTTCCAGTATGAGTGGTAATGTAGTGCATGGACGTGTGTGAGTAAGCAAGGGATGAGGACAGGCCAAGAAAGAGGAAGGAAAGATCGCGCGCAGTACGTGGCCCGTTTGTTAGAGTACTGCTCCGCCATTCACCTGGTGTTGAAAGGAGAAAGCTAGGAAAACTACCGGTCAGAGCAGCCGGCCGCTAGAATTCTCCTCCAGACAGCGGATGAATTCGACCTAGCTGACAATTTAGTGTCGAAAATCCTGCTACCGTCGGGACTCGAACCTTGGACCTCCCGGCCAGAGGGACTGCAGTGACATCAGTTGCTGCCTTGAGCCATCTCTCCCAGTAACAGAGAGGAAGGTGAGATCGCGCGCGGTCCGTGGCCCGTTTGTTACGGTACTACTCCGGCATTCGCCTTATGTTGATCAGGGAAACCACGGAAAACTACCGTACAGAGCAGTCGGCAGCTAGCATTCTCCTCCAGACAGCGAATGAATTCGACCTAGCTAACAAGTTACTGCCGAAAATCCTGCCATTGTCAGGACTCAAATTCCTTCTTCAAAATAACCTCCTGGTGAGAGGTATAGCAGTGACATCAGTTGAGCCACCTAATCCTGTGGGAGCGTTTGGCAGTCCTCTATTTTCTCATGTTCAAAATATTGGGTGGCACCTGCTAGCTTTATTCATTTTCGAGTGAATGAGTATTTATTGATTCCCGTCGACTACTTAAGTGAAGAGTCCTAAAAGTGTTGTGGATGTAACATCCTGGGAAGAAGCAGAGTTGCTCCTCGTTGGAACGTAAGTTTTATTAAAGCTAGAGCCGGTCTATATGTCGGATTGCGCGCTTTTGTCCCTCTCCAGGTATTTCCAAAAGCAGTGTGATACCGCGGAGAAACGTGCTATATTACCGCGTAAACAGGAGAAACTACCGTCTACTTCGAGTTGTTTAAAGTGTCCGTTGACAGGTCATCAGCTGTTCCGTCATCCAATCGGGAACTTGAATGACACCCAATGAGACGTCAATGTAGTGGAATTTAAGCTCCCGACTGGATGACACGGATATATAATTCGCAGGACAGAGCTCCCGGCCACTAGAACACTTCTCCATACAATGGCAGGATTCGACATAGCTATCTAGCAGGTGGCGAAAATTCGCCACCAACGTGTCTCGAACCTTTTAATCTGCCTATTAAAAATCATGTGCAAGCAAGCGTTGTCGCCCTGTTATCGCGGTTGGTTTATTCACTGTAGTCTCAATCTTCTCCTACATTAAATTTATTTTTAATGCGAGTACTCTTAAGTCGTGCCGACAGGAGCGGAAGCATTTAAAACTCTTGGAAGTCACGCCTGGTGACGTATTTACAACCTAAATTGTTTCTAATTTTCCCTTGAGCTGAGAACGAGTGAAACGCTAGACCACAGCGAGGAAGTTTGTGATCATATCGGCAGTGCATGATGTGCTTCGAATGTATTAAAACGTGTAGTGCAGACATGATTCCGTGTAAACTGAACAAAATTAGTGACTTTACTTTCCGTAAACTAGAAAATCGAAATATCCGATATTTCCTTCCCCAAATCCACCCCTCTCTTACTATCTGCCTCGTTCCTCTTGCTATGTATCTCTAATTTTATATTTTTACTTTGTCGCACGTACTTCATAAGAAGAGAAAGTGTTGTAATCGGGCGCCGAAAAACAGCAAACTTTAGACAAAAAACCCACTTCCGGGCCTATCTTTTAGTTTTCCCATCGCTCACTATCACACTCTCACCATCTGTTTTTATATCTATCACAATCTTTAATTCTCTTACCCTCTCAGTTAACCTCTCTGCTTCATTCCTACTTTCTCGCTCGACTCTCTAAACAGTTCTAAAATCCCTCTGCCTACACGCTCACTGTTTCACAATTTGTCACCATCTGCCTTTGTGTCTCTCGCAACCTTTAATTCTAACTCATACCTCACTCTCTCAGCCTCTCTACTTCATTTCCATTTCCTTTCTTGGCACAGTAAATAAGCCTTAAGCCTAAACTCACTATCACAATATGTCACTCATCTTTGTGTCTCCCCCAATTTTTAACTCTGTTTCTTACCTCTCTCTCTCTCCCTCAGCCTCTGTACTTCATTTCCATATTTCTCTCCCGGCACTGTAAACAGTTCTCAAAACCCTAAGCCGTCCCGTGCGACCTGTTTCAACGGCGAGTTGATTTTTCGCAGAATTCGGTTTTAATTCATTGCATATTTTAATCCGCATATATATATATATATATATATATATATATATATATATATATATATATATATATATATATATATATATATATATATATATATTCGCCCCTCGGCCGCTCCGCCCACGCGGAAGGCTGTCTTTTATTTGCGCGCGCGCACGCGACGCTCGGGTGCGGGCGACGCGCCGCTCTCATAAAAGCGAGGGCGCGGCAGGTCGCTCGGCGGCCGAGCGCCCGAAATTTTTAATAATGCGTTTTTGAGTCCCCCCCCCCCCGCTGTCCCTCCGACCCCCGTGTCCAAAAAGCGGCGATGTCTGTCGCCAGGCGGCCGCAACCCGAATTCAAATAATTGCGGCTCGGCCGTTTGTTCAGGTGCGGAGAAGGGTCGCGTCGCGTCGGACTGAGCTGCGGTCTCCGCGGCTCGGATATTGATTGCGATCACCCTCCGCCCTCGTGCGGTAAATATGAAGGTACACGGACGTGCAGGCAGGCGTGCGCGCCGGGTTTGCGGGCTGGTTGTGGAATGCGAGGGGGGGTGTACGGTGGAGTAAATGGAAATGAAAGCACCCAAGCGACCGTTCTTTGTGTTTTAGGACAAATCTATACTCATAAAAGTGAATTCATCGACATGGAAACTACATTGATAGCACAAAAATTAGTTTATGAATAGATACACTATTTTTACAGGCTCTTCTTCAGGGTTTTCGCAGTGTCCCTGCATAGTTTGATAAAGATTAATGCAACACGAACGCGAAAAACAAATAGTATGTTGGTCGTTAATTTTTGCCAATCTCTAAGAGCCGATTGAATCCTTATATATTCCGCCAGAGGTTATGGAGGAGTGGTACTTCATAGTTCGCTGATCGTCTGTAGCAAAGCGTAAGATGAACATGTTTAATCTAATAGCAATGTACTGTAAAATAAACGAAATTTTAGTGTACTATTAAACTTTGAACAATTTGTATTAAAAATAATAATCTTAAATACCGTGTTTCATATGAAATTGATATTGTTTCTTTCACAAGGATTGGATATGAAGAAACGCAAGTATTACGATAGTTGAAAATGTTTGGCAATCAGAGTAAGCATCCTCGTGTGGTAGTTTCGAAAGGTGTTTGACAAGCATAAAGTTAACGATAAACTAGGCACTACTGCAGAATAAGAATACTTTAAATTTCTAGTGCAAATATTTCCATTATATTTAAATCCTTAACATTGTTTCAAAGCCTGACGTTCTTTCCTGGCCAAAGCCAATTGAATTTTGACACATTAAAAACCTTCAAATACGCTAGAATATATATCCAATAATGAATAATACCCAATATGTAACGCTCTTCAGTGTCATAGTAGATTAGTCTGGCAAAGAAAAATGACACGAAGTGTTATATAATCTCTTTATATTTTATAATTTGCCAACATCGTCTATTTGCAGATTTCAACATCTGTACTAAATACATTCATCGTTCGATGCAACACACAATAGGAAGATATTAATTATGTCAGCGGTAACCTTTCACATGCAATGAAGGAATCTTAAATAATCATCTTTAACATTTGTTTAATCTGTATACATATTTGTTTAATCAGTTTAAAAGTTAAAGATTATTAAAAGTATTTTATTACAATGACTTTTTACCTTAATTCAACAGACTCTAATAATAAAACAGATTATTAAAGGTAGTTTTAGCGCCAGACACAGAAGTCTGTGTTTAACGAATCCTAAATTGAAACAATAGAGACATTGATTGTGATCGCAGCTTTCTGGTTTATGCCTGAGCTGATCAATTGTGATTCACTTTGTCCTTCGTTCTTCATCATTCTGCAGAGTCACAAAGTGCATTTTTCGCATCCCTCTTTTGTGGAAAGTCGCTTTAAAACCCGATAATTTTATTCCCGTTTTAGGTCGTGTTTAAAATAGCACCTTTGACCAATTCCTGATTTAATTTTCCCGTGCAAACGGAGTAATGAGGATACTCCCTGATGCGCATTTAATCTAATTTTGACATACGAAATGCATGGTATTTTAAAATCGGTACAAAAAATAGCAATTTGAATTAAAAGAAAAAATCAGGTTCTGAATAAAATTTTCTTACGCAAAAGTCAATAAAAAACATCAACTATATTTGTAATGTGTGATAATTTCTTTCTACTTCAACCTATAATCAAAGTCGGGTTAGTTACAGCATTTATAATTCAAGAACGTCTGAATCGATTTCAATTATCTCTAATTTTCTTATTTATCTGCATCTCGAACAGTATAATAAGGATTAAAATATCGGGGAAACTTACTAGATGGCGCTTTAGAACAAAATTATATATTCATGTCAAATGCAACACGCAACATACAAGAATTTTTTGAATATATAGCGTTAAATAAACCTTACACAAAGCGTTCTATGACATTCACAACTAAAAATTTTGAGGCCAAAGTCCATAACGTTTCTCACATTGTAATCTACAGAGTGAGATCTTTTTGGACATTCTATTACATTTTTCCTGGAGGGAGAGGGGGAGACGAATAGAGAGAAAGGGCGATGAAGAGTAGAACAACGTCTGTCGGGTTCCAGTAGTATCATAAAGCATTTCAAATATTTTTTTCTTGTAGAGTATTTTTCTTCGAATGAACCCTTTCTTTGAATGAACGAGTATCATTAACAACAGTGAATACATTACAGTCAAATTATATGTTCAAAAATAAGGTGATCTTAAAAATAATGCTCCATATCTGTGAAAGAAAAAACTAAAAATAATACATTTCTCTCGTAGAACATTCACTCAGGATATTAACACCTATAAATAACAGGTTTAACAGACCTCAGAAACGAAGTATTTCCTCGTGTTTCAGTTTCAATGATGGGTGCCATAATGTAATTCCACATAAGAAAACTTCAACAAACAAAGAAAAACTATGAGTAGATGTGTCTAAAATTCATTTTCTTAGTTTTTCCTGTTTTGAAAAATATATAAACAATTATATATATATATATATATATATATATATATATATATATATATATATATATATATATATATATATATACACTTTTATATTTTCGATTTCTTGAAATTGGTTTGTTTGAATTAATTTTAGACACCAAACATTTTTTATCACCAATATTTGTATTTATTTATGCTTTCACTTATAATCTTTAAAGTTGAATGTTCGATGCTAAATCCACATCTCAAACGTAATTTTCTTCTTTCACACAAGAATCTTTACAACGAATTTGAATTGTGCCTGTACCTCTCTGAACAGTAAATATAGTTTCATAACTGATTTCAAATATGAACTAGAATCACATGAGTGAGGATTCTGTTGAAGATGCAAATTTTCCTGTTGAATAAAACTTTGCAAGAATTATTCAGTGCGCCCAGCTGCTGAGTGGATAACCTCGAGTGAGTACCGCACTCTAGTGGCGAACGTATGAATCACAACATATCATCCTTCCCAGTTCGCCGCGAGGAGCGCTCGTAAGCACAACTCTCCTATTGTGTTCGTTCCACGTGACGGATGTGTTCTCTAGCATACTCCCTCATATAACGGAAACATTTTTGTTTCTTTTGAAAAGAGAAAAAAATAATTACTAAAAAGCTTGTTCATAATTATTATGAAAGACCGAAACTTAATTTAAGTAGTTTGTTCTATATTATTTCCGTATTAGAGAGGTGGAGGTTAATTGTTATAATTGTGTATTCTACGAACTTGCAAAATTGTAAAATTGATTGCAAAATGGATACAATACATGTAACGCGTAGATAAATAAATTAATATAGAAAGTTAATGGGCAAGTGAACTAAAGGTAATTAATGATTAAACTTGATTAAACAACGAATTTGGTTTCACATTTCCCTATCTTTATTGTACCCTGGGTAAAGTGGATTTTTAAATACTGTAGGGATCAAAGTGTCACCTTAATTCCTCTGAAACACCTTTGATTTTCAGTTATTTTTCCATTTTCAGGAGTGTTCGAATTCTTTCTCGTAAGCTCGTCTAGATGTTTATTTATTTAACAAATTAACAATTCACAGAATACATGTTCCTGCAAGTACCGCATTTTTTAAAACTATGTCCATTGCAATTACTTAGACAATTTTAATAATACAAATTTTGTCATTGTGAAACTATCACTAACGCATATCTGTGTATCCGTGTCTCACTGTTCGCTACTGCTCCACCAAGGAGCATAGAAACTAGAGGGGAAACTTCCATCTAATTCCATTGCCCGCTATTCCTTTATTATCCGACTCTAACACATTGTATTAAGCATACTTTAATGTGCCAACATTCTTGCACTCATACTCTCGCTGAAGTCAGAACTGCTGAATGCAATATTTACTGTCTAATATTACATTTTCTCTGCCACTATCCATAGTCGTAGGCAAGCAGAAACATTATCATGAATGCGTTTAAAACTAAAAAGTAATAAAATGGTTTAAACATTAAGCTTATGGAGTTTAAGAAGTCTATTCACTCGGAATATCCTGTCCCAAGCACGATAGCTCTTCAGATGCCATCTTTATCAATTTTAATTAAAACTCTACGTAAACCTCTATAAAATACTCTACGGAAATAACTGTTATGATTGAGTCAGCGTACAACAGCTTTGGTGATACTATACATTTCCTTAATAACCTAATTCAACAATTTATTGATTTAAACAATTGCATTGTAAAGCATTGCTATAATATATTGATTTAACAATGGAAAAATTACAACTTTTTGTTACTATAATTTTCTTCTAAATTTTACTTTCGTTAAATTATTAATTTTCTTTGTACTGCTTGAGTGCGTATCTATTACTGATATTTTTGTTTCATTAATGTCCGTTTTCATATATTTTTATTGAATTAAAATATATTTGTATTGTAATACATATTTCAAATTAATTAACTCTCAGTTCTTTAATATATTACTACAAAATGAGAGCTGCTCATATTCTCCAAAAATAAAACTAGAGAAGAAAATACATCATTTAAATATGTCAAAATACGCAGCCTCACGTAAATAACACACGGCACCAAAAATGCGGCATCAACCCTCCTCCCTACACAGGATCCGCTCCAACCAACTGGAATCAGGGTTCTGAGATGCGGTAGTTAGAATTATGGAACAAAGGGGATGAAATTTTGGTACAATATGGTATGGCGGAAATCGACTATATTATGGTATATTTTGCTGATGTGCGTACATATCATATAATTTCACACAATAATCAATCTATAAAGTGTGATATTATATGAAAAACAACTTCCTAGTCTTGGTATTGCGATCAAAACTTAAACAGCTACTGCGTGTTCTTGAGAATGCTTGATGCACTGCAACATATGTCCTCATCTTAGTTTTTACAAACTACATATTTTTGTTAAGTTTTGGATGACGAAATGCGGAGCGGCAGGTTGTTGACTGCATTCACTCCACGCAACATTCAGCATGTCGATATCATTCGTGGTGACCGCTGGGTGACTAAGGGAAATAATACGACACAATTCATCAGACACATTTTACCTTCTGCGTTCAAGAATACAAGCACACAACGCTGTTTCGTTCGAACATCGATGTCAGTCATTTTTAAAACGACTGCTGTTATATGTTGACGCGAAATGTTACTACTGCGCTGGATTGTAGATGAAGGTTTGAGGAATATTTCTGAGTCTTCTTGAAGTTCTCTGTGTTTATATCTTCCACTGTAAGATGATTCGGGCAAATCGATTTTTTTTAATTCTCACAAGGCAACGGTGGAAATTCACATATCGAATTCAACAAACATTTTAATAGAAACCTAGAGAAAATTGAAAAACACAAATCATTCACCGGTAACGGTTACTGGTGTAGCCATTACCAGAGTCTTAGCGTGGTCCAGCATTGGTTCTCGCTATCGTTTTTAAGAAATTACCTAATTTATCCAATAAATTTAAACATCACATCCACGTTTTTTATACTTGGGTATTGTGACGAAGGACTCGTGAAAAACAATAATTCCAATGTGTTTCAATGTACCTCAAAGCGACATGTTTACAGAAATAAATGACGTAATTTGGAAGAGTATTTGTTTTATTTATTTATTTATTACGCTGGAGCTGACGAACTGTAGAATAATAGACTGAACGGAATAAATAAAGAAAGAAAGTGGAAGTTTAGGGTGGCGAACATTCATGTGTACATTAGGTGGTTTTTTAAAATAAATTAAAAGGAATCTTAATTTTTATACAATAGTCGAACACTACACAACGAAATCCTGATGTAAGGAAAAATATCAAATAAGCCGAACGGGGCTAAAAAGAATACTATGTTTAGACAAAAATAACCAGAAGAATATTTAATTTAATTACGGAGGATCAGCTGTGAGCAAAATTTAAAAGAAAAATGTAACTACATTCCGAACGTAAATGACGAACGATGGAGATGGCAATACTTTTTTAAACTTTACAGTCAGAGAAAAAAGAAGGCAGATGGGTGTTGGACCTGCAGTGGTACGTGCCGGATTACAGAGAGAATCCATGATGGTTTTATTAATATACTGTGTTGTTTGGAATGATAAGTGGAGTTACCACTACGATCATGAAATGATATAAGCAGTTATAGTAATTTTCTGTCTTTAAATTAATTTGCATTTCTGTTGAATTTTTATTTGGATGTTTTCCTACTTTCATTGTCTAAAAAGTAGACTTCCAGTAAAATAACAAATTTTATATTAAGCAATTAATGCATGTTGTAACGTAAACAAATTAAAATAATGAATATTCGCTCGGTTTCATTTGTGCCTTTCCTCACTATCCTCTAACACAGGTAAATTGCAAAAGTTCAAAGATTTTTGGAACCTGGCCTACATCTTTAATCTTTAAACCAAACGTATCTTTCGCAATTCAGTATACATCTCAATTTTAAATCTTTAAATTGTGTTTTGTTCATTTATTTTCATCCAAGTGGTAGAAAAATGTTGACGAAAATTCTGAGCTTTCTCAACATATGTAATTTGCATTTCCTAACACCAATTTTGGACATCCTGTGTATTCCTGCCAGTTTTCCATTGAAAGCCCTTTTCAAATATTGAAAGGTATGATGAAACATATCAATTTTTCACAAGTTCAAAACTGACGTGAATCGGGTAGTTCACCACCTCTCACCTCATTTTACATTTCGTAATAGAAGTGTTCGTAATCGTGCAAACACGTCTACTTCTTCCGAAATTACAATATCGCAAACTTATGCCTGAATAATGAGCATCGTTAAGGTTTCGCACACCAGTAGTACAAAGTCAGTTTTACACATTTGATCAAAGTATCTGTCATTTTACCATTACTGTAATAAAATTAAATGATAAGTATGTAAGTTTATTACAAACAATATATTATTTAAAAAAGTATGCTTTGCATTATAATTTTAACTGTAAAATAAAAATAAGAGTAATTTTTTAGAGCAAACTCACTAAATGTTGGAAAAATCACGGGTTCTATGGAAGTCGTGTATTTTATATTTAAGTTGTGGGGGTATGAAATTCAAATTTATTGTTATTAAACTAAATTATTTCACTCTTTAGCCACAAAACTCTAAATCCTTTGAAAAAATTTTCGTGCCTGGCATGTACTAGGGTGTCTGCTTTTACTCCTGTATAATAAGGAACAACCTTCATATGCCTCTCGTTTCACTCACTCAAACTCAACTTCAGAAGGAAATAGGCGGAAGTGCTTATACGGTTCTGAAACTTCAGATAACTGCAAAACAAAAAACAGAATAATATGAAAAAAGAGAAAAAATTGAAGAACACGAAACTCCAAAGAGAAAGCAGAAGGAAGCTTAATATGACCGCCTTGGGAAATTTGTTTGGGAATTTTTGTTTGCGTTTTACTTTCCTCACAAAAATAAACACCACTATTCTATAATCTGGCAACGCTGGGTCGAAAAGTCTGGACTAGAAAGGCTGCGTGATGACTTGAAATGAACATTTTCTGTTTTCTTACATGACATGGTGGATTGTTAAAATAAAAAAAAACAGACAATTGAATCTTTCCTTCCCAAATGCGTAGACATTGCCTTCACATCTGTGAAGTTTTGACGAAGGTTCACCAGAAAGAAAAATTTACATACAGGCATTATTTCACTGAATCTCCATTTCATGCACTACAAGGTCAGATCTCACAAACATTTAATTGATATTTAGTTGTTCCTTGTGTTTGCGGATTTAATTATTTAATTAAGTTTTTCTCGCTCAAGTACGCAATATATGATCAATAATTGTTTAAACATTTAGGAAGTAAATAATTATCCAAAAAATGGGAAAGAAAAAGTAAATTATTATTATACCTGTTACTCATATTTTTTTTCGACAATATGGAGCAAATTCAACATAAACAACTAACGTCACACGGGCGTCGCGCAACGGACGTCGTCAGCGTGCGACAAAAGTGCGTGCGTTGTTTCACCGGGCACGTGATTAGCCAAGACGTACGTTGTTCGTTCAGAAATGTGCGTGATCGCCAGTAAATTGTATATATACATGGACGGCATGGAAACACTATTTGTAAGTTATATGCGAGTGAAACTGCTAACAAATTGAAAGTGGAGGTGTTGTGTTCATATGGTAAATAATGAACGTAATTTATATGTTGATTTTCACACACATATGGTTGGTTGCAAGAAGAGATGATGTTTTTCTCATAGGTTTTCGAATTCAAGTTGAGTAAAAAATCACACATATAGTAGGTTTTATAAATTAACTCAACGTATCTGTCTTTACGATTACTCTAATAAACTGCAATATTTACGTAACTTTAATGCAAACAATTTTTTGCTTTAAGATAACATATTATTTTGCGTTGTAATTTTACTTTATTGCACTGAAATTTAACTTTTTTGTAGAACGTATTTCCCTGCATGCTTCTTTAAATTTATTTTTATAAACTGACGAGTTTCATAGACGTTCCACTTCCGTACCCGATTCGGTAACAGACGTCCGTTGTCCGCTGGTTTCAACGCACGTCGTGCAGCGTGCTCGAGTGCCACAGTACGCATGTGTGCCTCTCGCACTATAACATGACGGACCCCTCTTTTCGTCTGTCATTTGACTCCTGTTGCCGGTAGCGTGTAGGTAGGGGAAATTCTTTACAACCAACATGACAATACAAATTACGTGAGATTAAGTGCATTTGATTTTTTATCTCTCCACTATTCTATTTCTCGTCCTGCAACGTTTGAAGAACACTAAATATGTTTACTTAAATATTTGCAGCCCTACTACTTAAAACATAAACAAATATAATACATAACTCCAGGTAATTTGATAATCTTAATAATCTATTGTCTCAGTAACTCCCATTTAAATGTTTCCGAAAGTATGCATTATCCTGAACACTTAATTTGAAGTAATACTTCTTTGAAAATTTCTCACAATTACATAAGGAAACGGTTTGCTGAAAAAACATTGGAAACCTCCTAACAGAACTCTGAACGAACTTTCTTTACGTTTCAAATTCGTCACTACTGCATAAAATAATGAGTCATTGCATACTCCAGTCTAGAATACTGTTACGATACATTTTTATGAAATCAGACAAAGATGACACTTGATACGTGACTTTGTTCACATCCTTCGCATTCCATTGAAGCTACCATTACTGTTACATCCTCATTAAATTGTTGATACACAAAACGTAACATAGATCTTCCCCATCGTTATCTGCCGTTATGTAGCTTCTGCCGTTCTCCGTTGTTTTGACGAAATTTCACGACCGTTGACAAAAAAAATCTCTCATCAAAAAATGACCGAGGCACTAACCAAGCAGGGAAGTGATAGTGCACGACTCTTTCCCTCCTTCTTCCCTTCCCTCCTTCTTCCCATCCCTCCTTCTTCCCTTCCCTCCTTCTTCCCTTCCCTCCTTCTTCCCTTCCCTCCTTCTTCCCTTCCCTCCTTCTTCCCTTCCCTCCTTCTTCCCTTCCCTCCTTCTTCCCTTCCCTCCTTCTTCCCTTCCCTCCTTCTTCCCTTCCCTCCTTCTTCCCTTCCCTCCTTCTTCCCTTCCCTCCTTCTTCCCTTCCCTCCTTCTTCCCTTCCCTCCTTCTTCCCTTCCCTCCTTCTTCCCTTCCCTCCTTCTTCCCTTCCCTCCTTCTTCCCTTCCCTCCTTCTTCCCTTCCCTCCTTCTTCCCTTCCCTCCTTCTTCCCTTCCCTCCTTCTTCCCTTCCCTCCTTCTTCCCTTCCCTCCTCCTTCCCTCCTTCCCTCGCAAGCAGAGCTCTTACGGGACTTATTCCACACCGGGGAGTGCTGGTTCCATTTGGGTAAAACCGGACCGTACTTGATTTTAACAAGGGGGCGAGTGGCATTTCCTCGACAGCAGTACAAACGTTGGGGACCGATAGACCCTCTTGAGCTCTGCTGACCCTCACTAGTAGAGAACCTCCTCGGTAATTATCTCGCACCCTCCGGCGGAGAAAATGGATCTATCACTGGACCTGCAGCAGCGCGGGGAACCAGACGGCGGGACCGTTCTCAGCGGTTATTGGAAATTATCCCAAAATAATACAGCTTTCAGATAAGTGTTTTCGCGTTCTAAGTCGCGTATCTCTTCCATTTTCATTCCCGTCAAGGTCCCCTCGCTAAGATGGACTATCGCGGTTTGCGCGGAAACAATATTTTTTCGGCGCGAACATGATTGGGCCCTTTATTGGTGTGGCCAAGGGCTGAGCCTCGCGTAATAGGTGTGGCAAGGAGAGTGCGACGGGCTGATACGCTATCTTCGGCGTGGGAAGACGCATGTTGTTTTTTTTTTTAGTTAACGGGCACAATGAACGCGACGAAACGACGTTTACGTGTCTAGTAGCGCACTCAAGCGGGAAGACACATAATTTCATAGTTTTCACTAATTTTCAATAGTAATGAAAGTATTTCAATGTCTCAATTGTATACTACTAACTACAGATTAACAAATTAAAATATTTATATTAATTTATCATCAATGAAAAATTTTGTATAATAGCAATAAGTATATTGCTGTGAGAAGGAGATTTTTAAGAATAATTAAGTTCACTCAGTCATAACCTATTAATTTGTTCATAAGCTCTTCATTAGAGAATTTTATACATGTAATAATTTATGTGCGGTTCGATTTATAGTAATTGTGAAATTCGAATTTTAAGTAAACTCTATTTTTTTGAACAGATAACACAGGTCATGAAGTATAAATTCTTCCTCAAGTTCAAAATTATTAAAGTTGACTATGCCTTTAAAACAATTCAAAGAAAAAGGGACAAAAGGGAGTGATAGACAACTGAAAAAGCGTTAAGACGAGTCCATAGAAATACGAAAAGCAATGATGAAAGGAAGTCTCTATCATTGAGCAAAAGTAGCACATTAGAGGAAAAGCTCTTCAGAAAACAAGAAGCAATACGTCACGTTTCTTTCAAAAAGAAATAAGATCATAACAAGTAGAAATGGGTGGGGGGAATGTAGGGTAACATAATATTTCGAAAAAATACTCAAAAGAAATAATGTACGCCATATTGAACAAAAATAAGAGTAGAAAAAGAATGACAAACCAACATAGAGGGAAATGATATTTAGAAAATAATCCAAAAAAAAATTAAAAAACATTGAAAAGAAGTACGAGTAGACATAGAGTGAGAATGCAAATCTGAAAACATTCGTAAAATGTACCCGCTTCACCGCCCATCTGTCAACTTCACAAAGCGGGCAGGTCGATCCGGCAGCCTCCCCAAAACACGAAGCAGCGTCGCCCTGGCGACCCGCCCGGCGCGACGCGGCGCTCCCAAGCAGATTCGTCTGTCCCTTGTCACATCGCTTGCAGGAACACGGCGGCCGTGGCAGGGTTAATCCCTCGCTCATCCTTTTGAAGGCCGGAGCAATGACAAAACCGTCGGGACACAAGCGCGTGGGCCGAAATGGCCAGACAATGGGCGAAACCGCCGCGCTGGGAAAGCCAGATGTCGAATTTTAAAGGGAATTCTTAATTTTTATATTCAACATGAGCCGCGGTAGAATTTGCAACTTTTGTATCTGTACTAGTAATGTGTAACGTCATTTTCCCGTATTTTTTTATATAAATGTAATATTTCGTCATTTCTTCTTTCATCTATAGATAATATTTAAAAATTGGTCGTGAGACATTACAAAATAACTATTAAAGCGGTCGATCTTACTTAATGGCCGCGATCTACAACCTCGGTTAACAGCTACCGAAAGGCAGGTATTAAACGTACGTTGTCGAGCAGCTAAGCGTTGTCGAGCAACTAACGTGCTTTATTGTTAGTAAGTGAAAATGCAAAGATTCGACGTTTTACATATTCAACATTTCCAAAATATTTTGGATGACTTACTTACTGCGTTTAACTTGTTTCTCCCGGTAGCTTATAGCGCATTCAACCGTCTACGCAAAAATTCACGCGATATTAACAGTATTTTTCGCTAAAATATCGAAATCGCTTCGTAATCCAACCACATTAAAACACAACCTTCGTTACTCTCGATATCTTTGTCTTTCTCACCCATTCAAGCAGTGTCACGTGTTCCGATGACACTGATATCTTCTAATTCAATTTGCTTCTGCATTTTCAACAACTCATTGGCAACCTATCGCACTTTTGTCACAGGAACTGGAGAATGTATCCTCTGTAATTCAGATGACCGGGAGTAGTCTTAAAAAGCCGTTTGTCCGCAGTCAATAAGAGCGTAGGTGTGATTATTTCTCTTCTACTGAACATTCCGAATACGAGATATTATTCCATTCTAACAAAACATCTTTGTGAATATCGTAGAAAATATTTCGTGTTTTAGGATAAAATATTCGAAATTCCCTTCTTTCTTGAAAAGTAACTTTCTCGTAAAAAAACGAATAAAGTTATTATTAACGTAGAATTATGTAGAAACAGCTCAGTGTCAAAAAAAACTACTCTACACTTACAAGAAGAAACCTAGAACATGTGTTTTTATCATCCATCAATCCTTATCGAAGATAACAAGGTCCAAAAATATTTACTTCGTTTATTCAAAAACTGTATATTTATTTCTAAACATTTTTTTTACATCCTCAAACTATTAAATTTTGGTTTTAACCTCAAGACACCACAAAGTTCATAATTTTAAGCGATAAGAGTGTGAACTTGTGTTTATGGTTCGCGGTGAGCAGTAGCCTTAAAGAACAAGGAACAAACGCGGTTGGAAGAGGAAAGGCAAGATTCAAGTAAGGCTTCAGTTCAGGGATACATTATAATAAATGCGAGGAAATTCCGAAGTAGGTCTTCATGCACATGTTTAATAGGAATCTAGAGAAATCCTTCTGCGGTTTTCACATTTTCCTTCAATACGTAGCACTTCACATCCGTCAGGAAGAAATATTTTCTCAGGTCAATGTCTCATTGTTTACATATAAATGACTCACACTGAAGAGGGAAAAGAAAACGTAAAGTTGTAAAGAATAAATCATAAAATGCTGCCTAGAAATATCCATTAAATTCATGTATAACTCTGCGTATACAACATTCTCGTAATATCTTTAATTAGGACGTGAGGGATTGAATCAACGATTTAAAAAACACAGTACGAACTTTGCTTTGAACAAGGTCACTCTTTTTTCTCAGAGATCAGTGTGACTAAGATTTTTATATCAGACACAATTATATTACGTAATGAGATTAAATTAACAGTTAAAAAGAAACAGAATGTGTTAATAAGAACAAAACATTATTTCTCAAAACACAAACACTCCACAGCGTAAATAAAATCTGAATAGTCTTTCTGAGCAAGGACTATTCCATAAACTCGAAATGAAATATGGGAAAAGACAATGAGTAAATTTTTAAAGGGCATATAGTCTTTCTCAACTAGAGAGTTGGCATTCTACTATGAAAACTACACAGTAATTTCTTCAGATACATTTGCTGACCATCTCCAAAATATCTGTGATGTTAATTTGTTTTGTTATTTAAGGTCTCATCAACATCTAGGTCATTAGCGACCACTATTGCATTTAACGGTATGGTAACTGGGGAGATTACTTGATATGGTGATGATAGGAGGGGAAAGGACGAACCCAAATGCAAACATGCCCGAGGCGGGACGCAAACCCGTGATTCGGCGGAGAACGAACGGCATTTCTGCCTTAACGATCTCGGCCATCAGAACCGGAGATGTTAATTTTGTTTTCATAGGAATTCCCAATTTATATAGAGTGTGAAAAAATTAGCTGCCGTCAGATGCTAATGTTACTGGAGCTATTGATGCAGATGTTCCTGGCAATAAAATGAAGGTTCCTTTCTTTCCACGTAGCAAATGGCAGTTCACGTGGGGTTCATGAACCCTGCCCGCTGTGGGAGAGAGAACTGTCCGCGGTGGGAGCAAGCGCTCCTATGAGCCTAGCTCAAGTTACACGCGGCAAACGCGAATCGTCGAGTCAATGACATTTCGCACGCTTTTGAAATGACCACAAGGCCGCGCGGCACCAAGCTACTTCTTCCGGGCACTAGTCATGCGACACTGAAAAAACAAGTACAGCTAACGTCGTTTAGCAATTTTCGATTACTCTTATTTTTATTAATAACTATTATTATTTATTATTATTTATTATTATTTATTAATAACTATTATTATTTATTAATAACTATTATTATTTATTATTATTTATTAATAACTATTATTATTTATTAATAACTATTATTATTTATTATTATTTATTAATAACTATTATTATTTATTATTATTTATTAATAACTATTATTATTTATTATTTAATATTATTAATTATTTATTGTTCTTATTATTACTATTATAAATGTGGCCAGCTTAATAGCATGTGTAGGCAATATAACCGTATCATCATAACGCTTGATAAGCTTGAAATCATTTACAAGATTTCGTATCTGCGAAAGGATTATGACAAATTGTGGTCATAATTTGGCCGATCTCTGGTTTACGGTGCACCTTATCCTAGCCTTCTCGATTACTGTGTCTTGACGTGATCTGCTTCTCGTCCAATCGGTGCAAAGGAATGTTATCGTTCACCAGACAGGAATAGTTTATATTATTTTGAGAAAAGATTTTAATGAGCGAAACATATACACATACCTGCCAAATTATTTTTAAGATCAGTATTATAATTTCTATTCTTCCCTTCCCTCGTCTCATCCCACTCTGAAATTTATCTAGGTCGAACATCAAACATCCCAAGTCGAATCAAATCTAAATTTCCCAAAGATATGCTCAAACCTCCCTAATCTAATAATATCATCCCTTATCTCTGTAGAATGTTTCACGTTTCCCTTCCTATTGGTCGACAGGGCGATCCAACAGTTTATACCCCCGCAAAAAAATCAAGATTAAATTTCAGTAGCTTCTAAAAGAAAACGAATGAATTAAATGAGCCGGAGTATTTAACCTCAATTTGTCAAGGAATGACCAAGTACCAAAAAAAAGTCAGCATGTAAAATTGACACCCCCTCCAAATACCTTAGGTCGAACGAGAAAAAATAAATTTAAAAAAAGATCAGTATTCGCATAAAATGCGTTGGTAATTATGCGTTGGACACACTCAAGGATAAATTCTCGGCTATCCGGGAGACGCCGCGTCGTTGGCTGGGGTGCCGACGTTTCGCCTGACATGTCGCAGGCTTCCTCAGGGCAGTGAGGTCGTGAGTCGTGTCGTCACTGCCCTGAGGAAGCCTGCGACATGTCAGGCGAAACGTCGGCACCCCAGCCAACGACGCGACGTCTCCCGGATAGCCGAGAATTCATGGATTCATGGATTCAAGCCGCGGAAGCTTACGTATACACTCAAGGATATTTTATGTTAACGCGAGGGCTGAAGTGAAGCGTCGCAATTCGGCGCGCGTGAACCGTGACACCACAAACTCCCGTTTTACCTCTATAATTATTTTATAAAACTTGCGTTCAATTGCTCCACATAAACGTTGAATTATTTCCATCTATCGTTCATGGCAGGAATCAGTAGTCAACGATACATACAGTAGCATTAAGGAGGCCGTGTCGACGAAGGCCGTCAAGACTGAGGGTCATCGTAAACCCGGGATTAATCCATATTTTTAATATTAAATGCGAATTGTTATTTCTCTCGTACGCGTGTACCTTATTGTCGCAGTGAGGAGGTTAAGTGACGAGTTATTGTAATAAACTGCTTTCAACGCTTCTGCGTCTTAAAAGCAGGCTTCAGGAACAAAAATTAAGAGAATATAAATAAAATGAAGATAATAACAAAAGACAAAATATGAGAAAGTTAAATAACTGACATTAACATTCTGACTAATACGCAACAGCTTGCTAAATAACTACATAACTATTTAGTAAATTATTTTATAACTTACGTATTTTATAATATGTAACCGACGAATCAACAAAACAAGCACATGGGGTAAACCGAGGCACGATGTCCCTTGATGTGAACTGCTGACTTCCACTCAGCCAGCAGCCAGACATAATCGATAAGCAGAAATCCAAGACAGAGGTTTACTGCACTACCTGGGTCGTTCGCGGTCAGGCTGGTAATCCGGCCGTTACAGCAGAGGATTGTCAAAGAAGATAGCGAAAAGGCCGAGTAAATGTTACGAAATACTTTATTTTTTCAACGACTTCCAATGGGCGATGATGGGCATTTTTACAGTGCGTACATTACAAATAGTGACTATCTTTCAAACAAAAGTCAAAAAACAGGCCAAATTTCGATCACCATCTTTAAAATAACTTGTAAGAGGTATTTATTCTATGGAGCTTTGCGAGAGTAAGCGCCAAGAACACTGGCATTTGTTTCATATGATTGACGTACGCAGCGAGCTCTAGTGTAGACTGGAGACAGTACTCTGTGCTCAGAAATCGTGACGGTCCGCCATGATGGTGAATGTCTATTCTTTTCCAGTTACCTCAGAACCAAATATCAGTAAATAGCGCCTCATCCCAATTTTAAACATGTCTTTTCTTTTATGTTAACTAAAACTTAAAAGTTTAAAGTAATCAATATTTAATACTTTGAAATTGTAATTTACCTACAATATTTTAACAAAATCCAGTATTTTATTACTTGAAGACTTTTTAATATTCACGCAGGGGATTGTTCCTCAGGGCCTTGCAAATCTCCATCAAAACAGGGGACAAAACTCGAGGGCGCTACTCCACGAGGCGCTAGTGTCGTCAGGTACAGCTACAGGTTAGGTTCCCCAACTTCCGCACATAAAAATTGGCTAATTTGTGAGAAATAGGAAAATTGCCTTTTAAATGTTCAATTATAACCGAATTATGCCTTATTATAAGAAACCGCTTAAGAAAGCGTGTACATCGGTGCAATCATTTGTAACATTATGTGCATGTTTGCGACCTGCGAACTCTCGCACTAGCCAGGCACGTTTTACGTATTGTTGGCAGCAGTTCGTGTGTTAGTTCCTGTAAGAAGGTGCTGCAGCAGAGCGCGCCACCGTAATGGTTTCCACCACGTTATATGGGAAGTATAAGGCCCTGGTGTTCCTGGTTTGCGTAACTTTTATAGTTTCGTTAAATCAACATAGAGCAAATATCGTCGGAAACCTAAAAAATATTATTAAAGTAATGGCTATCAAATTATATCTCCATCTAGTAACATTCGCATTTAGTTTACAGTTTGTTGGCGTTCTTTACAATTCAATACTACGCAATATTTCGGCATTTTTGTAGACATATATGATTGTAAGCATCACAAGACACATTAAACTCGTTAAAAAGTCTGTATAGTGCGGTTTTTGTAACACTGCACCTATATGCCCTACTTTATGGTGACTTATGGCACTGTTTTTCGCGTCTTTCTCAGTCGTGCCGCTAGATGTCGTATGATCGAGATCGTAGAGCAATGCTGGATACGGTCGCGATCATGCGACGTCTAGTGGCAGAACCGAGAAAGAAGCAAAATTTAGAGACATAATGCCAGTAGGGCCAGAAGTAGGGCCTTGAGGGGCAGAGTTGCAAAAACCGCACTATAGGTAGACTTTCACCGCAGCCAACCTAAAGAAAAAAGATTGTTACAATTTTCAATATATCAAATACTAGAGTTGTGCAACTACCTATAATGTTGAGATCACTGGGCGTATGTTGTTTATAAATGTAAAATGACAACTTAATGAGGCGTTGGATGTAATACAATATTTGAATATACAATTCGTAAGAACGGTACAAAGATTTTTGTAACATGTTATCAATGATAAGGCCAGGTAGATGGCGAAAACCAATGTTCAATATAGTATACACGTATGCTTAGAGTCCAAATACATTGACATAGTGGTGTTTTGTACAGCCATGTAAAGATATTTTAATAATTATAATAATAATTATAATAATATATTAATAATTAAATTAGCGCAAATAATTGTCACTACGACCGGACCTCGAAATTTAATTATTAAAATACATTTGTTACTCATTAACAAGATCACAATCTTGCTACATTTGTGAAACATATTCCCGAGCATAATTTCCTCCAAAAAAGGTAATAGAGGAGTAACAATTATACAAATAATAGTATATGTATTATTTCCTGGAAGTAGGTTATTTCAAGTAAACTATCTAAAAGCCCCAAACATATTCTATTAATCGCCAATCCAAAGCCCCACACGCTGTCGCCGTCCGCATGTACGCCTGGCCTGGTGTTCGCGACCACTGGCCGCGGGGCGCGCTGCTGCAGACAGCCTGTCGATGGCGCTTGCGAGGACGGACGCGGACAAAACGCCGCCGCCTCCCCCCCCCCCCCAGTCACCGCGGCTCCCGCTCCAGCCACAGTCCCAGTCCCCGCTGCCCCCCGCAGCTCCCCGCCGCCCCCGCCGTCCCCGCCGTCGCCCCTGCTTTGACAGACACCGCCGCGCGCGTCGCCGACACCGACGCGTCGTCTAAATTATTACCCACGCCACGAGCGACGCGCGCCAGTGACAACCGTGGCACGCCCGCCGGCTTCCCGATGTGTTAATTCGCAACTTGGAGCAGGAAAAGACGGAGATGAATCAACTACACCAGCGTTTTTCTCACCATCTGTGATAACTCAGTGGCAGAATTGTTTTATTCTGCAGCATCATTGATCGAGGTTCTCAGGTTCCAGTACCGACTGTGGTGATTTTCTTTTTCTTTTTTACGTTCGGTACATCGCTGGATTTAATACAACTGGCGGAAGGAGAATTCGAGCAGTCGGCTGCTCTGGTATTCGGTATTTTGTTGTGGTTTCTTCGATCAATATAAATCAAATGACGGAATAGTATTTTTAGAAACGGACTACGGACCGCACACGATATTTTTTTTTCCCATACCTGTCCCCTCCTGTTCCCTTACACACACACACACACACTTACATTGACCTCACTACAAGTGAATAGGAAGAGATCAAAAGCATAGAGTTTATCACGCTGGAGAGATACCTCGCATGGGGAAAACCTGACAAGCATACGCATATTCCAACTGGGAGATGCATTGCCATCTCTGGGGAAATTACATACACAACATTTGTGGGACTAATGACGAAAGTAATTTACTCGCCCAGAATCAAAATTCATTCATTCACTCATACTGTATCTCTTACACGGTCTTCCGTTCCTATGAATAAGCAAAGACTTGACATAAAATACGCCTTTTATTATTGAAAACCGGGGAAGCGGCGCCAGCCTAATTCCAGAGTGACACAAAATGTAATCAACGCGAAAAATTTGAAAACGAAAACTGAATGGCACTGGAATTTTATTGATTTTAAAAGAATAAATATATAAGCATTACGGTACCGATTTACTTCGGGCTGAGGTTAATAATGAGTCAAAGTAAGTGCAAAGTTTAGACACGAAATGTAAAAAAATCAAACTCACTATCTACGAGCTGGTTTTGTTGGGTCATTGAAAGTTGAAGTATAATTTGTATGCATACTTAAAATGAGTGGTTTATAAATATTACAATACCTTAATATTAAATATTTAACAAGCTACTTGCATACTTGTAGTTCTGATGTTATTGACAATGGTCAACATCAACAGCGAATGCAATGTTTGTGACGCATGAACAAAGTGACACAAAAGTGGGAATTTGGGACAACAGTAATAAACATTTTCATTCAGAATTTCAAATGAATGGCTAGAGATCTTCAGTAATGTTTATGATTCACTTTGATGTCGGTAGGAGTTGAAGTGGTTACAGAATATTAACATGTTTTTAAAGCTTCATGTGTGAATGATTTCATTCCGTGAAGTAATTGTGCAAATCATTTATCAAGAAATAAAATAGTACTACAATTAAGAAGTTCTAATGACATTTATTATTCACTTGAACAAAATTTGTTCCCGCCCTTTGTTGTAATTGAAGAAACAGTTGTATCATCCCCACTGCCATTATGCAACAGCGACATTTGCTTTATGAAGGACATGCGGTTGTGGATCACGTTATAAATGTTCCCGTCGTTGTGCTGATCATGATGTCATCGTTAGCGCGCAACATGATTGACGATCAAACATTCAGTGTAAACAGGAAGGCAAATTTAATCTGTAGATCAATATTATTTCGTTTCTTGGTAAAGCAACATGTAGTTATAAATTGTCTTCGAGTACAAAAGAAATTATTGTATAAATTATAAATACAGATTGACTGGAACAAAGTTGACGGGCGTGATGTTTCAGGTAGTGTCACCTACTTTTCATTTCATGCAGTACCATTCATTTATTTAGCCCCTGGCACAGCTTTCGAGACACAGGAAAGTGATGGAAAACGTCAATTTTCGATCCTCATATTGATGAGGGCGACAGCGTATGGGGCGAAAGCGACCACTATTGCATTTAACGGTATGGTATGAAGATGACACGATATGATGATAGGGGGTGAAAGGACGGACACAAATACAATCATGCCCGAGGCGGGACTCGAACTCGCGATTCTTCGGTTCGAGATCGCTACGACACTGCTGCCTTAAAGATTCCCGCCAATCGGACCGACTGTGTTACTGATTATTGTGGTTGCTAAAGACCTAGAGGTGTGAATTTAAAAAAAATAAAAAAAAAATTAAAAAATTTAAAAACTACTCGACTTATTGGTTGATTGGATGTTTCCGGGAACGTCGACTTTCGTAGTCATTGGTCCAGTAAGTGTAGTGGCGGTGTCGCTCCGCCCACTGAACGGACAGATCCGGCGCCAACCTACACGTCGACTTGCAAAGGAATTCCTCCTCCAGAAATCTCCCCTAGTGCGGATCTATACATGTACGGAAATGTAATCCTTAAGTGTGTGTGTGTGTGTGTGTGTGTGTGTGTATAAGGGGAGAAAATATAACAAAGAAGAGGAATGAAAGATCACGCACGGTCCATGGCCAGATTGTTAGAGTACAGCTCCGGCATTCACTTGTCACGCGATCAGAGAAAGCAAGGAAAACTAGTGACACGAGCAGCGGCTTAATCCGACTTAGCTATAAAGATAGTGTAATAAAAGTAAAAGTAAAATAATAGACTATAAATATAGTATAATAAAAATATTAGAAGAGAAAAGGTAGAGAGTAAGTCAGTATTAATTTCAAATTTTTACAAGAAAATTAGAGCTTGGGCAGAATGCACGATTTAATCAGTTATCAAACCAACTCATAAAGCAAAAAACATTCAATTGAATCATTGTAACTACACTATCTAAACCACTGATATAAATAGAAGAGAAATTTTCCGAGCTGGTAGGCCGTGATCCAGTTGGCATTGTTGACCACGGCCTACCATCCCGGAAAATTTATCTTCTATTGACTCCGGCCGTGAAAGCCTACGATACACTGATGTCAAGGTCGATGCCACCTGCGGGAGTCCATGGCACAGATAGCACGAAAGTTTATCAACTCGCCACAACAGAGCAGTAGGTAGTGAAAGTTGTTCTTAACGCTTTTGCGATTTACAAATACTATTAGGCGGGATATAGATAATAGTTGTTTATGCAATAATTTATAATGTTAAGCTTTATTGCATGAGCACATGTTTTGAAAACGAGCGACTGTAGAAGCGAGTTTTCAAATTTGTACGATTGTAATAAAGCAACATTATAAACGAGTTGCATACTATATTTGTTTGTTTAACAGCATTATACATTTATAAGAGAATCAAGCTTAATTTTGGGAAACAAATTCCCTGTGACAACTCAGGTATTTTAGATCGTGCGAGTAAACGGTGGTCGGCTGTTCCGTATAGCTCTACCTCCCCCCGATTCTCTCGCTACGATTGGCTGAATGTGTGATGACGCAATCATTCGTGACATGAAATCTAATACGCCATCATTTGTGCCGTAAAATACCCGATTATGAACGATTTCATGCAACAGAAAAGGTTCTTTTATAATGCTGGAATACAAACAAACAAAAAAAAGAATTGTAACATTCCTCTCGAATATTTTGCAGATCTAACGCACAACACTGTTGAGTAAAAGACACGACGAACGCTAATATACGAGAATATTCCCTCTCAAAGCGACACACCACTTCCCTACCTTCAAAACTTCGCAAGATGCAGTATCAAACAATATTTTCAAGAACATTTATTGCTTGAAAACTGAATATCGAAGGCACCCGAAAACATAGAAATAAAACAGCGGTCATATTTTCAAACATATTTTTATTTGTATATTTACTTTTATTTTTCTGTGCATATCCTATCTTTTTTTTTTAACACGCGATTCCACAAAGTTGGACAAACGGCGAGGTTACTACTGAGGTCCCCTTTCCCGACGCTTGTGCAACCTGCGAATTTGTGTCCTGGGTACGAGAGGGGGTTCGGCATCGCCCCCGGCCGGGCAGAGAACGTACGGGCGGTCGAAGGCCCAGTTCTCTTCCGTGGGGACAGGTGGCGAAGTGCGACAACCCTCCTGAGACGCAGGGGCGGGGAGCGAGAGAGAAAAACGATGCGAGCTGCGTTCCCGCCTCTCCCACGCCAGCCAAAGAGAAACGGCACGGTTCCCGCGCTTAACGGCGACAGTTCAAGCCGAAAGTACGAGAAAAAAAGATACCTTATAGTTTAGTAAACATTGGCATCTCGAATTTCACATTACCCTGGGGCTTCTAATCAAATCACTCTATTTATATTGACTTCCACAGACAATAGTTATTTATACACAAAGGGCGTTATAAGTCAACGCCCGTGGTACATACACGATTTTACTTTTTACCTAATTTTAATTATTCATATTTACGTATTTACTAATTAACTAGTTGTTAAATTGATTCGGCTTGTCATTTCATATTTTAATCCAATACTTTCCTTTCAAGTTTTCGCCGTAAGAGAACATGTAGCAACATTCAACTGTTTTCATATTTACTTTGCCACCACGTAATCCAGGTACGTTTTGCGGTGAATATCGTGATCAGTATCGTAGGCAATAACGTATCAAGAAAAAAATTATATTAATGACTTTAAGAATATTCATACACTGGAAGAGCCTCTTAGCAGAATACAGCTTTGAGAAAATCAAAGAAAGCTAAACAACAAACACATGTTGCTTTTGTTCTATAACAAATACAGTAAATGGAAGAGATCAATACAAATATCCTCTTTTGGTTGAAAATCTAATGTCTAAACAACAAAAATCTGCACATGAGTTGAATTAACTTCACACGATCCCATAGAAAAAGCACCTCACACGGCAGTTAACTAACAAAACGTTAAACTGATATATCGATATTTACCGTCATATTTAGAATTTTATACAATGTTACATATAGTAACTAACAACTAATAGTTCTATACATTACTTTTTTACATTAAAAGCATTTTCTCTGGAAGAATTAAAATAGCTGCAAAAAGAAAGTACCCATGTAATAAAGTATAAATTAATACGATTCGTAACAATATTATTTTCCTATGTTTTCCCTGGTATATTTTCTCATTACGTCAAATGAAATATTCTCCTTTCACCCTGCATCTTTTAATGATATTCCTTCGCCACATTTCTTGATTTTATTTTCTCTTTCGCCGCTTTCTTGATTTAATTCCATTTTCATTTTATCTTCTACAATTATTATTGTTGTTATATTGTTTTTGTCGTTTTTAACAGATTGTCCATAAAGCGACCACTGTGATTTTTAAACTGTAGGGGAAACTGTAGGGAGAACACATCCGAATAAGACAAACTCACATAAACATTCATTTCCTGCACTGGATTCAAACCCGCACCCTTTCGAGTTGAAGCAGCTATGCCTCTACAGCCTTAACGATTTCGACTATCCAGACTGGCTTATTATATTGTTATTTTTAGAAAAGATCCACAATAACAGCTGAGTAGTTTTACCGAATTAAGATCGCGAGGAATCAGCTATGACAAGACAAGACGCTAGGACTTCACCAATAGACTGAGTTCATAGTAGCATATATCATGTTTACTGCAGTGTGTTTTCTTCTACAAATAGGCATCTAACTGAAGTTCTAGTGTAAAATGCTAAAGAGTCCTATCACTATGATGTTAAGGTTCTTACCTCAATTTTGCAAATGTCTTTACTCAGGCCCCTTCTAGCAAGGCCGATTGTGTTAACATCGCCAAGAGTTTAATAATGACAATTGCCTGGTCTAAACTTAATTACGAAATTCAAACACCTTTCATGACATTATATTAAAATAAAGATATTCTATAAAAATTAATCTCGAAAATACATTCCTGGCGTGTACATGACAACTACATACATGCACCTCTCCATTCAACAATGAATGTACACCTCTCCATTCAACAAGGTACGTACATCTCCCCATTCAACAACGCATGTACACCTCTCCATTCTCCGAAAGCAATTCCTATAGCAATTCTTCGAAATTTTAGTAGGGAGTAAGGCACACAAACCTCATAAGGTCCTCATCCCCCGCATTCCTTTCAGCTTCATTTTCATACGGAATAGCTAGATTACATCCTGCGGTCATTTTTCCATTATTCCAGCATCCCAGTTAATCCACTTTTACTTTTGGATACCTAACAAGGCATAGCCCGATTGCATCTTGGCCGGTGTTTTGCGTCGAGATCGTATGAATCAATGTAGTAAAGTTCCCATTAATGCGATACGCAAATAGATCTTCTCGTACCACTCAAGAGAAAACCTCGAAGATAATGGAAGGTGGAAGAATCACCGGAACTCTTCATGTTACCTAACTAATATTTAATTATTTTAGATTTGCATATTTTTGGGGGAATATCAAGTCCCCCACGCCCTCTTACTTTGAGACTTTGATCTTCTTATTTGGAGAAGCCCACGGTACACTAGAGATCAATTTCAATAAATTAAAAACATTAAATATAGTTTAAGGGCAAGCTTTCTTTGGTCACTATATCTAATTATCACAACACAAAAGGTCGAGAAAATGAACAACGTTAAACGAATCATTTATTCATTTCTTCTGTTTCGTGTTCGTCAATATAAAAGGGAAAGGGCGATCTTCGACGCCCTGATACCAAGGCCAGCTCCTCCTTGTACTCACGAGGAAAACCGGTCGGAATGCAACCTTTGCAAAATTGAGGTAAGAACCTTAACATCGTAGTGATAGGACTCTTTAGCATTTTACACTAGAACTTCAGTTAGATGCCTATTTGTAGAAGAAAACACACTGCAGTAAACATGATATATGCTACGATGAACTCAGTCTATTGATGAAGTCCTAGCGTCTTGTCTTGTCATAGCTGATTCCTCGCGATCTTAATTCGGTAAAACTACTCAGCTGTTATTGTGGATCTTTTCTAAAAATAACAATATAATAAGCCAGTCTGGATAGTCGAAATCGTTAAGGCTGTAGAGGCATAGCTGCTTCAACTCGAAAGGGTGCGGGTTTGAATCCAGTGCAGGAAATGAATGTTTATGTGAGTTTGTCTTACCCGGATGTGTTCTCCCTACAGTTTCCCCTACAGTTTAAAAATCACAGTGGTCGCTTTATGGACAATCTGTTAAAAACGACAAAAACAATATAACAACAATAATAATTGTAGAAGATAAAATGAAAATGGAATTAAATCAAGAAAGCGTCGAAAGAGAAAATAAAATCAAGGCATGTGGCGAAGGCAAACAGGTTACGCCTTTTAGGAGGTAGGTAAAAGGCTTAGTAAAAGTTGACCGCGGGTTTTCACGTGCGGGGATAATGTAAAGCCGCAAGGAACAAGGTCTGTACTGAAAGGATAGGTTCAAAATATCCTGTAATAATAAAATATTCGCTGCAGCCTTTGCATAGTGAACTGAAGTGTTGTCACGATGGAGGAACCAGGTAACAATTCTTGACTTTAGCCGCAGGTTCTGCATAGATTTGAATTTAGACAGAAACTGTTCAGTGATTCACAAAGCCATGACTCTTTTGTGTCCAAAATTGCATGCTCCAAAATTGATTTGAAAAATACAGTGATCATTTTATTCTTTACAGACATATACGAGTGTGTCCTCATCATCAAAGACCCAAACTTTGTTTGCAGCCTAGGTTGGTACATCATAATAGTATAGCTGAGTCTCCTCACCTGTCATGATGGTGTTCCTACAGCGTGGTTGCCCCTTAAATTTGTTTAACATCTTCTTGTACAAAGTCACACTTCGTGTCATCCCTCTTCTGTTTTTCTACGTAGCACCCCAAAGCCTCAAAGCTTCTTCATAAATGATGCTGATTTGAAGGAATTGCTGGTACATCTAGGCCCAAGGTATCCGCCCATGGCTTGCTGATCGTTCACCTGCCTTTGCCAAGCATTTTCCTCACAGCAGCAAAGTTTTTCTCCATAACTGTCGTTCGTTCCCTCCCTCTCAGAATCCCCCTAGTGAAATGCTCCATTTAGAACTCCCTGTACCACCTGAATATAGTAGTGCGATGACGGCAAACATCACTGAGTGCAAGAGTAATTTCTTGTAAGCACTGGCCAATGTCCACGTGCAAATATAAACCGAATAGGCACAGTGCAAATACGTGTCTCAACTCCTAGCAATAAGCAGCCTCCTGCAAATATATGCTGCTCATATTGCAAAACTCTCCTAGTACCCTTTGCAGTCTGGGTTTGCAGGGAAATATATTATATTTTAACAGAAAGAAATAAGAGACAGTCGAAAAACATTTGTGCGATTAAATATAAAATTTAATACCAGAAGAAAATCACGTACTTTAGAAAAAATGACTAAAAGGAATAATGTTTATTGGAATACACAAAACTTAAACTATTAATGAAGCAAAGTACCATGAATTAAAAATAATTAAACACATGAGAAATTGAAACTATACAAAATCGCATTCAGATGCAATCTTTAAAGACGCAAGAACACTTCACCATTCAGTCGCTTACAAGACATCTATCTGTAAACTGAACATGCTTCAAAATGTATTTAACTACTGTTAACACACACCACAACGCATTTGACTTAATGGCTTATGCAAGATATATTATCAATTTTTAAACTTAAGTTTCGCCCTTAAAAGTTTTTGATTACCTAACTTTCTAAACTATATACTTAAGGTATATTTGTAATGTATTGTAGATTATACATTACAGATTATATAATGTATGAAGATACATTTAGATGGTTAAGATGGTAATACTAATATACTCAACATTGTGCATGTAGTGCAACAGAATATACTCGTATATTTTCATAAATATTAATATACCTCTATAACTATTTTCTGGACTGCTCCCAAAATCTGGTTGAAGAACCTCAGCGCGTCTTGTTTATTTTATTAAAATTAGTAGATGGCCTTCAGTTACGGCTCTGACCTTGCACATGTCTTTGCTGTGTCATATCCGACATTTTGTGTTTTCAATGTTTATGATACAAAAATCCACTTTAAAAAATGTCTTCCTCCGTGTGGTAGATATTATTTTTTTCTTTTAATCAAGAAGAATTTTAAACAAGAGGAATATTACAACAAACATTATAGCACACTTTCTCATATCATTTGTAGGGGTTACGTAGACCTATAAATATTTTATTCTAACTTATGCACTGTTAAAACTATTTCAGCCCTCTTTTGCAAAACGCTCTTTACTAAACTACTTGTAACACTGCATACGACGTCTACTTCTACTCATTTCCATTCATTCTAGTATGTCTATTTCCAATTTTTGCACCATTTTCTAAGATCCGCCGTAGAAACTGTGTACGTGTGTACTTAAGTGGGCAAAATTCGCATAACAATATCTTCGTTTTGGAAAACGACAAAATATTTACACATTTCATTAACAAATTCTCTTTGCTTTACGTTCGAATAGTGAGTAAAATAATTCACAGTCTTCGATAGAACAAATTAATACATTGTATATAATTGTTAAACGTTTTCATCGTGGGCTCCTTCGTACTGAAGAGTATTTGTTTCCATTTTTACTTTAATCACATTTTACTCTCTTATGCAATAAAATTAACATAGTGAAAAAATGTATTTAACGTAGCATCCGTTACTTTAAACAAACTTTTTTAGACAAAAATTTATTGAATACAACGAAATCAAATCCGAAAAAGTGAAAGAAAAATGTTCTTGAATCGAACGCGAAAGAGGAGAACCACGTGAAAGGAATCGATTCACTTTTGAACTCTTCGCGGGACTGTTTTCGACCACCGTGAATCGATGCAGCGTGCTGCTAGGCCACCGGGGCGTGCGTGGACGTACACAGGAAGAATAATCAATATCACGGCCGCGGTGCAGTATCTATTTCGCCGGTCGACAAGCAGCAAGTGTCCGCGTGAGAATGAACTATAAACGAATGCGGGAAACGCTGCAGAATTGTGAAGGAAATCTAAAGAAAAACGTGCCAAGGGTGATGTGCTTTTATTTTAGAATGTTCCTGCATTCCTGAAAAGGTTCATTATGGGGTAAGTACAATCTTGAAAATATTTTTAGGTACTGTCCAATAAGAGGAGGAATCGAATACAATTTAATGTCATGACAGACAGCTTGACGTCATCGGTCGTCTGGCTTGCTTAACTGCAAATCTGTTGAGATTTGTTTTTATTTCAAGAAAATTACTATTATCTTGTCTTGAAAATGCGTTATTATTTTGACAAATATATTATGTGAATATTTAAAATAAATTTCCTTAATTTCATCGTTTCTCTTTTCGTCAAAATATTTTAGTTTCCTTTACACTATGGCAAAATCATGATTTTTTCTTAGAAAATTTAGTTAATGAATTTAAATCATAAAGGAATATTAGTAAAAGTTTATAAAAGTCAAACACTAAAATTTACATAAGCTTCAATATGTTTCAATTAGAGTTAATATGTTTTCAATAGTTAAGAACTACCAACTCAGTTTGCAATTGGAGGTTGCAATTTGTTTTGAGGATGAAATTAGTGTGCAAACTTTTATAGCGGGCTTGTAACAAACACATTCTTAATTAATTATTTGCCTCTCAGACTCATATATATGAGTCTATCTGACCTCATCATTGATTTTCCAACACTGAGTGACCCTAAATCTCTAGTTCGTGAAATACATAGTTATGATGTGTTGTTTTTGTTGTATTTTGAAATGTTTCCTCATATTTCAAATTCTCGTGAATTATATGAACAACCTGAACCCAGTACCAAAAACGACCTCAAAATTCGTAGGTAATTTAAAAAGTAACCAATTCTTATCTGCAGTTGTGGATAAATTTTTGTGACAATAAAATTCGGGATGACTGTAGCCTTCAGGATCTATCAACTGCCTGGTTCGGTTTCATATTCTACACGTTTTTGCTACCACTTCCAAATTAGTACTCCTAGTAACGGTAATAATAATAATAATAATAATAATAATAATAATAATAATAATAATAATAAATTAGGTCGGCCCCGTGGCGCAGACGGTTGCCGCAGCCGTCGTCTGTGCCGAGGAGGCTGCAGGTTCGAGTCCTGCATAGACATGGTCATATTTGTGATTGTCCCTTCACCCCTGATCATCAACCTATCATCTCATAATTCACACTTCAAGGCGTAACAACCTTGTTGTAATCCAAGGATACAGCTGAAAAGCTGATCCTGGAAGAATTACACACGTTAATCGTGTAGCGTGGTCAGTAATGGCCTATACGCCAATAATAATAATAATAATAATAATAATAATAATAGTAATAATGAGTATAATAATAATGAGTATATGTTAAAACAAATTAGTGTATGTTGGATAAGAGAAACATTTATTACCCACAACAATGAATACAGGTGGCCTGCCGATGGCGGGGCTGTATCAGAACGCACAAAGGTCGGCCGGAGGCCAAAGACGCCTAGGAAAGAACCCTGTTTGGGGGAGGAGGGCGTTTGAGTTTAACCAAAGTTCCTAAGAAAGTCCATAACGTTCGTTGTCTGAGTCAATGTCCGTGGTCCAGGAGAGTTGACGGAGAGTGTTGTAAGGTGCAATAACAGGATTTAATATTGTAAAAGAAATAATCTCCACAAAAGTTTTATTCCCTTTACCATATTATGGATTGCCACAAGATATCTGCTACCACCACGAATTTATAACAGGGTTTGTTCCTTGTCTGAGAGAGGAGAAACCAAAACAAAGCCATAGGACTACGCACACAAGAACTACCTTCTATATAAAATTCCTAACGTCGGCAATCTTGCACAATCACTCGTAGATAACTGCTTTCTGACTGTACCTCCGCTTTGCCGGAGAGTATATCGCTAGAAGGCTTCCGCAATGGCACAACTCAAAAACAAATTTCGAGCAAATGCACTATCCAGGATTGCAGGTTGGTCTACCTTCCAGCACCATATCTTACAGTACAGTATTCCACCAACAAATCACAGAAGTGTGAATACAAGAATGATGTATTTCAATACAAGTTGAAAACTTCTCTTTTATCTAAAATCCTGACTTTTTTAGTTGTGTCACTATTGCAGCCCACAAATTATATTAGCACGACCATAACGCGCTAGTACGTATGCCTAATGCATACTTGTATGCCAGCTGCGATTATTCGGTTTGTCCGACGCAGCGTAATTGGCTGCATCCTTTTGATGGCTGCTCGAAAAGCGGTCTCGTGATCTTTAACTGTCCGGAGCGTACACAGCAAAATAATAATTAAATCTCTAAATTAAATCGCTAAATAATTATTTTTTCTCCCTAAAGAACGTATTATATTATATTACAACAATATTGAATCCATTGAGTGACATCTGAAGTTAGTGATCATTAAAGAAACAAGACGAGATTCACCACGCTATTCCATCCCCCCTTTCAACAAGTACTGGTGATTGACTAAGAAATCTCAAATGAGAATGGTAAAGAGTTTATTCGAATGTAAAATCTGACCCTTCTTTGTTCACAATACAGATAATTACACCAACCGACTGTAAGACAGTTGTTCAGGCTGAGAAAATTATTATATCACAAATATCAGAATCATAAACAATGGCTTTTATCAACTATTACACATAACTGAAACGGCTGGGTGGGGAAGTGAGTCTTTATGTGAAAAAAGTAAATATGGTGTGTGTGTGTGTGTGTGTGTGTGTGTGTGTGAGAGAGAGAGAGAGAGAGAGGAATGTATGCGCAGTACTTACTTTACTTTTACTTTTTCGTGTCCGGTCTTTCAAATTTTTCCAGCCCAGAAGTGGGCCAGGTCTTCTGAAGGTGCATTCCCCCTCCAGAGGTCATCATCTGTGCAGTGAACAGGGCACAGTGGGCACTGTGTGAGGTGGTCGGTGTCCTGTGCCTCTCCGCAGTCACAGTAGATGTCGTCCTCCGCTAAGTAGCCCCACCTTGCAAGGTTGGTCTTCACAGAGGCCACTCCAGTTCTTATCCTATTCAGTGCCCTCCAGGATTTCCATGGCAGACTGGTTCCAGTAGTCTCAGGATCCCGGAGTGGGTACCAGTCTGGAGGTTCTGGCTGTGTGAACCTCATGAAACTTCTCCTGGATTTGAGTCGGCTGCGCGATGGCTCCAGCTGACCGTACATTACGTGCCTCTCATCGAAGGTCTGTTTGAACCTCTCCAAGTATTCGTGGTTTGCTCTTCTGATCTTAGGAGTGTTCATTCCTGCAGCCCTGTAGAGTTTGTCGATGGGAGTTGGTTTCATGCAACCAGTTGCAATGCGACACGTCTCATTAAGGGATGTATCAACCTTCTTTGTGTGGGCTGACCGACACCAGACAGGGCAGGCGTATTCCCCAACAGAGAAGCAGAGAGCCCTTCCTGATGTCAGGAGCACGCTGGGATTTGCTCCCCATTGGCTGCTGCATAGCTTCCTGATGATGTTGTTCCTGGAGTTGACTTTTGATGATGTATTCTGACAGTGCTGTTTGTATGTCAAAGTTCGGTCCAGGGTCACGCCAAGATATTTTGGTGAGTTGGTGTGTTCCAGGGCCTTGCCCTCCCAGGTGACGTTCAGTCTTCTCCTAGCCTCCCTAGATCTTAGATGGAAGGCGCATACCTGTGTTTTCCCTGGGTTTGGTTTGAGGTGACTCTCCTTGTAGTAGGTTGATATTTCCTCCAATGCATGAGTCAGTCCTTGTTCCACTCCTTCGAAAGAACGATCCTTGACCAATATAGCCAGATCATCGGCATACAAGAAGTGGAGAGCATTTGGCGTGATGGGCTGGTCATTTGTATACACATTGAAGAGCAGCGGTGCCAGAACGCTCCCTTGGGGTAGACCGTTCTTCTGAATTCTCCATCGGCTCTTTTTTCCATTCAAGCAGACATAGAATCGTCGGTTCTGAAGGAGGGTACGGATGGTACCTGTGAGGTGCTTGTCTCCCGTCATCTTGTACACCCTGGAGAGCAAGAGATTATGGTTGACCGTGTCGTATGCTGCTGTTAGGTCTATTAGAGCCATGCCTGTGACGACACCCTCCTCAAACCCATTCTCAATTTGCTCAGTAAGGTTCAATATCTGGCTTGTACAAGATTTACCTGGCCGGAATCCTGCCTGCTGTGGGATAAGCCTCCCCTCAAAGAACTGCACAATGCGCTGAAATATCACACGCTCATAGAGCTTGAAGAGATGGCACAGGAGTGAGATCGGCCGGTAGCTGGAGTCAGAGTCTGCAGGTTTACCTGGTTTCAGAAGTGCGATGACCTTTGCTTTCCTCCAGACTTTCGGGAGGGACAGCGATGACAGGCAGCTATTAAAAAGGTTTAGGAGCCAATTTTTAGTCCCAGGTCCAAACTGTTTGATTTGTTCGGTGCAGATGTCATCCTCTCCCGCAGCCTTCCCATTCTTCAGTTGGGTTATTGCTTTCTCCAGCTCGTCCATTTGGATGGGTTCCTCCAGCAATTTGGGGTCTGGCTGTTCTTGTTGCTCCATTTTGAACTTCTTTGCTCGGCCCTCTGTCTTTCCATTCAGGAGCAGCCGGTGTGCAACTTGGTTTGCTGTTACCTTACCAAAGTGTGGAGTTGTTCCTTTGTCACCACTGAGTTTTTTCAGAAGGTTCCATGCAATCTTGCTACTATGTGTCATGTCCATGCCCTCAAGGGTCTCAATCCACTTGGCTTGTCTGGCTTCACTTGTCATCCGCATGATTTGCTCTCCAAGTGCAATGGTGTCATCGTTGAATGGGTCCTCCTCATAGCATTGTTGATATTCTGCAAGTGCATCCTTCATTTCTGTGGTTACACCAGGGATGTATCGTTGTCTGCATCCTCGTGGGATGTGCTTGCATGACACCTCTCTCAGGCGCTGCACAAACCTATCATAGTTCTGCGGGGTTGGTGGAATTTCTGCCACAGCCTGGTCCAGGTCTTCGGCGAAAGCGTTCCAGCGGGCCTTTCTGAAGTTGAAGCGCCTTCTATAAGGTATAACGTGTGTCTTCACAGCCGAGTAAACCTTGATACCAATGGGTCGATGCTGGCTCCTTGGGATGGGATCGTACACAACTCTTTCACACTCAGCTGAGACTCTACTTGTGACAAAACACAGGTCTGGATTGTAGCCACGTCTCCAGGCACGGCTGTTGAAGGAGTATGGGAGTTTATGGTCGTGCAGTAGAGATAGATTGTTCGTCTCAGCCCACTCTTCTAATTTGTGTCCATTTGGGTCTGTGTTGTCGTAGCCCCAAGAGGTGGAGTGGCAGTTGAAATCTCCAACCACAAACTGGATCTTCTGAGCATGAAGGTTGTTTGTTGGTTCAAAAGAGAGGTCCCTGCTGGGTGGCTTGCAGATGGACGACACAGTGCAGTTGCTGAGTTCTACTGTGATGAATTCTATGTCGTCTTGTTGTTTTGTGTCAGTGGATGTGATGGTGATATCGCTTCTGGTGAACATAGCGCTGCCATAGGCTTTGTGTGGAATCTCAGCAACTAGAGTCATTCCCTGAATTCGAGGTCGGGCACTGTCTTTGTCCCTGTGTGTTTCTTGTAGGCACAGTACATCTATTTTCTGTTCACTGCATATTAATGCTAAAATATCCTCTTTAGATCTAGATAAGCCTTCAGCATTAAAGCTTACTATCGTCAGAAATGGGCCTGATGCTCCGTTGTACATTTGGAAGTCCGGTGGTAGATATGCGCAGTGAGAGAGTGGTGAGTGTCTAGCGAGTGTGGTAAATATGTCAGTAGTACGCGAATGTGTGGGTGTCATTTGTGGCGTGAATGTGTGCGCGTGTGGAAGGGTATGCGAGGTGACTTTGAGTGGGGGGGAGTGTGTATATGTGATAAGTGTTGTAGTGTGTGTGTGTGTGTGTGTGTGTGGTGAGTGTGTGTGAGTCTGGCGACAGTGTATAACTGATGGATGTGAGTGGGTGTATATGTGTGGCGTGAATATGTGTGGTGTGTCAGAAGTGGGCGTTGTATGTGATGAGTGTGTGGTGAGTGTATGTGTGTAACGTATGGCGTAAATATGAATGCGATATGTGTGAGAGGTGTGTTGTGGGTGTACGTTGTGAGTGTGGTGTGTGTTTGTGTATGATGAATGTACGCGCAGTGACTGAGTGGCGAGCGTGAGCCTGGCGAGTATGGATGGTAAAAAAGTATTGGTACGTGAGTGTATGTCATGTGTGGCAAGGCGTGTATGTGTTGTGTGTGTATAAAGAGTATATGAGGCGAGTGTATGTGTGCGGTGAGTGTGTGTGGTCAGTGAGATATGAGTATATGGTGAGGATGTGTGTGTTGGTGTGTGTGAGTCTGATGAATGTGTATAACTGGTGGCCATGTGTGGTACGCGACCATGTATGTGTAAATATGTGTGTAATGTGTGGCGTGAGTATGTGGTGTGTAGAGAGGTGTGCGTGATGAGTATAACTAGCCAGTGCGTAAAAGTGTGAAGTGCGTACGCCTCAATCGCGCTCGCAACCCTCCACCTCCACGAGTGCGCACGCGCGCTCATGTGTATGCGTGCGCAGGAGCGCGGCCAGCTCGGGACGGCGGCGCCACCTGCACGGTGCGGCGTGGCACGGCGACGTGCAGGGCGTGTACCGCGCGCTGGCGCATGGCGCGCACGTCAACCGCAAGAACCGGCGCGGGCGCACGCCGCTCATGCTGGCGGCGGCGGCGGGCCACCGCGACGCGGCGCTCGTGCTGCTGCAGGAGGGCGCGCGCGTCGACTTCGGCGACTGCGAGGGTGCGCGAGGGCGCGTCTGCACGATTGGACCCTGCGTCTGCATGATTGGACCCTGCGTCTGCATGATTGGACCCTGCGTCTGCATGATTGGACCCTGCGTCTGCATGATTGGACCCTGCGTCTGCATGATTGGACCCTGCGTCTGCATGATTGGACCCTGCGTCTGCATGATTGGACCCTGCGTCTGCATGATTGGACCCTGCGTCTGCATGATTGGACCCTGCGTCTACATGATTGGACCCTGCGTCTACATGATTGGACCCTGCGTCTACATGATTGGACCCTGCGTCTGCATGCGTTGACCTTGCGTCTGCATGATTTGACCCGGCGTCTGCATGATTTGACCCTGCGTCGAGCGTCTTTTGGTGGCCACGCATTTTAAGTCTGAAATTAAATAAACTATTAACCTTCACAGCTCTAAATGAAATTTATATTTTAGGCCTTTAAACCCCCCTAAAAATTGGAGTAATAATTTAGATTTATTCAGTCAAAAAAGCCAGTAAAAACTGCATGTGACGTAGGGGGGGGAAGATGCGAAAATTCTTTGAAGACTAATTCACTCTAAAGAAAACAAGAAAAAGTTTTCTTTAATTTCGAATTGAACAACTTGAACTACTAAATATTACTTAAATTGATGAAACCGAACGAAAATTGAGGAAAAATATAAAAATTACTTTTCACGATCTCATGGCGAGATAAATTTACATTGCAAATAAAGACGAAAACATAAAATACTAAAATATACCATTTATATTTCCCACGGTTCTTCTCGTTGCACTAACCAATTAGATCGGCCACTCTGCTCAAATTTCTAACGAAATGCTCTGACATTGAGTAAAATCATTTATTGAAATAATGACTCGAAATTTTCCCTGCCATTACCATTACCACAATTTACCTCTTTTTTTCGACAAGTAATAACATTAAAAATAGTGCAAAATAGTAACAAGAAATAGAATGAACATAGTTTCAGAATCATTCGTGTGCATTTCCAAAATGCTGGATTAACATTATTATCGACCGTAAAAAATCATAATTTTTCTCACGCATAATTTTTCACATGCAAGAAAAGAGGAAAATATTTGCCGAATACTATAAAAATGAAATTAAAACGAAATGTATCATATGAAAATAAAGTATAAATTTTTTCTCAAAGTTTGGGACGTCATGGTGTGTACATTTACAAGCCTGTCATAAAGGCTCAATAATAAAATCCTAATTTAAGATAATTGAAATTCACCTACACCCAAATCTATAATTCGATATTAAAAATATATTAGATATGCAAAATTACAGGAGAGAGGAGGACAATGTTCCACACATACAAACATACCCCCCCAAATGTTTTTTTAAATTTTATTTTAATCTAAGAACTGTAGCCGTCGGTAGAAAATTCAACAAAACCTGGCAACCAGAAGTGCAAGTGTATACACTGGGAGCGCTGTATTTGAATACAATTCCTCTCTCTCTATACATATATATATATATATATATATATATATATATACATATATATATACATATATATACATATATATATACATATATATATATATATATATATATATATACATATATACACATATATATATATATATATATATATATATATATATATACATATATACACATATATACATATATACACATATATACATATATATAACGAACATTCAAAAATAAACGAGCTGGAGGTTAAGGAACAAAAACCAGATCCTGTATGTCATTTACCGCCACGTGGCGCAGTGGAGAAGTTCCTCAACAGCGAGGGACAATACCTCTAACATACAGGTACTGGTTATTGTCCATAGGTCTCCAGCTCGTTTCTTTTCTAATGTTCCTATAATTAAATGGATGAAAACCAGAACGGTATATGTGACATTTTATAAATTCTGAGAAATCAGTTTATTTAAGGCAATATCCCTGAAGAGTCGTGGTGCTTTGTTTCATCATTAACACCACTGCATTTCAATCGTTCATTAAAATCATGAAAATACATTGCTATTGAAATACAGGCTGAAATAAACACGTTTTTCTCAGTATATATATATATATATATATATATATATATATATATATTGAAACACAGAATGTGTTCCCTTACACTAATTAAAACATTAGTGTAAGTAATCAATATATATTTTGGACTGCGCGGTACGTACGCCAAGCACTGCGAACAACGACGGGAGCTAGCAACGGTCGCTACCGCCACCGGTGCCACCGCCGGGAGGCCAGCGTGAGAATGTCGGTTACAAACTGGGCAGCGAGCACGTGCGGGCAGTCGTTAGGAGAATTGCGAAGAGGACAGACGTTAGCGGAGCAGCGAAGAGTTCGGACGTGTGGCGAAAAGCTCGCCGGTAGTGCATGGACAAAGAGAACATGCGGTATAGTTTGTGAATTATTAGCAACTGAAATGCAGTAGACACGTGAATTAGATATTGAGAGTATCATTAGAATAAAAGATTCGTGTTGATAGAACAATCGATCGCGCTGGTATTAATTAGTGTAGTGGAAACCTTATCGAAACTGTGTGGTACGGAACTGAAACCAGTATGCGTGATAGGCGCGGGTTGAGTAATTAAATCCATCGACGGAGGGTGAGTCGAGAGAGGTGCAACGCCGTGGTATCAAGATCCGAGTCGGGGAGAAGTCGCAAGGTCACCAGCCCAGGACGACCGCCACGCCACCAGCCGCCGACGGCCCACAGCTGCTGCAGAGGTCGGCAACCCTGTCGATACGAGCTGTTCTACGAGCATCGAAGGTATTTGGTCGGGGCCCCGAAGGTATGATAAATGCACATTACACCTAATCTTGGTACCAAGGCAGAGTGTATAAATGTTGTCAGATCATGTAATCAACCAATTTGATCTGCAAATAAATCTTGTTCATGATTGTATTTCCATTTCTAATCAACTTCCCCAATATTATACCAACTTATCCAGGGACCCATTCACGGAAAAGATACCCTCCTTTAGTGTTATATTGCAGTGAAATTCCCGGCATCACCAGGTACGTCACAATATATATATATATATATATATATATATATATATATATATATATATATATATTGCCACTGGTCAATGCACCCCATTCAGTTGAAGGTGGTTGTTGGCAGGCAACACCGCCATGCACGGCGCAGCGCAGTGGGGGCACGCCGACTGCATCCGCCTGCTGCAGGGCAACGGGGGCAGCCCCAACGTGATGAACAAGAGCGGCGAGACGCCCCTGCACCACGCCTCGCGCTGGGGCCACGTCGAGGTATAGAACGATTTGCCTAAGAATGGGATACAGTGACAGTTCGCGAAACAAGCGAACATCACGTGTACTTCAGAGAAGTAAGCACGGGCACCGTCGCGAGTACGCATCTCACATTCAAGACTCGATTTTAAAACAAACATAATATTTATCACATAAAAACTAAATTCAATATATTTTTTATAAAAAAATAATTTTTACATTAGAGCACAAAGCTCTGCACTTCCTAATTTCAATTATTTCTCGTGGCGCACTATATTTTCGTCGGACGAGGACATCACAGCAGGGAGCGTCGTGGCTTCTTACAAGTTAGCCAACTTGCAAACGAACGAATGGAGGAAGGAGAGTCTAATAAGTTCAAGGACACAACGACCACAGAATCGTCAGTTGTGTTGCCAGCACTAGCTGTCAAATCATCCCATTCTAAAGAAAATCGGACAATACGTGCCAGCGCCCGGCAACTCTCCATCAGCTCCATCATCTCATTGGGGAGGAAGCTAGAGGTTGCTACTATAGGATGCGCTAGTGTCGCCGGATACAGCTGCTGGTAAGGCTCGCCAACTTTCGCACATAAAAATTGGTCAAGAAATACGAATACACGTTGATTATGAGCGATTATGGAAGGGGTTGGGCAGGGGCTATT
>JAZDUA010001340.1:0-99324 GCA_038098605.1 Gryllus longicercus
TATAATCTTTGTACTTGATCCACAAATCAAGTGGGTTTGATGGGAAGCATGTAGATATGATTATAGAAAACAATGTTCGTATTTGATGAGCGTTTGATGATATTACAGCATCATTGAGAGTTTGATCCCAATGAGCGTCATTTTCTAGCAATTGCAAACGTTGACAGGCTTCTCTGTAAGATCCACACAATTCACCATCAACAGTTCGTAAATGTTGGAATGATGTTGGGCCACGTACGTTGACTAATAGCAGTCGTAAATAAAAACATTCATCATTGCTAGGATGTACTGAATAAATTCGACCAATGGCGTCGGTGGAATACACATCTGGGTATCCTGGAACTTGTTTTCCTTGTTTCCGTCGTATAAATCTCCTTGAGGATTGATTCCAAGTATAATATTTTGGCATTTCAGAATATAGCAATGTTTGTGCAAAGTCATCGTTTTGGCAGGTCTCAAAAAAACTGGTTAATGTAGTAGATGGTGGCTGAGCAGCTCTTTGTACTGCGTTCTGTGCTGTAAAATACACTCTTTGTCCATTTTCTAAATGCACAGCTAAGTGAACAACGGAAGGGTGTCTCTCATGAATAGGAAAAGAAAATATTCGCCATACTGCTTCATTACTACTAACATAGCGGTCCATTTGGTATTGGGTAACTTCATCATTGGAATTCTCTGCACCAATTCCAATCACAGCCATATCACTCCCTTTGGTTACATATTTGCAAATGTATTTAATAGATTTCACTGAATGGTAAGATTCAACGTTGATGTGTGCTTTGAAGGTCTTTGATAAAATGGGTGAATATGGAACAATCCAACGATTATCTATTTCAATATCTTCTTGATTTAATTTGACAATTGTTGATCGTCCATTGTCTGCTGTCGATCGTCGACGATACAGTGGATAACCGTCATTACCAGTAATTGTTTCCGATATTAATGTCCGTGGATATCGTTTTGAACATTTACCATCCATCATACATGGTGAATTTTGATTAAGAGTTCCACAGGGACCATGTATCATATTTTTGATAACTACCTCATGCAATCCAGGATCTACTTGTACATCAGGGATTTCAGCTGATATCACTGCATCAACTTCATTTGGCCTTATCTTTTCAGCCAACCAAATCAAAATGTGTGCATGTGGCAATCCTCGTTTCTGCCACTCCACAGAATACATCCAGCAGCGTGTCTCACCAAACACACAATGTTTTACGATGAAATCCATTAAAGATTTCAATTTTTGTCTAAAGACTCTGGCTGTAACATCATGACGATCAATGGGAGATTGCCCAGGGAATAACTCCTGCTTGATTTCTATCCAGTGCGGATTGCATGTAAATGTGATGAACAAATCTGCTGTACCATAATGACGAACATACGACATGGCATCTTGAGCATATTCGTGCATATGTCGAGGGCTTCCGATGTATGTTGCTGGAAGAATAGTCATCCGACCAACATTCTGAGCATTTCCATCAGTATTAATCGCATCTCGAAGGTGAATATACTCTTCAGATCGGAGTTTGGTCTGATTCAACCTGATGAATGTTAATCTCTCCGTTTCAATTTTAACATACATGTCAACAATATATTTGTGATATAATCGCCGACATTTCAATATGTGATTGTCTTCATTTTCCCGAATCATTAGGCGGTATGAATAATAGTTCATTGAACTGACTTTTTTGTTAGTTTCAGAACCTGTAAATAGATTTTGTTTTAATAACATTGCAATATAAAATTAAAATACATAATATAGTGACTGAGATAATAACTAATATTTTAATTACCTGTAATGGGATTTATCATTTTTATTGAGAAATCATAGCCATTTTCACCTTGCCAAAATATAATGGGATATTGCAGTGCATCATATGAGCGGTGTGTTTCCTTTATACGTTGTAGTTGATCATTCCGACGATGTAAAACAATATCACGGGATTCCAAGTTTTCTCCAACTACAACGATAGCAACTTCATCAATAGTTGGTGCATTAAAACGTCTTGCATGTTGACCCGCAGGTGTTTTATCAGCTCTGATTACAATTTTGTGATTATCTGATGGCATCAGATCCAGGGCAGTTTTAAACAATATAATCAATTGATTGTGTTCATGAAATAAAGTTTGTAATTGTTCTACAATAGACCTCTTTACTAAATTGTTATGTGCACAACGCAGATTAGTTTCTTGTGATGAATTGCCCATAAAATAAATTTGCAGGAATTTGTAGTTGCTATCTGTCACTGGTAACAGTGAACCTGCTCTGTGATATATTTGGCCTTGTATCTGTACATTTAAAAAAAATATTGTTTGTACCAAACACTATAAAATAAAATAAAATAAATAAGCAATGTGGGGTATAAATTTATGGATTGTCAGTGATCAAACTTAAATAATATTTGTTCTTTAAAATTATATCTGTCTCCTAATTAGTTGTAACTAATATCTATCATCAAATATATTGGGTTTCAAAATAATAAAAGTGTCGCTAAAACTGAATCACCAAATAATATGGGGACTAAGTGATGATTATGATCTTAATGATTACGTCATTGAAAATTAGTAACACATCTTAACTTAGGTGACAGAACATAAAATAATTATGTTTAACTGCTATAATACATACCTTGAAAGTTGGCATAAAATTTTCCCGAACTACGTTTGTTGACCCAAAGGAAGTCATTTGAAAGCAATTGTTATATTGTTGGATATTTGTCAAAAAGTGTATGGAATCTGTTCCTATTCCTGAAACCAATGAGTACAATGGCTCTGGTGGTGGTTCCAATGGTATCAATTTCACTTTACCATTTGCGCAACACAATCCATTAGCTTCGTTTTTAAATTTCAATGCCTTACAATATGAGCAAACCGAGTTCATAGAACCAATAACAACACATTGGTAGTTACTGTAGTCAATTGACACATCGTAACTGAAAGCAGCTCGATTCAAACTTGCGCGATTATTAGTTGAATGTAGCGCTCGCGCTTCACGCGTTCGTGATGCCCGAATTCTTTCACGTTCATTTCGGTCGTCACGTTCTTGTGCAGCATGATTAGATCGGTAATTAGCTTGCTTTGTAGCATTTCGGGTTCTTCTACCTAAATTGCTTCGTCTAATAGGAGGCATATCTATATTATTGTAACGTTTCTCCGTGGTGAATTAAAACCAACGAAATATTATACTCACTACTCACTTCTACTCTCTTCTGCTAACTCCTCTCTAACTCGCTTCTGCTGACTGACTCGCGGCCTCCGGCAGCGGAGCATTTATACCTGCCCGGCGCTTGCCCCCAGGCGCCCGGCACCTTCTCGGCATTTCCCCGCGGCTCGCGAATAGTCCGGAACCGTCTAGTTCGGGTGGAAGGGAAGGGGCGGCGGCAGATGACGCAATCCACGCGCAGCGACTTCGGCAGGTCGGGGGGGAAAGGGAAGGGGCGGCGGCAGATGACGCACCGGCTCTTATCTATCGCTTGCTGACGGATGGCAAGCCGCGGTGCTTCGGAGCTCCGGCCTACGCAATCAGGCAGGGATGTGTTGATGGAGTACGGTCTTGCGGCAGGAAGAGCGAGCGTGGGCTCCTCTGATATTTCTTGTTTTTACAGTGCGCCGCAGCTCGTGAGAAAAGGGCTGTTTTGAGGGTTTTCCCGGCAATTATACGAATTTTTCTCGACGTAAAAACCATCCTTGGACTTCAACGAACATTTTAAAAAAAGAATTGCCCAAATTGGTCCAGGCGTTGTTGAGTTATGCGGTTACCAACACATTTTGCGATTCATTTTTATATTATAGATGTATAAATGTACTAGTTCATGGGACAATTCAAATTTTATCCAGAAGAATTTATGGAAGGAAAAGGGCTTCTTGACTATGCTCAAATTATGGTTTAATTTAAATAATATTCTGCATCTTTTGACAGGTAATTCCTTTTCCTCTCGAAGAAGTCAAGGAGCACACAGCTTTACCAAGTGTACTTTTCCCTTCAGATCACATAGCTCTGATATGTGATCTAAAACTGGAAAAAGTGGGACACAAACAATATCATTTTGATGCTAATGAATTTACTCTTGTCTAATTTACGTGTATATTAAAATAATTTACTGTAAAAAAGGTGTATAAAATTTGTAATTTTAATTTATTTAGAAATATTAAAACTGGGAACCCATTTACTTTCCAAATACTGGTTGCATCATTTTCCCCCATCAAAATTTCAAGAATAACTGATTCACATAAATATGATTAACAACAGTCTTATTGTTACGGAAGGTACAATTTTTCCAGTATTCAACTCATATAGTCAACCTTGCCACTTGTCAGAATACCAGCATAAAATGCCTAGAACCATTCATCAGAGTCCTCAGTCAAAGTGAAAATCACAATATCTCCAATGGAAAGTTCAGAGGCATAATTGTAACGGCATTAGTGTTGCCACTCAATGAGGCATGTACCACAGCACTAGCTATTACACTTTTCGATGGGAAGGATAGTGCTGGAGAACAAGTCCGAACTTGCTCTCCAGCGCTCGCAGGCTCCTTTAATAGTATTGATTTAATGACGTCATGCCTGCACCTTTCCTCACATCGCCCATCACAATGGCTGCCTTCCAGGATTGGTGAGCCCCATAAACATGTGCTGCCATGATGAGCACACACCAGGTTTAAAATACCCGGACACGTCTTTAACAAAACAGTATGTGCCTGCTTAGGTTTTGCCATACATCCTGAAAAGGCAGGATGTGTCCTGAATATTGACATGTATCCCGCTATCCCATCAGATACACATAGTTCCACACAGCTCTACAAAAACTGCGTTTTGGGACTACTTGTGAACTACAGAACTAGGCACTACATAAGTGAACATTAGTGTCTAATTCTTTGTTAAGCAAATATTGATATAAATAGATTAAGAAAAGAAAGGTACTGTGTGTTTTGAGTTGAAGTGAATCTGTCCCTCTCACAATGTGCTTTTGTGTTGGAGAATCTGGAATACAAAGGGGAAAAGGGCTCAGTCAATAAGTTTTCATATAGAAGTCACACTTTATTTAATATTTCATTTAAATACCAGAAATACTTCACAAATTTTGTCATGAAAAAATAAGTACATGTCATGCCTGGAAAAGTCAGTGAAATTCACCATAGAAAAGCAGTGGTCACCTGTTATTTTGGAGAGTGAGCAATGAAATTTTTAGTTCTTTGCTGTACAATTTATTTGATATAATATTTACTTGTATAAAAAAAATAAACTAATTGCTCTGAAATATATTTAGGAATGTGCTGAATTCTATTGTTATCCTTATGGCAACCCTATGACGGCTGAAGTAAAATTAAACGTTGAAAGTGTAGATTTCTGCAGTCAGAATCAGGCGATACATGGTTGTCCAGGAAACGTCACAACTTACAGTATTATTACCGGCGGCGTATAAGTGACTGACAGTTCGCTCGCCACATGTGCGTCATGTGACCTGCTCTTAAGCAATCAGCTTGCGAGGATTTGTTTACTTTCTTACAACGAGGGTTCAGCGTTGCCGCCCATCTGACTCACGAAGTCGCGGAGGCGAAAAGGTTTGGTTTCGACGAAAGTTATGAACATGGTATTAAGACACGTCACAGCCTGTCAGTGTTACTTTTTTGAAATTTAATTAACACGGGAAGATTTTTTCACAAACTGTCATTTGTCATCTCATAAAGTACATTTATCACTGTCACTATACTATACTCTACGAATGAAAGAACTAAATGTGAAGAAAAACTCTCTATCCATTTAGTAGTTGTAGGAAGGTACTGGACAATAAAAATTCAATCTTGAATATTGTAGTTTTGTTTTTCTTTGCAATTTACGAAAAAAAACAAGCAATACCTCAAAAAAATGGAACTAGCACCCTATTTCTTACCATCCCTTATTACATAAGTGGAAAAATTTAGAGAGACTTTTTTTTTTTTTGGGGGGGGGGGAATTCGTTAATGTCCCAAAAACTACTTGTCTTTTCAACAAATTACACATGACCTTTTTTAAAGACCTAATTCAGTACAGCAGACTTCGTCTGAGGATTAAATTTCTAGTTTCAATTTTATAGTTTATTTTTCAATTTTCACAAAATTGGGGATTTCAACGAACATGAGACATGTACCATTCTCTTAAACATCCTTTGCACTCACTTTTTGTGGAATCGATGTCTATTACATGTAGTTGAATTCACCGTTTTTGGTATAGATTTAAATATTTTTACAAAAAGTTATGTTTTCAACACATAACCGTACATCCTTTTAAGTTAACTTTAAGTGTAATTTTATTTTTCTGGAAAAATGGTATTTGCACAAAATAAATTTGAAACATTAGTGTGCGCAAAATGGTAAGATTTCTAAGAGGTGGGATTAGAAGGGAGAAAAAATCTATTTTGAAACCTAGAACTTATAAAAAAAAATTTCAAGTCACAAAAAAATAGTAATGTTTTGTGAGAGTGCGATTTGACGTGGAATACCAATACCTTCCCCTCAGTTTATTTTTGTTGTTGAAATTTTTACTAAACTTATTGAAAAAAATTACCAGAAATAGGTCCTTTACATCCAAAGTTTTGCTATTATAAATAAAATCTTTTTCAATTGTACGTATACAATTAAACAATTATTGGGATCAACTGAAATTTCCCTTCACTGATGTCGTCTATTCTAAGATGCCTGACCATGAGGAAAGGGTGGGTGGACAAATGTTATCTGAAAACTATATGGGATTATGAAAATAAAGTAATGATGCAAACAAAGACAGGAGAAATAAACACAATAGAATTATTTCATAATTTTCAAGAAATGAAAATTATTCTTTAAAAAATGTTCTCTATGAATTCTAGGGATAAAAAAATCAAGAAAAATATGCTTTACACATAATCAAATATCAATATATTTCAATGCTTCAAAAATAGTGAAATTTTTAAAACAAAAGAAAATAAACTCACCTTAAAAAGAGTGCCAGCAAAATGTTCAAGGACACCTATCAAAAAGGGACAATCAACAAATCCTCCAACTTTCCTCTAACCTACAGATTTTAGTAAACTGAAAGTACAATAGAAAAGTAACGAATTGATAAAAACCTGCGGCCAGAAACTAAATCCAATCAAATTGTTTAAAAGTTTTTGTCATTTTATATAAACTTCGTTTAGCAATTTATCTTATAACTTGAAAATGGTTCGAGTGAGATTTCTGAAATTTGTTATGAAAACAGGTAAACCAACCACTACAAATTTTTACTATTTTCAGAATAATTTGTTTTAAAATTTTTTAAAGGGGTTGACTACACCTAAATTTTGAGAAATAGTCTAAGAAGTTTAGCCCCGTCCATTTTTCCGAATTCTCTTTATTTAAATTACAAACTTAACGTTCCTTTAAAGCCACATAACTAACAAAACTATTTTGATTTTTTAAATTCAAATCCCTTTCTTTTAGTTCTCGAGAGCATTAATAGAAAAAGTCTTTCATTCGACTTGTAACCCAAATAGTAAATCATAGTAAAATTTAGTGAATGTGACACGGGTCTTCTTATACCTCCGACCCACAGAAATATAAACCCAACCATTTCCCACATTGTTTTCTCTTGAATTGCAATATAAATAATACAATATGCTAAACAATAGTGTTTTGAAATAAACACTCTGGCTGGTTTATTTCAGTATGTTCTACATTTATACTTGCACATTAAATTTCAAATATTTTTGAAGTTGTTTAATGTTCTTTGTTAGCAGACTCTCACCTGACTGACAAATTTTTGTTCCCTATTGCTGACTATTGCAAGATTTCACTATTCACGAGACAACTTTCAATAACTACTTAGAAACGAGACCAACAAATATAAACACATACTCGCAGCAACGTACGAAATCCTATAACCACCCAACCTGATTGTAGCTGATATCTACCCTCAAGATGTTCACGTTCATAAATCCGCTGGATTTTGTGGATGTGCAGTCTCCACCAAAGTTAAAACAGACAAAACTTTAAAGAGAGATGTAATGTTATTCCTTCAAAAATTAGTTCTTTAGTTAACTTCAGTTGTATATAATTTATTTCAGGGACAGAAATTAAAACAATATTTTCAAAATGCTTTTATTTGAAAATTCTGTAATTCTGTATAAATAGAAAAAAAAAAGATATTGTGCATAATTGAAGCACAATAAAAAAACATGAACTTTCAAAAATACAACACTGAATATCAATACAAGCTACGTATCTAATACACTCAACTAGTTCATCAACTAGTTCGCCTCTGCAAGTAACACAAAAAGTCAACTTACGAATATGAATAGATGACGCAGGTACAATGTAATAAAAACTGAGATTCAGTCTGCATAAAGGTAATGAATAATTATTACAATACTAGGAAAACAAAAATAAACAAAGAAATTATGATGATAAATATGTTTACTTCACAAAAACGAGAAGGAAAAGTATGTTTTGCTTGGTACCTATAATTTCTTACAAAGAACTTTAATTTTGAATGTTTGAAGAAAAAGGTAAAGAAGAAGAAACGAGCAAATATACTAACATTGGTTCAAAATGAGTTATGTACCACATATTTTTTCCATTTCAATCAAGACAATTTCTTTTAAACGAATCAACACAAACCAAATGTTTATGCAAAATTCAGTTCTGAACACTTTATCACATAAAAACACAAAAGTCAAGAAAACATCCTTTTCCCAAAAATCAAAACTAACTACTTAGACATGTTCTTAATAACTGGATTAATCAGATGAGCTGAGTTATCACAAAAAGAAAATCCACATTTTCTCTTATATTGTTTATAAGAGTTTCTCTACTACCCCCTACATTATTAGATCAACATCACAGGTAAACTTTGAATACTCTTTATTATCACAACATCGTTTAAAAGTCTACTCAAAGTACTTTTAGACGGATAAATGATTAAAGTTTTTAAAAGAATTTTTGAGATTTTCATCAGACATCTTCATAGTACTACATGTATGCATTATACAGTGTAATTAATGCACAATTTAAGTTTTGAATAACAGTAATAAGAATAGTGATATCCTGTTTATAGTACTGGAATTATCTTATATTGATAGCGTACTTCCAATAGTGTTACAAACACACTTATAACAAACAAAAAATGCTTCTTTAATATTTCTTGAAAAAGTTTGTAAATCACAGAACGAAAATGAAAACAATAACATGCAGATACAACTCTAGTAAACTTCAGCACCTTTTAAACATTTGATGTGCAACTGAGTTGCAATTCAGTTTAGTACATTTACCGGAGACGTCGACGTCCCCTCGGTACGTCTGGGTGGGCCTTTCCTCTTCTTTGTAACCCAGGAGGCTCCACCAACACACTTTCTGCCGAAACTGCCACAGCAGGAATTACATTCACCTATGCAAACCGTAAGTAATTACAATCGCATTGTAACACTGTTGAGGACTACAGTAAAGATTAAATTTTGTCTCATAGCATGCTGCTGATTCTCCAGCTAAAACAACTGTCAACATCATCATCACATCCGGGCATTCACTAACAACAGGCCTACAAGGTTAAACACTAAAGCACAGACACATAAGATAGACAGACACCCAATAATCAGAAAATGTAAAAACTAAAGATTTTTACCAAAATAAGTAATAAATGAATATTAAATAAAATTAAAAAATGATTGAAAATACCTGTTTTCCATTTTTGGCACAGTAAACTAAAAAACTGCTTGATATGATCTTGGAGTTTATAATATTTAAATAATTAATAAAAATTAAATATTAACAAAACAATGAAATTCAATGTTGATGAACCAAGAAAATCCATAGCGAAGAGAGTCATAATGAAAGGTATTTGAATACGGCCATTGCATGGGCAGAGCGGGACACCCAGCTTAACTGTCCATGTGGATGTTGTTTTAACAGTGCATGAATCTTTCTTACTTCTTAAAGGATTATGGAAGGTTTTTCCAGTATCTGCTCCCATTAACACATTTGATCCCGAGAGATATGTCACATGGTTAACTCCTGTGTCTTGGGCAGTATAGCTTTTATTCAAAACGTTGTAAAACAAAAATTATCATACATATCGGTTGGAAATGGATAAAATCTTGTAGGATTGTCTTTTCTCTTTAAGTCTGTATTTTTTGTTCATTTGTTAATAAGATTGTAGTGAGACTGTTTTTCAAAGAAACACATGCTGTCAATTTTATATTTTTGCGGAAAGTAACAATATTACAAAATGTGGGGGGAAACAGTGAATTTCATATGTCAGTGATACTGGTGTACTACAGACATATTTTATTTAAGTTCAGATATAGTTCCGTTTGCATATCTACTTATTTCTGACTTATTTTTTTGAAATATGCTGTGTTAAAAAAATGGGTGAGAAATAGTTCAGTTCTGTCTTCGTTTACAGAAAATTTTATTTAATGGTTTTCTCAAACACTGGTAATTTCGATTGTTTATCAATTTCACAGCTTTGTAAAGGAAATGAAAACTCTTGAATTTGAGAAGACTTATCTATAGAATCATTCGCATCATCATTACTCTCCAAAATGTTAATTTTCATTGCTTAAACAAGACAACAGTCCAGGAATAAAATTGACATCCTCATCAGGACAATCCAGTTTCGATCCTTTATTCAAAAACTTTTGAACTTTTAATGAATGTTAAGAGTCATGATTAATTTTACAAGAATGTCCAAAACATATGTTAATGTCACTAGCAGCACAATCACTACTTACAAAGAAAGTTATTCTGAATGTAATCAACAGTGAATATACAATCCTAGAAAAAAATTCCAAATACTTGCAGAAAATAGAAGAACACATTGGCATATGTCCTGCACCCACCCTAATGATATTAAAAAGGGTATTCTAGGTGCCAACAAATGTCCAAAAGACGTTTAATGCCTGTGAAAGACAATAATTGTAGAAGGACGTATGACATACATCCATAGGACACAGCAGTAAAATGATGATGTATCAGACATTCGTAGGATCAAATGCGTAAACAAAGCAGCAACTAGTCTTATTAGTTTAGTGATATGTAGTTCTTCCAAGAACAACTTAAATGTGAAGAGGTTCATAAAATGTTATGAAAGCATTTAACACCCAAGCCTTGTTTTCTGTTACTGACTTGCATCTGGAGTCATTTCTGCTATTTATTTGTAACATTTACATAATAATTAACATTACCACACACAAGTTATGCCTAGGTGGGAACGGTATGTACAGCTTATTTGTTTATATATGAACCACCTGTAATACAAATAAAAACAAAACAAAAATAATTCAATAAACAAATACATGAAATTTAAAAAAATCATTTTTTTAAACCCCTAGTGAAGAAAGTTCAACTATGCTAGTAGAATATTGGTTAAACATTTCAATTCAACATTCAGAAGCAAAAGTACTTGAAAACGTACAAAAATTAATATTATAGTCTCAAGACGTAATTGAAAGTCTTGTTCTGTGTGATGCAACATGCAATGTCAGAACCCTGCACATGCAATTTTTTGTATTATTGCAATGAATTAAAAGAATGACAAATTTTAACTAAAGAAAAGAAACAAATATTGCCAGGTTCAATTTTTCAGAACAATTTTCAGTTTATAATATTAATCCAATTGAAGTGCCCATCGCTTAATTGGAAACTCCTCGGGGAAAAAAGGGATTTCCAAACCAGGGACAAAAACAAAGGAGGGAAAAGGGTTTGACGAAAATTGAATGCTCTCACTTCTAAGTGTGTAAGGGGAGCATGAAATGGAATTATTATTTTTGGGAAGATGTTTTACCTTGTTTCAAAGGGAGGTGAGGGGTAAAAGAGCAAAATTTTGCCAAAATATTTTTGAATGTCCTTAACAGGGAGCAAAGAGAGATTTGTAAGAGCACTTCCAGAAACAGTTCCCATCGAATTCCACAACTACAATTCCTAGAGCATTCCGTGATATGCTTCAATAAAACCTGAATTTTTCAATATCCCACATTTTATTATAAAATTTGGAATAAAGATTTTTTGTTAATTTTTTTTATGCGAAAACAACTTGAGTCCTAATATTTTTTAATGATGCTGTTGTTGCTTATTTTATATGTATACGCCATTTGATTCCTGATCAAATGAAAAAGTCCACAACATAAACATGAGATATCCTCAACAAATGCAAAAGCAATCCTATCCTTAAATGTTTTAGTCCTTCCCAAACAATTTCAAATTTTCTTCCATGTTTCATTAATTGATTCCCTAGAAACCCTTCAGAAAATTCTATTTCCATGTGTGATAAATGTCTTGTGGTCTTACTTCTAAAATTCTAGCTCTTCAGAGGCCCTAAAATGACAGAAGATGACCTAAGATGGGGAAGAAACAAGGATGAAAGAATGATAAGTTTTTAAGGATCACCCAATGGACATTAATACAAGTTTGTACCTTTTTGTATTCATAAGTCAGTTTTGTTCCTGGTAATACCACTGCATGATTATTTATTATTACTTATTCATGATAATGGTAGATTGATGATAATAGTAGAATGAAGATGGTAGTGACAATAATGATTTTATGGAAAACATAAATGAAGACCTAGCCTTTCTAGCTTTCTCAACAAGACAGTTTTCTAGTCAATAAGACAATTTGTATTTCATTGTAACTAAAGAGGTATAATTAGATTTAAAAACAAAACACGACTCAGGAAGTCTCTTCAAAATTAGGGGATGTGTTACTTTCAGTCGTCCTTTAATCAGGATTGCACCGTAGTCCTCAATACTATAGTGCCTGCTACAAAAATAAGAATTATTATCCATGAAGTAGTCTGTTGCAATGAACTCTGTTCATCTATTGAGCAATACATAAAAAACCACAAAAATTAAAAAACATATTCTTTCTTTAGAATGGCCCTTCTGTTTAGTTTGACATTTTTTAGGTTCCATTATATTCCAAAATATCTACAAAAGCAATTTTACAATTTTAAGTGTACATTGTAATAATAATAATAATAATAATAATAATAATAATAATAATAATAATAATAATAAACTCATCATCACGGGTAAAGACTCTTGGCCTGTTCCATCTTCCAGAGTATTCTTCCATCGCCTTTTTGACTTGTTCCTTCACCACCTCCCATTCGGGTTGGAGTTGTTGAGGATTTTTGGCATTCGATCTTCTTTCATTCTCCTTAAGACTAAATGTACCGACACTAGTTCAATTTGTCGCCACCACATAGCAACAACAAAATAAGTCAAAATTACTTTTCTAATAACGTCTGAACAAATGGTATAATTTTCAATCAGTAAACAAAATTTGATTTGTTATTAATACAGAATTTACGCTACAAAGCCCTATTTGAAAAAAAAAGTTTTGAAAATTTCTTAGGAATACTTCCGGGAAGTAATAAAAAATGTGGGCTTTTAGCATAAGCGGAGTGCTTCCTGAATCCACAGTCCTATTCGTTGAAATCGGATGAATAGGCGCATTGTGAAATGAAATTTGGCAAAATACAATAACCCCCTCCCCCATGACGCACTGCCGCTACGTGTGCTATGTATGGGGGTGCTGGCTCCTAAGAGCATGGATGCACTCCGTAAGAAGTAGGAGGAGCGGACAGGGAGCAAGGCAGGCAAGCAGGCGGTTGTCTTGTGGCCCAACTGGGATTCATCAGATAATGCTTTCGTTATTTCCCGCATCACAACATTAGTTTTACATTCTCATATACGTACATATATCTGACTAATATATGTAGTATAGAGAAATCTATGTAACGTTACAGAAAATTGAAACCGAGATTTCAACAAAATGCTAATTTTGGGGGCCTTTGATACCGAAAAAGTGTCATTTATTTGTTCTTTCAAAACGTCTGACCGTCTACTGCCTATCTGTGAACAACACTAGTGCCGAAGCTACAAGTCTTTATAGAATTTTATGGAAAATGAATATTCACTAGTCGATCAGGCCTGTCTTGAAGCTATACAAGTTCGAAAAAGATAGTTTAAAATTTGGGAATTCTTTAAATGACGCCCCTGGGACATCTTTAATATTTTCTCAAAAATGGCTCCAAATTCTTTCTTCAAATTTGTTGTAATAGATATTGAAATATGATTCTCAGGATAGCACAAGTCTGATGTTTACAACTAACTTTGATTTTGTGAAGGTTACAAAAGTTTGAATGTTTCTGGGCATCTCCTCTCAACTACAATATTGAAGATCGACATTTTTCCTTCACATGAAATTTGTTCTCCCTAATTAGTTCTTTCATTGATGTCATGCACATTTCTTTTAAAATTTTAGTAGTTTTAGTGTAATATTGTGTGAAATATGAGTATCACAAAAAATAATGTAAATTCTTTAATGAAAAAAATATATTCCAAAAACTGCTCCAAATTTTTCTTCAAACTTTTGGTATGGATGTTACTAATTGTCCCGAGTAAGATGACACAAACGTAGTATTGCTCTATTCTTTTGTTGTTTTTTCAAAACCTACATATTTTTACTTTTCAATTGTATTCTTAAAGTCATGTTTTGGTTCTATCATTAAGCAATCGAAAAATAGAAAAAATTTGAAAAAATAATCTTTAGGTGGCAGCTGGGAAAAGGGCTGAATAAAACCGAAAATATAGCCCAGAGCAAAGAGAAATTAGGAAACCATCTACTTTGAAAAATTTTGTGCCATTCTGATGCATCACTAATTTATTTTATTTTATTTTTCAATTCACACTGCATGTTTTATAATTAGGGCAGACGTTCTCGTATCCTCTGTAACTGATGTAGAGGACTGAATTTATCTTGAAAAACTGTGCGATTCCAATTAATTTCGATTTTTACCGTCATCCTTCGAACAAGTACCATGAACGACTTGCGGGGTACCAGAGGCGACTTAGTGGGTCAAGAATAATTAGTAGCAGCGATGCAAGGAGGAGCAGGATCAGTATAAGTGAACTTGGTAATGGCATTCGCAGCGTTTTGTCTACTTGCAAACTACTGTTTCAGGCTCACGTTGGAATTGGAATTCCCAGACCTCCTCCTCATGAGGTCTGTAAAATAAGCATAGCTAAGTTTTAAAAGTTAAAAAAATTGGAATGAAACAAAATTTGCCACTTTTTGTTGCTAGTTTGTTATGCACAACAATTGTCACCCTTCATTTGACCCTGCAATAAACAATCGGATAAATGGACATCAAGTTAGCACTGCAATAACCAGAAAACCAAGAAATTACAAAGATAAATAAGAAAATAATTATACAGGAATCTGTCACTTTTTTGTTACTCAGTATTTTTTTTTCAAATGGCTCCAAATTTTTCAAAGATAACTGCCATTTAGGATGCGGTTTTACTGTGTTTTAATAATCTTAAAATACTATTTCTGCAATACAATTAGGAAACAGAATTTTTTTTTAAATGTCATAAAAGTAATTTGCAGTGATAGATGGCAGCAGGCAAAAATAAGTGGCAAGTTTGAATAGCTAACTGAGACCAGAGGAAATACAAAACTAATACGGGGAAGTCTGCCATTCTGTAGCACCACTAGTTCAACACTGTTACCATTAATTACTTTTGATCCTGAATATTTTATGATAATTTATTTATGAAATTTGTAAGTTATAATTTTCGCTTATTCTCTGACGTTCATAGGCTGCTATTTGGAAATTATTGTCTGAAGTACTAAAAATATCTAGTCATCTGTGAATAAAATAGTATCTAAAAGTTTGTTATTCGCTTTAAAATAATGTTTCTGAATATATGCTTCGGATTATACTTATGTGAATTGTGTATCCACGTAATCTCATTACATACCGTACTTACAGTATGCAATGATTTTAGTATAGATCTTGTATGCAGTATATACGACACTAATTCTTCTAATTGTTACAGTCACACACATTTCCTCGCTTGAATATTTGATGGAATGTCCCTTCTTCCATTTATCTGAGGTTTAATAGGTATTCCACTAGGCATTTAGTATAGAGGCATTTACATAGCATAGATGCATTAAGTATGGACCGGTACCTTATTTTAATATCTTGAGGCACATATTGAAATAGTTCCATATATTTTATTTTTTCTATCTAATGTGTGGAGCACTTCCTCCAGTTTCCTGTACTCCATTGGGTCCACATGAGCAAACCCTCCTGGGCTGCAGGTTTGGAGGCAGTGAGGTAGCATTAATCGTCCTCTGCAGGATGCTCATAATGCAACCAGGGGAAATGTAAATTACCGAAAATCTTCATGAGAATAGACAGACTGATAACATTAAAACAACCACTAATAAGAATAAAGTGAAACGTAAATCTGGAATTGCGGAATGGTTGAAGACTGCCACCTGGAATGTAGGAGGCTTGACTCAAAAAGAGACCTAAACTAATACTCCATAAAAATCAATTTATGTTTGTTTGCATTTTATGCACTGCTGTCCCGTCCAATTGATTGTGATAAAATTTGTCAACTTATTGCTTGCATCTGCTTGAAGAATACAGGCATTGTACAATGGGAATGTAAGTTTGTCTGTCCCACAGAAGCATGTTGATGATGATTTTATGTGATTATGCTGACTCAAGCACTCCTGACCACAAGCTCTATGCAACCCACTGCACCCTAAGTATTAAGCAAGTTTTCACTGCATATTCTGCCCTTACAATTATGAAATATTGGCTGGAATTATTACATGAACGTCATCTCAGACAAGTAAATCAAATTTTTCCAAGACGGTATCATAGCGAATGCATGCCCAAATTCCGGGAGGTTTTAGCAATAGGATACTTGACAACAGTGTCCAAACCAGGACAAAACAAACTCTCACTTGACAGAAACTCTTGTGACTGAAGTGTAACACTTTGCAATAGCAAAGCATTGCTGGGTCCATTACTTAATAATATTAATAATAACATTAACAACAACGAGTAGTTTATAAAAGATTCACTCTGCACATATCTCCATCTTACAGATGATGAATCTAGAAACTCTCCTCCAACGTAAGTTTTATTTATGCAGACAAATTAGAAATATTTAAAGTGTTTTTCAAACCTCCAACAAGTTTAAATTTAATACACATTTTATGACAGACAAAACATTTTAGTAATTAAATTATACAGAATCATTGAAAATTGTCAGTAATCAACAGTAACATCAATGGTAATATTAAATTTCTGTTCAGTTTAACTTTGGCATCTTATGAAAAATCATAAGCTAAATAAATAAATAAATATATAAATAATGGGCGCTTCATCAACATGCTAAGTTTTCTGTGTTTTCCATTCCAATCTTTGCTTCAATTCAACACTCATTCTTTACATCAAATATCCTTCATCATTTTAATCATAACAACCATTTAATTGTTGTGTTAACCCTTAAACTGCTATCGACCGGCCGTTTGTAGGTCACACATATTGCGTCATGCTTCTCGCTGTGGGCTCCATTGTGAGCTGCTCGTACATAGATATCGCGCAAGTCATCTCAGTAATCAATAAGTCCTATTATTTGCCTAAAGTGAGGCACGCAAGAACTTGCCCTGAGGCTCCTAGGGCATCGTGGTTCCGTGTACTCTCTCTCGTCCAGAGGCTCCCAGCATCCATCTGACTGAGCATAACTTGTCCATAAACTACCATGCACAGAAATATATTGCGTATCAAATTGTCTAGAGCAGTCAAAGGGTTAAAGAACCATTGATTCCATCCAAGAGCATGATTTTTTAACTCAACCCATTTTGCTACCTCTGCATAACTTGACATCTCATTCAAGAAATTAGCGTACTCACTGCACAGTACTGTACAAGAATTGTAACAGCCACTTATTTGAGTTCAAACACTTATTCACAGGCAAAGCTGAATGTTGTGCTTGCACCACCTGCTCATGCCACGTCTTAATCATGCAAAGCATAGGGATTAAGAGGGTAGCTCTGTCTCTGACACATGCATGTTCATTTGACTTGCATTATCAGGCTAAAAAACATGTGTCGTTTGCTGACTTGCCAACACACCTGAGGGGAAGGCACAGCTGGATTGAAGTCTGACAAGTCAACCTTGCCTTTATCAGATACCTGAGCATTCACGGTGGGCTGTTTCAGCCCCGCCAGTGGCACTGGATGATGGGCAACCTTTAGAGGTCCTGCTTCAGCCAAAGCCACACCAAACATATGTCCAGAACCAGTGGAACTCTCGGCAGCATCTGCAAAAGAATAAAACCAAAAGGTCAATTCAAAACATGCAGGTTTGATCTGCAAGAAAATTACAGCTATCCTGTTTCTCTAGTATGTCCAGGTGATCTTTGTTTATGTTTTCATCAAAGGCACACCTAAAATAATAACGAACTGCAAAATTTAAAATCTCTATGTTGCAGATACGAAATTTGAACACTTCAAAAATATTTAAACTTAATTCTGGAAATATGCAAGTGTTCTATTCTTGGAAGTAGTGAACAAATGTCATTGGTCTCAATTCACATACATTACAATTAAACAACAGGTGATATGGTTATCTGATATGAATCTCCATATCAGCTGCAGAGAACACACAAAATTGACCACTTTGATATTAATTGGACCTTGTGCCATTTGGAATTGCAAGCTCTGGGAAGAAAAGTCTGGAAAATAGCATCTAACTTCATCTTTCAAACCTGGCATGAAAACTTCAAATGGAATCCCCCAGAATATCTCATAATCATGTAGCTAATTATGTAAATATTAGGACTTTTTATTCGTATGGACAATTCATTGATTTCTTGTTTTTTGTAAGTTGCTAAATAATGAAATTAATTATCCCACGTTATTATCAAAAATCAACTGGAAAATTCCATAGCGAAGTACCACAAATAATGATAAAATCACTTTTTTTGTACCTATTGCTAAATCTAAATTAGGCATACACTCTCCATTATGGCACTTGAGTAAAATGGCTAGTAAATGTGAAACTAATTTATTTTTTATGTCAGAAACTACCTATATTAGATTTGCTAAAATTAAGTATTTAAATGTATTTAATTGATATTACAACTACACATTTTGTATTTTGGGTGATTTGCTGTTTAATGAATAAATAAATAAATTACGTCATTAAGCCATAGAACGATGAAAATTTGGGCTGTGCTCTCTGAAGAAGGCATGGCACAGATATTATTTGCATCTAGCCATTCGCTGCTTCATATGTCTTCAGAATGTTTTTAAGCCCTTCCAACATCAAATTCAAAATGTCAATTGACTCGAAAAAGGCTGATCAGTATGCTGAGTGGAAAATACATGTATCATCTGTAAACTAGATGTACAACTTTTTATTAGATCTTAGCAAGATATTTCAACTTATAGTGAGCAGTAGGGTGTGGGTTGATACACAAGCCCTGGCAATTGCCATGAACTTTGCCTTCGCACGTTATGCTTTTAAAAATGGTTTAGAAATATCTTAACAACCATATTCACACAGGGGACAATTTAACTTGGTAGGAGTAATTTTTATTAAATTTTAATTAAGGTTTAACTGACAGAAGACGCTTAAAAATTAAAAAAAAAAAAAAAAAAAAAGAGAATAAGAATAAGGTTCATCTGAAGAGATCAGAGCTTCCTCAGTTCACCGTAAAAGGATACGGGAAGAATAGGGGAGACACTATGCCTTCTACACATGCATTGACAGCTTCCCCATCTAGTGAAATACACTCGACGAAAGGTGTAGGATGTACAAAGGCGTTGGGCAATGGGCAAAGTTTCTATAAAAACATTGATGTTTTGAAATTATGGACATTGATTTGCATCCCTGGCCAATCAAATGGTGAAGTCGTTCGTACCGAGCATCAGATGCTCATGTTTAATGGTTGAGCGAATTTTGTTTGTGATGTCATGGCGAGCAAAACACTGTACTACTGGCCTGATATCTAGCGGATGTTTTGTAAACTTCTTCAGATCCAAATCAAAATTGCCTAGTGCAGGACTATTACATAAACTATTGTCATACCTGAAAACTGGGCTAGACCAGGGGCATTATTCCTTCCAGGCGATAAATCATTACGGATTTCATTGGGTACAAGTGGCAATCCCTGGGCGAGACGAGATTCATCAGCAGGACTTATGATCCAATCACCCTGAGCAACAAAGAATACATAGATAAATTACTGAAATTATGTGTGTAGCATATAGTGGGCATGTATAAACTATATTCAGATCTGATATACTACATATCAGAGCTGAATGAAATTTCAATTTACATCAATCTTGACAAAGAGTTTGAAATATTTTAATTACTAACTTATTTTTTAATCTACCAGATAGACTGCACCTAGAATTGTAGTTGAGGTAATAACAAAATGTAGTAATAAATAAAGAAATAAACTACAGAAAGAAGAGAAAAACATTAAGCCTTGAATTCACAATAAAAAATATTAATTTATAAAAGTACTCATAATTTGACCCTTGACTTTTAAAAGGCACATTGGAAAGGACATTACATTTACTAAAACAATATTAAATATCTTCTTGCTCAGTAGCATTTCAGATCTTCATTATTCAATAGAAATCTAGTTCTAAGAAATGTCTGCAATATGTGTCATGAAAAAGTTTGTTAATTTGAAATTTATATTTGTTAATGCTAAATGTTAATTTTTCTTCCAAAGTTCTGCTTACCTCGTACTGTGGAGGAATCTTTCCCACAGGAGGACAGACTGGCCAGCTGATACCTGGGATACCAGCAGCCATAAAAGGAACAGGTACTTGGCTGATTGGCAAAGGAGAACGCATCCCCGTCACCATGCCCGTCAAGTGCATCATCTGCTGCCAAACAAACCACAGAATTTTTCAGAGAGGGTGCATTTGAGAAAATATTAAAAATGAATCATTTTTAAATTTACTTTATCATTAAACTACTAAACAATTGGATTTAATACCCTTTTTCACTTGAATTCAATGATTTTCAGATACCAAAAAACAGATTAATCTGTGTTGAAATACATAGTATAGTGAGGTAATAAGTCACTTAATTATCTATAGAAGTGCATGGGATACTTTTATAAATTAACCCTCCAAGGAGGAGTGTAATGAAAACATCACAGCAAACACATCTGAACTTGTCAACACCCACTCCTCACGCAGGCATTATTTGGCTGTTACAATGAAGTGTTTGGCCTCACGATGTTTCCAAGAAGCTCGTTGAACATCATTCATACGTGAGTTTTATCTTCACCGGCCTCATTTGAATACGGACAGCAGTGTGGTAAGTAGAATTCTGTGATATTGCTTTAAAATATAAGTTAATTTACAGTGTATTAGAAGATAGTATTTAAAAATATATTTTTTCTTTAATTTCAAGACTGATGAGCGAGGATGTTATGCTAGTATTTTCTACTACCTTGTTTATAGTTTCATAGCCAATCTACATTTTTACTTAGAAATATTATTTTTACTTATTAAAAAAAAAATATTTGTAGGTTTAAAAGTTCTTTTCTTTTTTTAAAATAATTTATAGAGATGATGAACATTTTGAAGATGGCGTTACGGTCAAAGGTGTGTTACAAATGTCAGATGCAAGCCAGGGTGAGGAGGAAGAAAATGATTTGGAAGTAGTAGCTCCTCCTGAAGCAACGAGTGTTTTTGGAAAGAATTGATAAGAAAATATTTGCTCCTGTGCAATAAAAACTATTTGCCAACGAAAATGAGCTACATATTTTGAGTACACTCCTTATCGTGCCCTACATGAAATGAATTTACTGCCGTGAGTACATGGAGAACACTTCTTTTAATACAGTACAACCCATCTTTTATACTTTTCAAGGGACCACAAAAAAGTGGTGTAAATCACGGGAAAGTGAAAACAGACGGAAAACTCTTATGCACATGTAATAAAATACTGAAAATTTACAAAATTTACAAGCGAAAAGAGACCTCTTTCCACCACAAATGAATTCCACACAAGACCGGAATATTCAAAGCCGACAAGATTGCATTGCAAGAGAGAACATTGTGAGAGAGAACAAAAATATGATGCAAAAAATGTCGTTCACAGATTTGCAATGGTTTCAAAAAGTGCAAAGGGCAGGAAAAATTTAATTTCGAAAGCGTAAAAGCGGGGATAATAACAGTATATACATAGGAAAATTGAAGGGACTGGAAAAAAATCGATGTAAACTGCGAGAAAACATAAATTCTAGGAATGTAAAAGCAGGATTGTACTGTTAACTATATTCCCCCCTCAGCATAAGAAAGCATAGTCAGCAACTAAGTCATGAAGTACTTCTTTTAGAAGTGTGGACATGAAAGTATCACAGAGCTCAGAGTGTGAAAGGACAGTTCACAAATCACAATGTAAGTTTTGTAAACACTTGATAATAATATATAGAAGGCAACTAAAACTGAACAATTATTTTTGATTTAGTTCATTTCAATTCTATATATAAAAGGATCTACAGAAGAGGGACTAATAAATCATTTTTTCTATACATTTTTAAGTTAAGACTGTTCTTAATGAAATATACTTTCAAAATAATACCTTTAAATTATATCATATTAGCAATTGAATCGAGCAACTACAGAATGCTCCATACCATAAGTCAACAGTAAGTCTAATATGAACTGAAAAAAGTTCGTAGAAACACAGAGTTCAGAATTGGTTTCCGAATTCCACAAATGAAGCGGTTTCAAAAAGGTTTGTACTGACCTACGAATATGTTGTTGATAATTCTTACATAAGTTGTCTCTTTCAAAACCATATTTCTTCAAGACATTTAATCATCAAGCAATTTCTGAAAACCATTATATAAAACCATGTTACCTCTGGCATTGTAAGTTATATTATAAGTAATCTGTAACTGGTAAAATTGATTTTACAATGTATTTTTACCATTGAAATTAAATCAGACGGAATCAGTTACTTGTCGGAATCGGACGTTTATTTTGAATAGTTGCGGATTGACGATGACTAATAATATTGTGATTTAACACAAGTTAATTTGTCGTGATTTTGTTCTCTGTGAGTGATAAATTTGAAAAATTATTTTTGAGAATAGCATTTTTCTAGTTTCAACTAATTCTATTAACATCATCTTGCTTGATATGGATTTCGAATGCTCCAAATGTTTGAAAGAAATCACCATAAGGAATAAGTCTGGCGAAGCGGATTTTATTGAGTGCGACGAGTGTTCATGCAAGTTTCACCCTAACTGCACCACACTAACAGCGTCAGAAATAAAAATCTTTTCGCTTAAAACAACTAAGCGTCAACTGAAGTATTTCTGTGGTGTATGCAAGACCAACCGCCCAAATATGAATAAAACCATAGAAAGCATGATGAAAATGATAGATGAATTGAAAACTTCTAATAAAATGCTTATGGAAGAGATGAAAGAACTGAAAAATTCAGTTCTTGGAACAAAAGATGAAACATATCTTGTGCAGTGCCTAGCAACTGTAAAGCACAATACGAAAAAGCTCAAGTAAAATTTAATAATAAAAATTACTGCACACAAACAGTATGTCTTCAAAACTTAACATAATATTTTGTAAGATTTGTGTAAATCAATTAGCCTACTTATTTATAGTTTAATACATGAAGTGGATGTTCCTTTACACCTTCAAAATAAAATACTTAAGTATTTAATGTTGATTTTTGATACCTTCCATTTTGAACACAAAATAGAAGATATTTTGGGGATGCAAAAGATAATATATTTTGCTCTGTGTTATATGCTGAGGGATGTCCGAACTTCTATGAAATAAGAATGGATTATCTTTCTTGTTAGGGAATCTGTAAGGGTGAAGTCAAAACAAACCTGCAACTGATCAGGCGTGATAACATTAAATGTTGTTCCTGAACTTGCAACACCAATAAGAGATCCTACGGGGAGAGTGACAGGGACAGAAGCAACAGGAACAGCGACAGATGTAATGGTTTGATGTGGGTGGCATTGCAATGACAGCCGATTGTCCCCACCATCAGCCTAGCCTAACGGTGACGTCACGACTGGGTGTTTGCTATTGGCCAGCCAAGACTAGCATTGACGTCACTCTTTGCCAAGCACGTGTGTCATGCGACCCACAGTAGTTGCCAGTATAATTTGAGTTGCAAGCACGCGCGTCGTGCGACTATGTTTTTCAGATGTTTATCAAGCTGGAGGTGGGAATTCAAATCGAAATATTTAAGTTAATCCTGGAACGCCCTTTTGAATGTAGTAAACAAAAGACCATGCCTGAAATCAAATAATTTGGTTCTTTCTTCCAATGTTTAAAGACTACTTACTATCAGTATACTCTTGAACGTAAGTATTATAATAATATCAGAAACTATGAACAGGCATGTTAGGGTGTTTTGACATTAGACTCGGCATTTCTATAAGAGTATTTCCTACCACGAGTGTGATTGCAGTATAATAGTAATAATAATAATAATATTTTGCAATAATAGTCCAGAATAATTTAATTTGCAAATCAATAGACTGGATTAGAGATATGAGCATCGGGACTATTGAAGTAGCAGGTGTAGATGTCAACACAATGAAAGGAAACCAAAATCATAGGCATTTATAGATCCCCAAATTCGAGCGTTAATGACTTTCTACTCAGGTTGGTAGAACATTTAACTAAACCTATAGGCAACAACAATAGTCAAGTTAATTATTTTGGGACATCTGAACATTAATATTGAACATAATGAACTACATGATTTAATAAAGAGCTTCAATATACATGATGTACAATTATTAGGGCTAACACGTATTACAACCCATTCCAGCTCTACCATAGACCACATCATTACAAACATTGAAATGTATAAATACTCTTATAATATTGATTTTCATCTATCTGATCACCCTGCACAAATCATTGAAATAATCAATTGCCCCATTAGCCGTGAACTACCTAAATACACATTCACCCATGACACCAGTGATACTAAACTACATTTGTTAAATGAACATCTCCTAAAAGAGGAATGGACTGAAGTACACAATAGTAGCGATACCAATGAGAAATGGAACTTATTCCTGAGTACAAAATTGAATATTGTATGTCCCATTATTAAGAGGCAAATTAATGGAGCGAAAAAACCCAAAATTAAGCTTCCCAATGAAATTCTTGTTCCTAGAAAAATAAAAAACTTGTATGACCTGTTCAGAGATACTAAGGACCCGTTTTACAATGAAAAGTATAAAAAACAATATAGGGTAAAACTGATGAATGAGAAAACTTATCAATTGAATAATAAAGTTAACAACTCAACAAATAAATCTAAAACATTATGGAATATAATAATTAACAATAGGAAAACTCAGTCTCACAAAAACACACACCTACTACATGAAGGCATGTTTCTTGATAATCCTTCTGATATTTGTAGGACCGATATTTATAGGAAACAAAAGTTAATAATATAGATGAAGCTATAGCTTGAAAAATAAAATATTTTATAGCTGCTTCTGTTGATATTATATTATCTTTTGAGGATATTAATGGAATGAAAGCTAGCAAATTAATTTCTAAACCCATTCATGTGGCTGGTCATGAATTAGATCTAATTGAAATTATTGTACCTAAAATTAATATTATCAAGAATAATGATTTTGAAGGATTAAATGTAGAAATTAAAAAGAAAAGGATTAAAGGATATTGATGTTTGACTTGAACTTGTTGCGTTTGATGCTGAATTTTGATGTTTGACGGATTCCTGAAATAAACAATTCAATTGTACTGCAATTGAGTGCAGGCATTATCTAGTAAATGCCTGTCCATTGTATAAATAAATAAATAAAAACCCCTTGAACTCAAAAAAGGGTTTCACAATTGCAAAAAAATATTTGGTAGGGCTGGTGCGCAAACCTAGTCATCTGGGTTCAGTAAATGATGTCCTTGTAGCGACCCTCAACTAATTGTAACTGTTCATAAGTCATATTTCTATCTGAACAGTGATTGAGGTGCATACTAATAGTCTAACCACTCTTTTGGAAATGATATATTCTTGCATTCTCTAAACTCAACATTCATAATAATTTTAATTCAATTTTCACCAAAGCCATCATTCAGAAGAAATTATTGAAGCATTTGAGAAATATTTGACTTAGCTTCCAAAACAAATTTGTGTACATATTAAATTGTAGATGTGTAGATTTGAGTAGAAATTAAAATGTAGATATCAAATTAGGAAGATTCCACCAAATGTGCTGAACAATCTAAAGAACCCTAACAAAAGACCCAACTAATATCCTGTACATCACTGTCTGCCACTTTGTTGCCACATCACTGCAAAAATTAATCTTTAAATAGAACTCATAAAAGAAAAATTGAAACACGTAAAATGAAGTTCCTAAAAAGTGCTGCTGGTTTCATCCTTGCATACCATCAAAAAAATGAAGACACATGCAGACAGTTAGGTATAGTAAAAATAGTTGAAACGAGAATGAAAGGTTCAAATAAAATTCAATGAAAGGTTAAAATATAATTGGTACTTCCAAATTACCTGCTTTTCAAGCGATGACGCATATTCGAGTTGTTTGTGAAGCAACTTTATTGTTTCATCAAGAAAATGTGATTTTTCTTCAATGCCATTCTTCAGATCCTTCATAAATTGTTCTTTGAGTATGATAACTGATTCACTCTTCTGAAGGATATTTGCTACATTTTCTTTATGGTCAGCAAATTGTTTTTGTACATTCGACAATTGTCCTCGTAAATCACTAATTAGTGTCTCTTGTTCTTTATGATCTATTTTCATGAAATAAATTTTGTTATTTAGGACATCGATTTCCTTCTGTTTCTCATCAATTTTTACATTACATTCTTGTACTTTATCACTAAGAAGTGCAATATTATTTTCTTTCTGACTTAGAAAACTTTCCGAACTCTTAACTTTGTCCTCCAGCTCAGGTATTTTTTGCAATTTTTCTTGAAGTAACACATCTACTACTGTAGATCCAAGATTCTCATCTGAAATAAAGAGTGCAAGTCATGTAATAGCCGTAAATTGAGAGGATAGAACAAAATTTTTCCCAAGCAGTCAAAGCAATAACCAGACATATGATAAAAATTAATTCAAAACTTTAACAAGGGATGCTAAAACAGCACTTCCTCAACAAATTTATGGCTAATGAAAAAACAACTTTTGAGTTTATAATAATGTGAATCAGTGTTTATTTCAAAGTTCTTTTATAAATTAGTGTATCAAACTTGTCTTAATATGAATGAATAGGAATATAACCCACATTTTTTCTTTTTTATGTACATTTGACATTTTCATTAGGAATCCATCACAGAATTTTCCCATTCACAAACTTCACCTCAGCCTGTGATCCCTTTTTAGGGTAGCAATAGTGGGAACAAAAGCAATCCGAAGATTTGATATTTAAAAATGTTTGAGATAAGATGATAAGCGTTGAAGAAAAAAAAACACTAGATTTTGTAATCTTTAAAATATTTTATTTGTCACATTCCCCTTTGGTCTTTAATCCCCGTTAACATGCAACCCTGCAGGTATATCAGAATTAAATTTTGGATAGCAAAGACAAGGATTTAATTTTTTTGTTCACATAGCTAATGCCTATATACACTATTTATTTGCAAAGCAGTGCAGCAGTAAAAAAGATCTCTAAATTTTTTATAGAAATCTACATTAAGTTACATTCACTATCATCACAATTAGATTAGATATTAATTCCTACTTGTGACAGTGCCGCGGTGTTCCAAAGTATTCCAAACCAATTCTCTCTTTTGTTCTGATTCTTCCTTTTTAAGGGCTGCCAAGCATGTAGCTTGTAGCATTCCTTTTGCATTAAATTGGAAAGGCGATGATTCTTTGGTTTCCTGCAAATATTTTGAAAACTAAAATTAAATATCTATGATTAAATAAAGAAAATAATTTACATTGCAAAGTTTTTGCATTGCTTACCTTTCTATTATAATTTGTCAAGTTAAATGGTTCTACAACCAATGGGGTTCTAGGAATTCTTCGACCTAATTGGGGAGGATCAAATATTCTCTTACTCACAGGTTTTGCTAAAAAAAAAAAAAAAAAAAAAAAAAAAAAAAAAAAAAAAAAAAAAAAATTAGTGGTGCAACAGAATGGCACAGACTTTCTCAGACTAATTTTCAAATCCGTCTAGTCTAGACCAATTTTTTGGTACTGCCCCACCCTTCTCCCAGCTGCTATCTATTGGTAAAATATTTCTTTTCGCACTTCAATTTTTTTTGTCAACTAAAAGTAGAATTGAAATCTGACTAAGAATGTTACAGAAGAGTAAAATAAGCTCTCAACAGGTGTCTTCCTCCATTTTTCAGCTACCCTTGCTCCAACAATGTATTTCCCAGGCTACTTGTGCGAAAGCCAGTGTATTTGTAATAGCACAGACCTCACAAGCCCATGCGAGGGCAGAAGAGTCTCTAAAATACATCCTTCCACTGTTCTTGCAATGAGTGCTTTCGGTTCAGGGATTTTAAACGTTTACTGTTATTCAGTTCAGAGAGTTCCAGAGGTGTTAATCAACTGTTTATGTCAGACAGCAAATTGAAAACATTAACTCTCTGATGACAAAATTACACCAATTGATGAACACAAACAAAACAACACTTGTCATAGTTTTGTTACGGGAATTTAAAGTTGAGAAAACTGAAGAGTATGACACCTTAAAAACAAAGGCAAAATCAAGAATGAGTGGTTAAGAAACTTTTATTTATTGGTGGTTGCCTCAATATTCACAAGTAGGGATGGGTGATTATTACATAATTGATTAATATCATATCAACAATTTTTTAATTAGATTAATATGCATAGATTAATCTTATATAATTGATTAATTTGTCACGTTTTAAATACTGTATAAAATCATTTATTTTTTATCTGTAAATTAATTAATTGTTTAGTAGCTTTTTAGGCATGTAGAAACACTGATTTACTTAATTATATTTGCTTATTCTTTATTTAAATAATATTCATTCCACGCATATGCTCATGAGAAATGAGCATAACTCAGTTCAAAATGAAAATGGCCATAGTATTTCTCTACAATAATACCCTGCAAGATAAAAGTTTGGAATAAGCTAAGTTCATTAGGAGATAACCGAAGTTATCTCCGAATGAACTAATATTTTTTTAGTTCACTAACAACACCAATAATTGTAACCTAACGATGTACTTGGTTTAGGATGATTCTAGGAAAACTGGTAATTCTGTTTCTTACTTTGTGCTGAACATTACACCATCACTAAAATATTATAACATATATAGGGACTTTTCATTTTATTAGTTTTACTACCATGAAATGAATGCTGTTTGTCACTATTCTATTTTGCAGTTGGGGAGAGATGAACAGATAAGAATCTTATTACTAAAGTGCAAAAATTAACATGTAATTCCATATTTAGATAGCCTTGAAAATTAATATTTGAATTAATATATAAAAATAATAGAGCTAAAACTTCGATAGTTTAATTGGTGTAAAAATAAATCTATTTGAATTTTTTGATTAATTATAAAATAATTTATTGTTGTACTAATAGCGATTAAATTGCCCATCCTTCTTCACAAGCCCCTAGGCAAATAGTACTAAAGCCTAAACATCAGATGAATTCATCTAATCCCACAAATATTGAAGAAAATAACATTTTATACTTTTGATGTCATATTTGTTGCGTTTCTATATGTTGGAACAATTATGTTTTCTGAATTGAGTTTTTACTGCAAACCTGAATAAGCCAGAAACCTGGACAGATTATTGCAGAAATTGTTGTTATACCTCGATTTCTTTACAGCCTGTTGATGTTTGGTCCAATTGGGAGCTTAAACATCACTACTATAGTGTCACCCAAGCTCAGCTCCCGAATCAACACAAACAGATAATTTACATCAACAGACAATGGATCACTCGAGCATCTCATTCCATCATTACCAAGCAACTTCCACATTCCAGCTCAACAATTCAGAAGAAAGTAACTCCCATAGTTAACTGTATACAAGCAAAAATAAGAAAATAATTTTACCTCTTATCTTCCTTGATCTTAAGCGGCAAAAGCTCCGTATGTTGCGGTTAAACTCGGCCACACCTTCTGCAAGGCTTATATATTTCATTGTTTTATGAACATCATCACCTTTCCTCTTTCTGTTTTCCTGCAAATATTAAAATATTGTATACCGACTTTTCTCAAAAGAATTTTATTCTAAGAGAGGGACTTGCTTACCCCAATATTCTGAACCCCATCAGCCATGATCGTAACCACGAACTTATCACGCAACGATAGTTGACCACAATCCTCTACCTCTCAACTCTCTACTCGCTCAGCGAATTCAAATTTATACGGTTGCGGTCCAGTCATACCAACACGTAGCTCAAAAATTACTTGTGTCCGAAAATACTTCCCATTCTTAAATATATTTTACGTATCAGAGAATGAAACATGTACAATAGATTTAGTCAATAGATTAAGTTTTATAAACAATGCTATGATTCGTTCACACTTCCCAAATATAATGTCCAACCTGAGCCAAGGTGAATGTATATATACTGGTAATTTGAGTTGATTCTGACTATGGACACAGAATAACTGTGCTATGGATGAATATAATATTCTCTGGAATAAATGGTGTTAATCTCAAAGATGTTATAACTAACTAAGATGTTACAAAAGCTTTGATGTACGTACCAAAGAGTATATACTGTGGTTGACTTCACAGAAGGCAGGCGAACGAACTCGTGGATTGCTGTGCGGATCTGTGAAAAGAAAATTATCATTTGTATCGGTTGCTTTATAACTTCACTCCAGTTTTCAAATCTGAGCAAGTATTGAAATTTTATTATGTTTCCTTGGGAATAGTTACGGATTTCTTTGTAAGTTGTCTGTTCCGCGGATTTTGTTTCTGTTGGAAGTGTTAGGATCTGGGCAATGTGGTCACTGAAACCTGTATTAAATGTAGCAACAGAAAAACAATGGTTATTTGTATCTATTATTATTTGATCTATAGCAGTGCTACTATTTTTGGATATTCGTGTTGGTGTATTTATGGTTGTTTGTAAATTGTATGATTTTAGTAGGTCTTTGAATAGATTTTCATTACTGGATTGTGTGAGGCAATTTATATTGAAGTCACCACAATGAATAGTTTTATACTGTCTGCGTTTTTGAAGTTTTGTTAGAATAACTTCCAGATTTTTTAAAAAGATTTTCAAATTTCCTGCAGGGCTGCGATATGCGCATAATACCCATGTTTTTATTGTTGTTAAGTCAGTGATGGATATTTCAAAGTTTATTTCTTTTACAAGATGAGTGTGATTTGTGTAGGGTCCAAAACTAATTGTATTTTTAATAAAAATGCATGTCCCACCATATGCATGATGTGCATTGTTAATATTTCGACATGAGCTACTGGCTAGAGAGAAACTTGGTATACATGTTTTATCTAATTGTTCTTTAGTTAGCCAGTGTTCTGTGAAGCACAATACTGAGATGTGGTTGAGTTTCTCCTCAAGTAATATTTCTATATCAGTGAGTTTATTTTTCAGAGACTGTACATTTTGGTGAAGAATGTGCAAATAGTTTTTATTTCTGTGTATTGTTTGCTTTCCTGCCGATGTTTGATGCTACAGGTTATACACAGGAGTGGGTTTTCGGTTGCAGCGGAAATTACATGTACGGATGGGACAGGGAGTAGGAAGTGTGGAAGTAGGTGAAGGGGCTGAAGAGAAGAAAGGTGAGGAGGTAGTTGGAAAAAGTGGAGTGGGCAGGAGCGGTGTAGGAGTAGGAACTGGCGTAGGTAAAAGAGGACTGTGGGCAGGTGAGGGATGTGGAGTGGGCAGGAGAGGTGTGGGAGTAGGAGAAGGAACTGGTGGAGGTAAGAGAGGACTGGATGGTGGTGAAAGATGTGGAGTGTGTAAGAAGGTTGTGGATGAAGAGGCAGAAGAATGGGTGGGAGATGGATGTGAGGTAGCAGGGGCAGGGGTTACCAGTAAGTGCGAGATGAGCATGGCTCCTAGTTTATGTTTTCCTATCTGGTTCATGTGGAGACCATGCCGAGTAAAATGTTTTCTTGAGAGGTTGTCAAGATCAACAAGTGTGATAGGTGTCCCTCTCAAGTGCTGTCTTATATGATGGTTTGCAATCTTAATTTCCTTGTTTATGGGAATGTTGTCGTGCCAGGGGGGCAGAGTGGTCATGATTACATTTGTGTGTTTGGCAGTCTCTTGTATTTTTGTTAAATTTTCCATTGCGTGAAAGTGACTGCCAGAATTAATGTCATTCTGCCCACCTATAATTATTACTAAAATAACATTATAGAAACAGGCAGAAAATTAAACTCAACTTAATTTCTTGAAGTTGCCTTGATTTTTCTCATTCTTTAAATTTTGACAGCTCTATCATTTTGGATAATGAACCCAGAAAATATTAAAGATTAATCTCATGAGACATTATGTGTAAAGACACCTAATACAATGTTGGAATTGAATGTATTCACAAAAATTTGTGACAGTTCTGTCCAAAATAAGAATAACCTGAAACATTTTAATATTTTGTGATATGTTCTATTTGCCTTAATGTTTGTAAGTGTACTTCTTTTCTGATCTATTTCCTTCCACGTCTGTATTATTATTTATTCTTTTTACATGATTTCATTGTTGTTATTTTCAAATTATATCCACTATTTTGTTTCTTCAAACAGCACCCCCTTCAATTCATACTTGCCCCCGTCGTCTTGAAGTGAAGATGTGTATGTTTTCAATGGGACTGTTTTTCCTTATTTGTGTTGATTTTGGATTTATCTTTTTAATTTTTTTGATCGATCTTAACATGTAAGTTCTCTCCCATTTATGTGTATGCATTTTTTACTTGCTACACATTTTTTTACTTACTTGATTTATTCCATAATTTTATTTTTAATACTTCCATTCTAAACAATATCATCAAAATTATTTTAATTTTCGGTCACAATTATATTCATTTTTTGTTCATCCCTGACGATGCTTATAAATTACATGGAAGTGTCATATTCCAATATTATATGAAAAATATGTTTTTTGAGAACTTGAACATTCATAATCCAAAATGATAAAGGATACTAGAATGTTAAATTATTAATATTATCAGTGACAATCATTCTGTTTTTGAATATATTTGACTGTTTAAACTATCTGTTCTATTGATGGCAGTAAAATTGAGTTTTGTTAAGATGTCAGCGAGTTGTACAAAGGCAATAAAATGTATATTTTTGTTTGCATAGCAAAATGTACTTTATTTCTCAGTGTATAGTTTGCAATCATATGTTTTGTCTGTGGTTTGCTATATTTCTGATAGTAAAGCTCTAATTTTTCGTGCTTCTGTTTTCTGCATCATTTGGTAAATTGTTGTTATATTATTATACAAATCTGTTTTATGATAAAGTGTGTGTGCGATATTTATAAATTAATATCCATTTTTGAATTTATTTTGAAGTTTGTTTTAGTGTATGCCATTAAATGTAAGAACATTGTTTTTATTATTAATTATCAGTTAGTTCTATTCCAAATTTTGTTAAAACTACCCCACCTCTGTCTATTGTATTTTATATAGGATTGTTATTTTATATAATATTGTCAATTTCTTCAAGTTGTTTATTGTGTAAAAAATATTTTTGAACAAATTTTCAAATTCTGAATTATACTAAATTTTATGGTGGAACTTTTTATTTGCTGAGCATCAAAGTAGTCTGTAGTTGAATCATATTTTAAAGGGTAATAATAACAATGGATGGTCAACGGTACATGCATGTGAGTAAGACGCTTAAAAACTAATATGATTTTTGTTCTGCTCATAGAATGCGATTCAATTGTTTTATTTTTCAAACTGACTAATCTTTCTTTCTTTCTTTCTTTCTTAGTATTTTTCTTCTATTCTTTGCATGTTCTTTCTTTAATTCTTTGTTTCTTTCATTCCGTCCTTCCTTTCTTTCCTTATTTCTGTGTGTTTCTTTCTTGATTCTCTTTTGTGCCTGCTTGTCTCCCTTCTTACTTTTCCTTTTGTGCTTAACCTTTTTGGACTATTTTTCTGCAAGAATCTCTTGATAGTTCCCGTTTATGCTACATTCATTATTTTTGGACTTGTTCTTAATGGCCTCATGACATGATGGTCAAAAAAAATGTCCTGGAGTGATCCCAAAGAACAAGATCTGCCTGGTACCAAAGAAAGACACAGACCTTTTTGTCAATATTTATTATTATGTATTCACAAGTTTTACAATGTTTTATTCAGTGTATTAACATTGGAGAGGCACAAACATTTTGGAGCAATCAATAATTACATACTTAAGTAAATTTCTATATTTCATCATTTTGTGTGCATCATTCATCATGGTTGCTTTCTGGAAAACCAGAAAATTCATTAATACAGAAAAGTTAGGGAATTTACGAAAAAATCTGTAGATGCTAGGGAAATGTTTAAGACAATTATAAAAGTAGATATTATTCCGTATAAAACATTGTACAAGTTAAATTTTGGATATTTTTATTTTCTTGACCTGGTTTGACACTAGGTTGTTTTGTCTTTATAGTAGGGGTTAGTTAGTTTTTATTCAGGTTGTATATACAGATATATACTTGTCCAGAGATAAAAAGAGAATATCATACAAAATACATGGGTTTTCTTATAGATTGCAATTTAAAATGGGGGTTACCATATATCAAAGATAGCAAATAAATTAAGAGATCTCATTTATATTTTTTATAAAATTACTAAATTATTTAATACAAAAGAACTTCTAATGAGATTTTAGGCATTTTATTGGTCTATCGCTACGTATGGTATAATTCTGTTGTTGTTAGAGTGAATTATTCAAGGAGGTAACAATAATGCCAACTGATCCAGTATGTTTGTAATCTTAATTAGGTTTAATTGTTGTAGTGTATTTTAAGCGAGTGGTTTTTTTTATTATTATGTAACATGATCTGGGCTGTCCAGACGACACTGTGTTGAAAGCTAAGGTGCTGATGTTTCAAGCATGTAGTTGTGGTATTTTTCAAGGTTCAAGTAGCACAACAGGTCTGAAGAAGACTACGATATGATGGTTGAAACGTTGGCACCTTGGCCTTTGACGTAGCGTCATGTGGGTGGCACAGATCGTGACTCTGGCTGCGGAAGCTGACGACATCATACTATATAACATGTTTTAAGAATATACAAGTTTGTGGAGTTATTTTTGAAATAATTGCTTTGCATGGCTTGAACTTCTAATTCATACCGATTTTTAAGCAAAATGAGTAATAGTTGGGAGAAATCTGACCCAAATATTTTGAAGAGACTAAACCATTACTTAGGTTTGAGAAGATTTTAATTAGTTGAAAGAGAAGTATGGTGGTATTGCGGTAAAAATGTTGGCCATAATCCTTACATAAAAATTGATAGCATCCCCATTTACTGTTAACCTGTCTAAAATAAAAATTATGGAAACTTACCTGCTGTATAGTGATAGAAAGCCATCCAAGATAAAAAAAAAAATTCAAAATGGAGAGAACTGATTTTTAGACAGTATCCAATGATGGTTGCATCCTCAGCCAGTACATAATGTGTGTTGGAGTTCAGATTAGTGCATTCGGTAGTTTGGAATTGTTTGAGAACTGAAAAGGCTACCAAACTTGTCTTTAAACAAACATGAATCATCAGAATATTCGGTAAATGTTCATCATTATATTCATCTCGTTAAATATTGTTCATTTGGAGTTAATATAATCTTTCATTTAATTATTAAGTTATGAATAATAATGAAATTAACTTAACAAAATAAATAATTATTTTAACAATTTGTTTAAAAAAATGTTTTGATTTAAATCGGTGATTGAAATAATTAAAACCGTAGTTGCCCCAATGAAATTGTATAAAATTCTTGTAGTCTATAATCAAGACGCTCCAATATGAGGTTGTTTTCTAGCGCTTTTCTATTTACCAAATTTTGTTACATTTTGCCTTTTTCACAGCAAAATTTGAGAGGTATCAAATTAGTATGTGGTATGCATTCCTTGCTTTTATTTAATATTTTCTGTAAATAGTGTGAAACACTTCAGAATCTTATCAGGAAACAGGGCTCTGGGAAACCTGGAAAATTCAGGGAAATATTGCCCCTGAAAGTATAGTCACCAAATTGTGTCATGTAAATCGTGTAGAAAACAATGAAAGTTAAAAATCTCTAACTTTACAGTACACACAAAAAGCTGTTTCTTTTTGTTGCTTTCAAGGGAGTTCCATTTTGAAAGTGTTTATCTATGATTTTTAGTGGATTTGAACATAAAACAATTGTTGTTTTATAAAATTGAAATTAAATCAAAATAATAATTAGATCTAATATTTTCTTTTCAATTTTGGCAGTACTTATGTGATTTTAGTTTTTGTCTCTAGAGTGCTAAAATAGCCAATTCTACTAACTTTTAGCATTGAATATACACTTCAATAAAATAGTTTTCTATAACTTTTGTCTTGTATGTTTTTCACTCTAAGGGGACGTTATACGATGTGTGTTGATCGTTTTGCATATCTAACTTGTATGTTTTTTCTTTCAGGTGAATCGTTCATTGCCTTTAGAGTTGGAAATGCGTGTAGATGAGGTAGGTATTTATTTATATATTTGAATTAATCTCTTTATGAGTACAAATATTTTAATAAACAAACCTATTTTTGACAATAATAAAATTATATATATATATATATATATATATATATATATATATATATATATATATATATATATATATACGTATATATATGTATATATCTTCTTTCTATAATATAAAAATGAATCGCAAAATGTGTTGGTAAGCGCATAACTCAACAACGCCTGGACCAATTTGGGCAATTCTTTTTTTAAAATGTTCGTTGAAGTTCAAGGATGGTTTTTACGTCGAGAAAAATTCGAATAATTGCCGAAAAAACGCTAAAAACTGCCTTATTCTTTTTCCCATACAAACGTTTTTAACTAAAACGTAGAGTCAATTTGAGCTTTATCACTCTAGCTATCTATCTCTCACTATCTCACACTAGCTATCTCTTACTCAGCTAAAGCACTCATTGTTGTAGGTATGTTCGTAACGTCAAAGAGTCAATGTGCACTTTATTATCGTTATACAAAGTTCAAATTCAATCATATCTATCAAAACAGTGTGCGTGTGTGCGTTGGAGCACAGAATACATGGTTGGAGGATTTAATGTCGCGTTCCGAAACTATTATAATATAGATATGCCTCCTAAGCAATTTAGGTAGAAGAACCCGAAATGCTATAAACCAAGCTAATTACCGATCCAATAATGCTGCCCAAGAACGTGACGACCGAAATGAACGTGAAAGAATTCGGATATCACGAACGCGTGAAGCGCGAGCGCTACATTCAACTAATAATCGCGCAAGTTTGAATCGAGCTGCTTTCAGTAACGATGTGTCAATTGACTACAGTAACTACCAATGTGTTGTTATTGGTTCTATGAACTCGGTTTGCTCATATTGTAAGGCATTGAAATTTAAAAACGAAGCTAATGGATTGTGTTGCGCAAATGGTAAAGTGAATTTGATACCATTGGAACCACCACCAGAGCCATTGTACTCATTGGTTTCAGGAATAGGAACAGATTCCATACACTTTTTGACAAATATCCAACAATATAACAATTGCTTTCAAATGACTTCATTTGGGTCAACAAATGTAGTTCGGGATAATTTTATGCCAACTTTCAAGGTATGTATTATAGCAGTTAAACATAATTATTTTATGTTCTGTCACCTAAGTTAAGATGTGTTACTAATCTTCAATTTCTTAATCATTAAGATCATAATCATCACTTAGTCCCCATATTATTTGGTGATTCAGTTTTAGCGACACTTTTATTATTTTGAAACCCAATATATTTGATGATAGATATTAGTTACAACTAATTAGGAGACAGATATAATTTTAAAGAACAAATATTATTTAAGTTTGATCAATGTAAAGCAGCAATGTAAATTAATTGTTTGGGATGAATGCACAATGGCACATAAAAAATCTTTGGAGGCTTTAGACAGAACCTTAAAAGATCTACGGAGCAATCATAACCAATTTGGTGGTGCAATGATTTTATTAGCAGGAGATTTTCGTCAAACATTGCCAGTGATTCCACGATCAACACCAGCTGATGAACTCAATGCATGTCTAAAATCCTCCAATTTGTGGAAACATGTCAGAGTACTTCATTTAAGCAAGAATATGCGTGTCGAGTTGCAAAATGACCAATCTGGAAACATATTCTCTAAACAACTCATTGACATTGGTAATGGCAAATTTCCTATAGACATGTTGACTGGCTGCATTAACTTTCCTCAAAGTTTTTGTCAGTTAACTCGATCAAAAGATGAACTTATTCAGAAGGTGTTTCCAGATGTTTCTCAAAATTACAGAAACCATGATTGGTTGAGCGAACGAGCTATATTGGCTGCAAAAAACATAGATGTAAATGAATTAAATTTAAAAATTCAAGAACAAATTACAGGCGAATCGAGGATATATAAATCAGTTGATTTGGCTACTAACCAAGATGATGTAGTGAACTATCCACCAGAATTTGTAAACTCGCTGGATTTACCAGGATTGCCACCTCACAATCTTCAATTAAAGGTTGGATCGGTAGTTATAATGTTGCGAAATATCAACCAACCACGTCTTTGCAACGGCACACGGTTAGCGATAAAAAAATTACTAAACAACGTGATAGAAGCAACTATACTGAAAGGAAAGTATAAAGGAGAAGACGTTCTCATACCGTGCATCCCAATGATTCCGACTGATGTGCCGTTTAACTTTAAACGACTACAGTTTCCAGTTCGTCTTGCTTTTGCTATGACCATAAACAAGTCCCAGGGGCAATCATTAAGTGTTTGTGGTATTAATCTGGAAAACCCATGTTTTTCACATGGTCAATTGTATGTTGCCTGTTCCCGTGTTGGAAAACCATCAGATTTGTTTGTCTATGCGCCAGGTAATCAAACAAAAAGCATTGTATATCACAAAGCACTACAATGAAAATAAAACTGATTTTTGTTAATAATGATGATTCACATGATTAACAATAAAGCCATTACTTACTTTTAAATGCTTATATATGTTTTATTTAATTATATTTCTTATTCACAACGCCCTATCACCAGGGTGACGGTTCTGTTCAGGAGATTTTTTGCCCAGACTATAAAATATGTAGGAACAAAAAACCGTCACATTACAAATCTTTTGGACAGGACGAAGTCTGTCGGGTCCGCTAGTATGTATATATATGTATATATATGTATATATATATATATATATATATATATATATATATATATATATATATATATATATATATGTATGTATGTATATGTATATATTTATTTATTTTTCTGATTGCTTCCCCAGACTGACCTAGGAATTTATCAGAGATGTTAAATATTAGACACATGTTTGTTTTCTTGACCTTAACACATTCAGGTCACTGCCCATAGGACCTACGGGTGCCAACAGGTGCCCTAAATTACGATGCCCATAGAATCTACAGGCACATGATCCATACTGCATATCTACTTATATCATGCTATTTTACAATTCGCTGACTCTTCATGGAGGTTACTACATCAATAAAGTACCTAAAACACTGGTACGTTTAATTTGCTGCCATTTAAGTGGTACTAAATTGCATTGCAATGGACGTACATGCCCTCTGAGTTGATGCCTAAGGAGCCCTCTTCAAAATTACCACACCAAAGCACACTGATATAATGTTATTTGTAATGTTCTAATGTTAACAAAATTTGTAAGAATTTAATTAAAATAAACATGTTAAACATTTTTTTGAACTCCATTTCTTGTGTTTTTTATATTTAAAAAAAAAATTTAATATTAATGTAAACATAAAAGTTGGAACTTAATATAAAAGTACAAGATTGTTTCTGTAAGACAAAACCTTACGGAATGGTGGAAAAAAGTTGAGCCGAGGCTAAGACCTGAATGTGTTAATTCTTAATTACTGGGAAGTATATTGAGAGTAGGTCACAATGAACACAATTTTTAAAATGTTATGGTTTTGTCTTTCATTAAGGCTTCCTTAATGCAGTTTAAATTGAAATACTTTCCATGTCTTTATTGCTAGAGCATGGATTTTTAGATTTTAAAATATGCATTTTAGATGCCTCATACAGGTTGTTTCAGCATCTCAGTTAGGTTTTTTAAATGGTAGAATAGGCACAAATAAAATAGGAAACTTACAAACAAAAACATGTGTTTATTTATTTTATATATATATCTCAAAGATAGACATAAATCAATGTTATATAGAATGAGTATTGTATATTTTGCAATAATACTATTTATAAACAATTTTAATTGTTTTTTTTTTTATTAGAATTATTCATACCGTATTTTGCCTCACATAAATTACTAATCTTTTCTCCAAGTTTTCAAGAGAAAACAAACGTCTCTTTGCAGTCAAGATCACTTTTCTTTCATGGAAATTCAATCGCTCAGAAGCCGAGGCGAATTCAATCTCAAAATTGGAGGCAGGCTCTTCTAGGAAGTCAGGAAGTAGCTGCATGGAGATTTTAATCTCAAGATTCTTGTTTGGTATATTCATTTCTCACAATCTTACAGATTAAAATAACTTAAAATTAATATCATCCTTGTCTGTTGTGCCGACACAGAAGAAAAAAGTTAAAATAAAAAAAAAACACAGAGAAAAGAAATTATGCAAATTAGTCTCATATTAGGTTTTTGGAAGTAAAATAGGGACAAATAGGCCTTATGTTGAAATGAGCTCTTTTAGGCACCATTAAATTGTTTAGTTTTAGTTCAAATAAACCTAAAATTTATAAATAAAACTTCATTTAGTACAAGACACCCTAGAAAAAAAAATAGTTTTTTCCCAAATAACCATGGCCATCTTATCAGCAACCTTCCTCTTTCTCCTTGTGAAAACACAGCACATAATATGCACCTTTCACATGTAGCCACACTACCGTCACACCTCTTGAAGGTCACGCATGAAATGCACAGCATCGTGGATATCTCGCAGTGGAGGATTTGTACATATTTGAACTGTGGTTTTGTAAAACACACGATTGTTATTGTTCCTAATGTTTCTCATGCTGTTATTGGATTACGAAAGTGTGGATTCTTTTCAGGGAATTTCCCCCGCAATATAAGTCCATGATGTGAAAGAACATTTGCAAGAAATTCTAAGCATTCTCACAAAACAGTTCTTGAAAAGCACTGCTTTCTCGCACTATAAAAATACAGGGCAATTCTCAATAAAAGAATAAGCTTCAGAAACACTCAACTGCTTATTACATTACTGAATCAAACAACAAATTGATGGCTATATGGATTGTTATTAAGAAAAAATAACTTGAAAAAATATTTGAAACAATAAACAAATGGTAACATCTAAAAAAATTGCCAACATTTTTTACAACCATTCTTTAAATGCAACAAAACTTGCCACCAGTCATAAGGGAAACTATTCCAACTCTTAAACAACATCTAATGCAATCTATATCTTCCAAAATGTTCATTTATGTAACTACGTGGGATGAGATTTCCCAAATAATAAATATGCTATCAAACTAATCTTCAGAAGGACTAGATAACACTTAAAAAATTTTACACTACTCACTTAGCAACTATTCACTTTCATAAAGAATCTTTCTTGACATTAAAAAACTGCAATAATAAAAATATTGTTCGAGAAGGGGTACAATGAAATGAAAAAATAATGACTCTTCTCATTACTCTGTCTCCCCCAAAAAAATCAGGAAAAAAATATTTTGTGAGTGGTTAATTTCCTGAATATGAACAAAATTATAACTGACCCGCAACATGGTTTCATAAAAAAATAATTCAAATGACACGGCAATCTTCACACTTGTAAACACCAAGAAAACAGCAACTTTAACTGTTCACAATTCACGTAATAAGCTACATAACTTCAACAAGCTTGATGGTAAGCTAGAAGCTTGTTTGTAAAAATATCAGTCCAGTTCAAGAAACAACATTTCTTGGGATATTCTTACAAAATAATTAAAAATGGAACAATTATAAAGATTGTGTAAATCAAAAGTCAGAAATGTGTTACGCTTCAAAAATTCTCACAAAAAACTCTAAAGATTATTGGTGTTCACACACTATGCTTCGCAAAATTTTAAGCATCAGAAATTAGCAGTAAAGATTGTATCTCCCTAGACTTGGAATGGTTTGAATGAATTTCTATTTGCCTTTCCTGGTCCTAGTAGTATCTCAGTTTGTGGTCAATGGCACAACATAAATAAACCCCCTCTGTTACACAAAACCTAATGTCGAAACAAAGAGTTTCTAAATTAATCAATGGCTTCTTTAGGGATCATCTGCATGTCCTAACTACAACCTGTAATAATGATACAATAAAACATTAACAAAATTCTAATCTTATATAATATAATGTAATACAGATAACTGAAGCGTTTAGGTTCTTAAGAATCTAAGTGCCAAAGCCATGATTTTTGGGCTGATAATTTTAAATTGATATAAGGGCCCTGAACACTAATTTGCCAAAGAGTCAGTGGGCTAGAGGAAGCTGTATTAGTTGCAAAAATTTTAAGAGAGTGTGTTGAGTCTACCTCCATCACTGGTTCTGTATTCTTTTTACCTTGTTTGCTAGAAACTTCGTTCTTGGAACTTGGATCCTTATGGACCTAAATGTTTCAATTATAATTGGAACTCTTCACAAAATTAATCTTGTGATAAAAATAAATTGGATCTGCAAACCATAAATTCCATGACTTACACTAGATACAAACTTGTTAACTAAAGTTGTCATTTTATTTAGTTTAAAACTTGTCATAATCTATCAATTTACAATATAGAACAGTTGTGTGTGACAAAGAATAATGCTGACATCTATAAATCTATTTATGTATAAAGTGTAATATTTCTCAATAAATGTGTGGTAAAGTCATTGAGTGCATTTTATAATAAAATTAAAATGAATTAAAATGGCTTTACCATTTCAGGAAGATGCAGACGATCCAGATGAAATAGAGTCAAAGAATTATTCTGAAGACCATGATGAATCTCAGGTACAATACAATTTTATTCTATCTGGTATCCACCTTTCTGAGTATAGAAGTAGTATCAAAATATAGTAGTTTTTCTACCATTATTGATTTTGTTGTTATAGAGGTTCAGTGAGTTGTCCATACCCAGTGTTTTCTCAACGTCTAATCTTTGTGGTTTCTTCATACTCTATTCTAAGTTGTCCACACTGCAAATATCTTAGTGTGGTCGTGACAACTTTCAATGCTTCATAAACTGTTGGAGCACTCTCGTCGTTTTTGTAGTTTCTTCGTCATCACTTGTGTTTTCATCTGTTTTGAAATCCTTTTACCTTTACCCTTACCTTTTCCTTTTACCTTTTTATGATGACGAGGGCTCGGATTCTGATGACATGTCATCTTTTCATTGGGGCATTCTAGTCGTAGCTGACTTGTAAATGAATGTTAACGTGACATATAGGTGATAGAAATGTACAGTTATTGGATGATTTTTTGCATTTTAAAATATTTAGGTTACGTTTTGGACCTTTGTGTTGTTTTTACGCATTTTGTTTAATTTTCGTAGATTGTTAGTGAATGTTTTATGATTTTACAATGACATGTTGAAACAAAGTTATTTTTGTATCACCTTATTTTTACATCATTTTATAGGTCATTTTTATAGAATTTTTAGCTCATCAAAACTCGAGCCCTGATGATGACCTAGCTAGATTGGATTTTATTAGATTTCAACTTGTCATCTGCATCCATAAATTCTTCAGACTGGACAAAGTTGCCATTGATAAATAATATCCTTGGTAGCATCGCCTCTATCTATCCTCTATCGCATCGCCATCTCCCTTTGTTTCATACTAAATGTCTCCAAGGTAACTTACGAGACAATTTTCTTACAAGCCTGTAGTGTAAAGTGAATTTGTGGAACAGGCTTTTTGATTTGATGTTGGTAGAAGTGGTTTTTGTAAAGCTAAGAATTTTAAATATTTTCTGTCGTTCCAACTCCTATTGCTTTTGCCCCAAACACAAGTGTCCCAACCGATATTTGAAAATATCGAGTGATCTTTTACTTGGCAAGCTTCTGCTCTCTTCAGTTGCAATACTTCATTTTTCGCAGTACTCCAAAGTAACACAGCTCCCTGGAAGGTATGTTGGGTTATTCAGCTTACGAGGGGGGTCTCATCACAGTTAATTCTGATAGCCCCATTAAGCTTTGAGAAATTAAAGATCATAATGGTTACTAAAACTTTGCCAGGAGTATCCAACCATGCATCCTGTTTACAGCAGCCTAGCAACATTGGTGGTAATGTTTGTTAATCTCGGGTTTGGACCAGTTCTTGCTCAAATAGAATATTGAAACTCCATTGGGTTTGCAGACTTAGTACTGTAAAGTTGCTGGAACAGTTAACTCAGTTTTGATAATTATGAGTTAACAAGATGACATGATCTCTTGAATTATTTGCTATGTTTTAATTCTTAGTATAATAAATGTTAATACTTAACTGTTATGAAGGTACATTGGCCTTCATTCGACATAAAAATGTAATAGATATTGTAATTAACTACAAATATTGATGCAAGAAAGTCAATATTTTTTTTTTTTTTTTTTTTTTTTGTACTTTGCCAGAAATTGAGTAATGTTTTTTTGGTTAAATGAATGCTCTTGTATATTCTATATATATATATATATATATATATATATATATATATATATATATATATATATATATATATATATATATATATATATATATATCTTGTATTTTCTTGTATAATTATATCAATTTATTAATTTATGAAAATCATTGAATTATACCTTGCTTTTACTAAGGTTAATGTAGTACAAGAGAGGGGAAGTAATCACAAAGTTTAAGAAAACTTGTGCAGATTGTACTCTCCTCACACCCATATGTATCCACATTGGGTACAATGTTTACTATTTCTTTCATGATATTCATAAATAAAAACAAATAAATGATGTACTAGAAACTACTCCTATCATGTTTTTATTTATGTTAAGGAGGAAATTATGCCTGTTAACTGACTTCTCCAAAAGTCTGTTATGGGTCAGGAATGCAGCAATGTACAGTCTCTCCTGATGAATTTGTACAAACCTCACTTTTAAATCTTGCACCAGTTGGACTGGATGCAAGGACTGTGATAGTGGACCCTCTGGACATAGTGCCCACTAACTCTAATAAGCTAGTTACCTTGCCCACGTCCTAGAAATGCATGATGTATAGTCTCTGATCGCCAAGTCTCAGGGTTCAAGTTCCGGCGGTGGCGCATTTACGTCATTGGCTAAATAGCTAGGCTAATTCAACCACTATTTGGATGAGATTTCTAATAGAGAGCTGCTTTGGTCGGAAGTTTTCCGTCACCTCTCCGATCAATACCAGGTGAATTCCGGACAATACGCTAACAAAAGGGCCATGGGCCATTTTTACTTCTTTCTCCTATTATTTGTAACGTTTACGCAATATGGTTGATTTCAGCTGCTCATCTTTATGTACAGTTATTCCGCGGAATACAGTTGTCAAGTTGTATGAGCGCAAATGCAATTTTTCTGCACAGATAACGTTAGGGAGAAGAGATTTATAAAAAAGGTAAATAAATGAAATGCTATATGTATTTTTTGGTAGCGTGGAAGTATTGGTTACTTTCTGGTAACTTTCCTTTATAGTATAGTAACCGGGTCTGGTTACTTTCCTTTATAGTTATTGAAATTAACGATTTGCATGTTCTCGCGGCAGTAAGTCGATTTCTGCACGAAGGAATTGGACACGAAAGACATTGTTTTTTAGACAGACATTCATTCACATAATGAATTTTAAGTAAATTTTATTAAAATTAATATACAAATTGTATGATTTTAATAAAAAATTATTTTGTGAATGAATGTCTGCCTAAAAAATTAAAGGACCCTCAAACCAATTCTAAAAAACTTTATACAATTAGAGACAACACTGCCAGTTAAAAAGGAAAATTATATTGATTTTAGCAATAATATTTAATGTATTAATTATCTTCTCGAGTGTAAAATTCTAAAACATTTAATATATTTGTATGAAGTCTTGTTGCGACCACCAGGGTCGGGGTTAATAAGGTTCTTCGTCCAGATTCTATGATCTTTTGAGGAAATTCTGATAGCACCTTGTTTTTCTTCAGAACATAAATGTTGATTTACTATCTGTGCATGTTTGAGCTCTGTGGGGAATTCAAATAATCATTCTCAATGTCGATTCCGTCGCTTCGGACACGACAAGGAATAGTGGCCAAAATCTGTATTTGATTTGCCTTTGCATAATTATAGATTTTTATTACACGAGAGCCAATATTTTCATATCAATTCTTGCCAAAGCCTCTCGTTGCTACATGTATTCATAATTCAACTTAATATGTATGAGTTCGAGCAGAGATACCCAAGCTCAAAATACAATGCAGAGATTGCACGTCTCCCCATTGTTTATTACAATTTATTACGTTTCGTAATTTACAAGTAAAACTGAAACACATGGTTTACAACCGCAAATATTGTCCAAGGGTTTATTTCAAAGAAACGCCGTTTAAGGTGGTTAGAGCGAGATATTCCCTAGTAGATACAGAGTCCATATTACGTTGAAAAATAATTATTTGCGAGATAAGTGGATATTGTGGGATCTACATAAACCAAATAGGACTTTTATGTCGAGTTTTATTTAATTATTTGAATTAATTTAGTTTAATATATGTAAAATAAAAACATTTTAATACCACATAAAGAGCTACATTTGACTAGTTTCTTAACTAGTACCAACATATCGTGTAGCCACGGAATAAAAAATTGAAGCATAAGGTCGAATATAAAAAAGCACTATTACACAATTAGTAAGAGAAAAATCATAAAACGTAACATCATCGAAACACACCTATATATTTTTGTGCAGTAATTCCTAATAATGGCAAAAATTTCAATGTTTGAGTGAGGCGAAAAGTCTTTAATAAATTGAGCAACGCTGTAATGTTCTTGAGATTGGCATGACTGTTCAGGCCTCATGCTTCTTCAAAGTTTCAGTGTTTTGAATCACTTTGAATACTCTTCAATCTGAGCGAATTGGCGGAGAGATAACGAAATAATTCTCCCAATATCACGAAAACAGTGAGGTAATAAAAAGTTGTCAAATATTTTTTCAATGTTTGTTTCGCTCTAATTTTTATTTTTTGAATTACCTGAACCAATGGTAGGGCAAACCTTAGATTATTCGATTGCTTAACGAGATCAAAAGTTTGGTTCTCTCCAACATTGTATAAAGCTTTATATTTAACCTGACAGAAATCTTAATCATTGACTCCTACTGCTACTAATTATCCTTCTTATCTCAACATATTTTGTTGTTTTTTTTCCTGTTATTCCCTTATTTAATTTTTGCTTAGTTAATTAAACTTCATGTTCAATTTTTAATGTTTTAATAGATTTGATTGAAATTTTAGGACTATTTTAGCAATTGCAATGTGCCGCATTATTTCCAGCGGTGTGGTTATAGAAACTATTTGCTGGTTTTCAGCATAATCATGTTATGATATTGATTTAGATGCAAATTATTGTGTAAAGTACACATCATGTTAAAGCTGATAAAATGAAATTACTGCATCAGATAATTCTGAGAGCTGTATTATTGAGACTTTCAATAATAAAATTATACCATTGTTGGAGATAAAATCTTCAAAAGAGATTTCTAAGTGGCATAGTCTTTTGTAATTGTTTGTCTTGATGTTGCACTCAAAATGAAAGAAAGGTTTAAATGTTTTGAAAATAAGATGAGAACCATTCAAAATGCATTATTATTGTTCAGAAAATGCAAACAATTAGATAAAATATAGTGCTGAAGGGAAAAGAAGTTTCTATTAAAATACTAAAACTACCAAAGGCTGGATATATCATTCCCCTTACAATTTCAATAAAATGCAATTATTAATTATAAATGAAATTAATAAATTTGCCCAAGTGGATGTGCTTGTTGCATGCAAGCACATCCACTTGCTTGTTGCATGCAAGTGTAGGACATACAAGACATCTGAAGGAGTGCCAATTCTTTTCAGGTCAAGGAATTGGACGATGGTTGATACAGCATCAGAGAGTGAAGACTTAGGCAAAGGAAGGTGCTTAGATGCAGGGGATAGTGCCTACAGTGGGAACAGCTCCCTAGAAAATAATGGGAATGGAAAGTAAGAATTTATATTTTAATTTGTTTTAGACCTTTTTTAATTCAGAATTGTCAGTTATTGCTAACTAGTATTCTTCCTCTTGAGAAATGGAAATTTAATCTCTTTATTCAGCTTTATCATATCATTGAACCTTCACATTAAATTGGCATATCAAATATTTTAATTCTGATTACAGTTGGAATCTTGATAATTTTGCTTAATCTTGCTATTGATATATGGAATTAAAGATACAGAGTTATTTCTTGTACTCTTTTACACAGAGAAAAGTAGTAATTTGACTAAATGTATCTATTACAGAACACAAAGTGATAAAAACAACATTGAATATGATATCAAGAAAAGGTTGGTAATTTCAAATGTTAATTTGTTTTCTTTTCTTATGTTTTGACCGATTTGCAACAGATACTTTTAATACATTCTTGCATTTATATTGGTAATTAAAAGTAAATAGAACTGAGAATGTTTCTTGGCGAAGTTATTTGTTTGCCATAATTTCTGCCTTCTTCATTTTACCCATGAATTTTGAAAATTAGAAATTTCTTTAAGAGAAAGCGTATTCAAAGACAAAAACTGCTGTCTTTTTTACTAACATCTTGGAGTGCAAAGTTTTGGGAGAAAAACATTTCCTATGACAATTAATTATATAATTTTGATTGCATATTCATTCTGCAGTATTTTGTTTACTGACTTCTAGGCCTCTTTAGAAAGAAGCACAGTCACCTTTTTCAGGTAACTAGGTACTTCTGATGTTGTCAAGTTGTATAAATTGGTTGTTGGAGTCTCTCAATGTGACAATAATGGATTTTATAGAAGAGAATTGTTCTTCCATGAGTGAAAATGTATAAAATAAGTAACAAGTGTACCTTGTAATTCTACTGCTTGTCCTGGGGTTCAATCCCCATACGATAACAGTAGAATTGTTTGTGCACAAAGCTGGTTGGGGGGTTAGGTTTTTTGAATTCTGGCATTTTCTGTCTTTAATTCCACCATTACTTCCTATCATTTATAATTTCAGCTACACCCACCCATTAGTTGAAGACCTGGGGACAATAACATGCTATGTCACTTTACAAACATTTTGAGAAAAAGGAATGTAAGGAAAGTAAAGGTTTAGACATTACATTCTACTCATTGGGATAAACAACATTTATGACTCATCAGTTAGATACATCAATGGGGCATCGAAATACACTAATACTTCAATTTCATCAGAAATGTGGCATAGCATTGCCCTGTGAGATATTATTGCCCCAAGATCTTCAATTCATATCAATTATTTCATGTGGGCCAAACGTTATTGACATAGGAAACAGAATTCAGTAGGTAAGGTGATGTGAATGTGGAAATTGCCTTGTATCCCCAAATAAAAACTCATTAAATTTGGCAATTATTTTCAGTGCAAAAGAAGAAAATAAGGAAGCAAAGCTAGAAAGTCTTGGATTTAATAAATCACGAGCAGCTCAATTTGCTCGGAGAGAAACTTCACGAAAGAGGTGTGTATCTGAAGGGCCTTTTCTCTCTGTCAGTCTCTCTCTCTCTCTGTTGGTCTCTCTCTCTGTTGGTCTCTCTCTCTGTTGGTCTCTCTCTCTGTCGGTCTCTCTCTCTCTGTCGGTCTCTCTCTCTCTCTCTGTCGGTCTCTCTCTCTCTCTGTCGGTCTCTCTCTCTCTGTCGGTCTCTCTCTCTGTCGGTCTCTCTCTCTCTCTGTCGGTCTCTCTCTCTCTCTCTGTCGGTCTCTCTCTCTCTCTCTCTGTCGGTCTCTCTCTCTCTGTCGGTCTCTCTCTCTCTCTCTGTCAGTCAGTCTCTCTCCGTCTCTCTGGGAAATTTATTTCAAGAAATTAGTGGCCACCCTGTTCAAGAAAAACAAATGGCAAATAAAAATATATTATAAAATATTAAATATGTTCTTCAAAGTTGCATCTTTAAGTAATGTCATATACAATTTTTAGAATATATAAATAGTTTTTATATGAGATAATTACAATTTAGGGAATTTTAAAGACCATAGTTTCTCAGAATCGGCTCAAATTTTGTCTTGAACATAGCACTATATGCTTATAGAAATGACAAAGGTCCCATTTTCGTTACATTTTGTATTTTTGTACATTTCAATTTTTTTCAGCATCTTCCTACAACTACAATATTGAAGATCAAGATTATTTTTCTTAATGAAATGTACTCTTGAAGACTAGATCTTGTAGTAATGTCAATGAAAATCTCTGAATTTTTAAAAATTGCAATTGCAAATGTTCAAACTCCTTTTTATATAATTGCGTTTACCTGTGAGGCTGGAGGGTAGGGGTAATATGAGTTGGAATCCCATTGTGGAAAAAAAAGATTGCTGGTTGGAAACTTTTGCAAATTCAAGTAAAAGATTCCACTTTGAACAAATTTTACTGTATTACATAACCCTTGCAAAAAATGCGAGAAAAACTGTGTGGTTGTGTTGAACCACAAATTTATTATTATTGTTATTATTATTATTATTATTATTTTAAAATATATTTATAAAATTATGTTTTTGCTTTTCTTTTGTCTCCTTAGGGAAGATAAAAGAAACGGTGAAAAGCGGCAGCTACAGAAACCATTTGTCTCCTCAGGCAAGTTGTTTTAATCTCTTTAGGGTTAAAATGTGCAGTAACAAAAGTAAGTGTAATTGGAATTAAATGTGTTACTGAAAGTACTACTTCAAATTTTGGAATTAGATGTTCTGTTCTCTATGTTGTACTGAACTTCTTTTTGCTTGATGTGTGAGAAACACTTGATCACGCCAACAGTGATTTCTTAGTAAAATGCATTAGCAGCAGTTTTTTCAGTGACATGTTCCCATGTTGCCCCCAGACTCAGAATGAATAAATAAACCAGCTGAGCATTTCTGCCCAGCGTTTATGACGTGGAACTTCAAAATTTCACCTGTTGAAAAGTATTCAGACAGAACAGGTATCAGATAGAAAAATATCAACAGTGTCGGGCTGAAATCTTCTATTCGCTCTAAATTGCCCCCTGAAAGAACATGCAGTGCGCACATTGCAATTGCTGTAGAAGCAATGCTGCCAGCCACAATGAAGAACGGTGCAACATATAGCAATGTTAGATGGCCCTTTATGCAAAATCTTTCAGGTATAGGAACTTATTTGCCAAAATTAACACTTGTACGGATCAATTTTTCATTGTACCACTTGTGCTAGAATGTGTCCTCAAAGTCTGATTTTTTCAGTTTTGTTATTTTTGAGGTTCTAAAATTGGCATAAGATACTGAGAATTTTAGCGTGCTTTGCTTCTGGATGAAATACTTTATTAATTATCGAATGTTGACTGTAAAAATAATATGAATTTTCGGATAAACAATCAATGTGTCCACTAATTTTCTTACAAATTGTGCATTAAAATGTATTGTAAACATAAAGAAAAGTCTTGGAAAAAGCAAGTCAACTTAGCAGTAGGATATTTACCCTTCTGCACATTTTGACCCATTAGAATTTTCCCCCCCTGTTGTTCACATTCTATGGCTGACTAAGTCTCTTTCTGTGCTACTTTTCCTGTAGGTAGATATTGATAATTAATTCTTATGATAAACTTACATTTTAGGTTTCGCACCATATTTTAAATGAACTAATGGAAACATTAAGAAAAAAATATGAAAATGGTGAAGATGCCACAAAAATTTTAAGTTAATTATTGCATTGAAACAGTTTATTAATATAATGAATTTTGGATTAACAAGCAATTGTCGAAAACAAAAGAAATTTGTTTTTGTGATGTTTTTTGTTCATAAAAAAACAACAAGAATTGTCGTGTGATATAAGAAAAGGAAAAATGTTTTGCTTTTTTAATTTTTAATATTCCTTCATAGGTTCAATTCCATACTTTCACATCAAAATTCAAATCATTAATTTTTGTTTAATTAATTATTTTAATTATACATTTTATGCCATTATGCCTATAATAATTCTGGTATAAACTAATGTACTCAGATGTTTCCCTTTAGTTTGTTGTATGAGCTGTGGGCTGAAATCTGCTTCATGATGCAAAAGTAAATAGTTCTCTATTATGGAAGACATTTTCTTTTGACATCACTTGAAAAATTAAACAGACCAAGAAATGCATTTGAAAGAGTTGTTGTGTCCTGGGCATGTGATGTTGGGCAGTAAGGTTACAAGTTTACCATAGTGTGACTGGTAATAGTAATGGTAATAGTGTACCACAGTTGGTATTAATCATGCAACTTCTCTTGAACAATGCTTCCCCATCTTAGGCACAATAAACAGTTGAAGGCAAAATCTCACAGTGAGCACTGATCACATTCCAAACACTTCTTCACTGGTGCTAAGTAAAACTATTTTCTGTTGAAGACGAGAACTTCTGTCTGTGATTTTCTCCAAAAAATATAAAGAAATGACCAAAGCAGGAGGAGATCGATCACAGGAGATACCTCGGACTACAGAGAAAGTTAGAATGCAAATGATTGAGAAAGGTGTGAAGGCATGACTGATTCTCTAGAGACTGGCATTGCTTCATAAAATCTAATGGCCCATTTCCTAACTAATACCCCCACTTCGCCCACGTTTCTTTTATCCATTGTTCCAGAAAAGTTGCATGAGTATTACAACTTCCTAAAGCAGGCCCAACACAAGCAAATGGAGTGCATATGCATGCATAACAATTTGGAGTAGAGGGGCTCGCTTTTGTGTTCAACAACAGTATGCACATGTAAGCACAACATAACACAAAGATTTCCTGGAGTTTGTTTACATCTGGATTTTTCTGAGAACAAATGGATAATAAGCAAAAATATAGTATTGTGATTCTATGAATAAATTTTAGAACAATTTAATATCCCCCTTTTTTTGGTAGTTTGGTTTGCAGTGTTCCTTTCTGCCTTGTAGATTATAGAAAGTATGGATACTGTTTGTTTCAGATGGAGATTACATTCGTCGCATATCTGCCCAAGCCCGTCATATCAGATTCTCTAACCCCCTTGTACAACCACCAAAAAGTGGGAGGTATGTAGGTTGAAATAACATTTTACAAACATTGTTGACATATCATTCTTTGTAATATGTCGAAGTAAATTATTATTACAGCTTACAAAAGAACAAGTGTGTTCTAGGATAATTTTATTGATCAATTATGTAAAAAGAAATTACATGAACTGTGAATACAGTATGCATAAAATAGTGTTTTATAAATTTATTTTGGAATTAATTTTTCTAGAATTCACTTGGGATTTGATAAAAGCAATAATTGATGGATTTATTAATTTATTAAAAAAATCTCTTTAAAAGGGTAATTGAATGTTTCTGGTTATTTTGATCACAAATAGAAATCAGTTGAGGCATAATATAGCCTTGCAACTGTTAAGAAATAAATCTTTGCCATTGAAAAGGACAGTAATTTCAAACACCAAAATTATCTGATAACACCTAAATGTTGCAAATGCAAAGAAACCATTTTTTCATTGTTTGTGAGTGGGAGGAGAGGTTGGGGAGATGAAAAGAGTTGAAAATTTTTTCTTTGTGCCAGAATCATTCTTGTAAAATGTGTACATCAGGGTTAATTTCTCTCGAAACACATTTTGCCATCATACTGAGCTAAAGCTTAAAAGCACATAAATCGGAAAAAAGGAATGAAAATAGGAAATATTTAGACGGCTGGTGGCATTTTAACAATTTTGGGACAGTTGACATGGTTTGAAGCAGAATTAGACAAAAACTACTAATATGTTGGGAAAAATGTGTAAAATCTTTCAAAGTGCCAATATTAATGAGTACATTGCATTAAATAAAAATCTTCATTTTCAATAATGGTGTAGAAAAGTCCTGCAATGTGTGGAATATTAGCAATTTTCAAAAAGAGAAAGGTTTATTGAAAGTCTCACTTTTACCGTATATATCAGCAAACATTGATCTGCTTGAAAAAGAAAAATTAGAAAATATTTTGAGCCATTTTTGAAAAATAATTGAAGGGCTTTGTGCAAGAAAGTGTTAACTGAGAAAAGGACCAGAAGAGATAAATAAGGTTTAGTAAACTTGCATGGAACTTTTTTAGATTATTGGAAATGATTTATTTTTTATATTCTTCTTTGTTTCCATGGTCTAAACTATTTGGTGTACCATCTGTGCTCTTAACTCTAATATCACTACAAAATATTAACATCTTTTATCGAAGAAAATGGTGACACCGATTGCCAGTATGGAAACATAAAGAAACACGTTGCAAGAAGGTGTTAGCTCTACTCTGGGAATATTTTCTGATGGAAAGTTATCTGAAAACAGTGCTTATATTAATAATTACAGTTTGTATTATTAATTATTATCATCTGAATTAAGTAGAAAATGTAATTTTCTGAGGGAATTGGCACTCATGTTAAGTATCACACAACAATTATTTATGGTTATTTTTCTCACATCCTCTTGCTTGAAATTTTTGGAAGAAATTGAATATTGAATATATTTTCCAAGTTACCATACATGTATACCTAAATATTGTTTACATGAAATAGTAAAGGATCCATAGATACTCTGGTGAAGGCAGTTATTGCCTGTGCGCAGGCTTGGATTAAACTAATTCAATTATATAATATCTTTTTGGTGGACCAATAACTGTTTCCTCACATATCATTTCACAAATACATGATAGGAAAATAGAAATTAAAAAATGACTAGAAAATGAGAGAATAAGAAAAATGTACCAAAAAACTCAACAATCAGAAGTAAGAGTGTATTTCTTCCCTTGATAAAAATATGAGATGCCTCCTCAATGAGTTATCATTTTTATTTGCGGCACATTATTTTGTTATAAAGCATTACTCAAATCATAGTATGCTTTCACACTCACTGTATTATGTTGTCTATTACACATTTTTTTAAGTTCTCATTGGTGTAGTGTTCATCTTTGAAATTAAAGAAAAAGTTTTATTCAATACTTTATTCATTCAAACAGTACTAATTAATTTCCTCTCTCCAGGGACTGGTATAATTCTCGAAATACTCTCAGTATTTTACAGAAAAGTAGACTCCTGAACTTGTGGTTTCCAGCAACGACACCAATTCAGAGGAGCCAACCAACTCTTGCAACAGTTTACGATCCCATGCAAAAAAGGTGCCAACTGTCGAGTTAACACAGTCTTGCTTGTAAACTCTGAGATAACACCTTGCACACACTGTTTTTAATGTGCGATGGCGTTTTTTGTGCGACACCTTCACATCAAATATTTTGAAAAATATTGTGATTTTAATCAAAACTAGTAAAACAAGTAATAGGAAACTTCCAGAAAAGTTGTTTTTATGATAAAACTATAAATCACAAAATTTTGAGTCAACACCTTCATGCACTAAGTCCTTCAAATTTAAAATGTAGAATGTAATCGCATGACTTGTGTCTGTCAATCTGTCTGTTTCTTATTTTTAGACCCCTTTCAGTTCACTAGTTGATACAAATGAGATCTCGTTCAATGCATTTCAGTAGTGAACGAAAGTTTTTTTGTGGATTCATCCAGAAGATTCTAAGAAATTTTACTAAAAGACACTTTTTTATTATTTTATTATTATTATTATTATTATTATTATTATTATTATTATTACTATTATTACTATTACTGTTTATCCGTATTGGCCATTTATGACCACATAAACTGAGGGGTTTGTGTTTTTTCTGTCTGGTTGTGACACTGCAACCAAGCTCGCATCCACCTATAAACACACAATTTTAGAAAATGTAATTATATATATTACAATTTCAATTTAATGATCATTACCAACAATGAATGACTATTTAATTATGAAAAGTTCTCTACTAAACAGTTAAAAAATTTAGAACTTGCAAAGCCCGTAAGATTTACTTACCTGCAATAATTTTGCAAACAGGGCCTTTCAACTCTCATATAACGTGGTGGAAACTGTTACAGTGGTGCGCTCTCCTGCAACACATTCTTACAGGAACTAAAATATGAATGATACTTACGATACTTAAAACATGTATGGCTGCTGCTTGGGTTCGTGAGATGCAGATAATGTTACAGACGAGAGAGTTGATGTTTGCACTTTTTTCAGAGTGTTTTTAACATTTATATATGCTATGAGTAATTAAACATTTAAAGAAACTTGACACTTTTCCTATTTCTCACAAATTTTCCAATTTTTATGGACGAAAGGATGTTAGCCTGTCCTGCAGCTGCACCCAGCGACACTAGCCTCCTAGAGTAGCACCCTGCAGCTTTGTCCCTGGTTTTCATGGAGATTTGCAAGGCCCTGATGACAAAACCCTTTATCCACTAATTCTTCCAAAACCAGCAATGTAAATTTTCAATGCTTTTTTGGAGCTAACTTGAATTCATGTAATTTTTACAAACGTAAAGGCCCAAATGTATTGGATTGAGCCATTTTTATATTTAAAATAATTCAATACAATGAAATGAAATAAAATAAATTAATTACATTAATAAAAAATAAATGATTGGAACACTAAACTGAAATGCTTAAATCTTAATAACTTATCAATTAACCAAGTAAATAATGTAAGAATAAGGAATTTCAGTGAAAGAGAAGTATAGTTGTTATAATAGATATGAAAAAGCATCCAAGCAAATCACAAGGGGCAAAATTATCTAAATACCAATATCCAGTGACCAACAATCACAACTAACTAGTATGAAATACACTCCTTAAATTAGTTTAATTAAAATATATATAAACAATTATGCTGATGACTTTCTGCTGACTTTCGCTGATGACACTACGCTAATTGTTAAAGCTAAAACTTGGTCTGAAGTAAAGGATTTAGCACAAGCTAAATTGAGTCTAATTGTGAAATGGTTGAGTGTAAATTTCCTAACCTTAAATATACAAAAAACTGTTTTCATAACCTATGGTAGTTATGTTGACAGCATACCTTCAAATATTGAGCTACAGTTACATACTAGGTCATGTGATATTAATAGTGATATGTGTGATTGATTGTCCATTTCTGACATGAGTGAATTCAGCCAAATATCGTGGAATATGTGTTGACTCAAATTTGAAGTGGAAACAACATATCACACAAGTCACAAATAAAGTCCGTTATTTAATTTATGTTTTATAAATTGCGGAGTATTTTTAGCGAAAAACAATTGTTAATAATGTATTATGCGTTATTTTGGAATATTGCGACTTATGGAATTATAACATGGGGTGGTGCATACTATAACGCAATTAAAATGTTACAAGATGTTCAAAAGAGAATACTTAAAATCGTTTATAGAAAAACCAAACTATATTCCTCTGAATTGCTTTTTAAAACGTATAGACTTGTCTCTATAAGGAAATTTTTCTTAGAAAAATCTCTTTTGAATAATTTTGACTATCTTAAACAGAAATATATATCACTATGTAAAAATAATAAGAGAAACAAGTTATTAGTACCGCCGAAAATTGTGAAAGAAATCAGTCGACGTAACCATAATTATATTAGTTATAGGATTTTTAATTTACTGAGTAGTGAACTCAAAAATACCAGCTACGATAAACTGCGTAAAAGTTCAAAGAAATTGCTTAGAAACTTTATAATTGAGCTTAGCAATGAGACAGTTTCTTCAGTTTTTCAATGAGAATTATGAAATTAAACTATATTGTGATAACTACTTTTTTACTTTCTGTATTTCGAATTTTCTTTTTCTTTTGTTATATATGATTTTTTGTTAATTAATTAATTTAATTTTTAATTTAATTAATAATTTTCCGATTACTTTTTTGTATTCTTTTCTTTTGTAAACAAGCTCTTGAAAAAAAACTGTTGCTCTGGTAAAAAAAAAAAAAAATGTTTGATAACAGGCCTGCGCACTGGATTAATTCCTCAGCGGAATAATAATGTACATACTTGTATTATATTATTTGTATTTCACAGTCTGTTAATAAATAAATAAATTAATAAATTTCAGTGCAAAAGCAACTACTTTCAGCAATGAAAAGAAATAGGCCAGTCAAAAAATCATGGGAACAGAAGCAATGGAACAACTCAAAATTAGTACTTAACAGATTTTAAAACTAGCTTAACCAGGACATTAAGCTAAGCAACTACAATTAATTAACACTACTTGTGAAATAAACAACAACAAATAAATGTAATATTGTGGGAATAATAGCACAAGTCACTCAAGTGTATAGGCAAACAATCACAATCTAGATGTACAAGGTGTTATCAATAAAAGACCGGACTGATTTTATTACTTGTTTATTTCGATAAGATACCACTTATTTGAGTTTGTCGCCTTCAAAGTAGTTGCCTTGGCTCACGACATATCTTTCCCAACGTTTCTTCCAGCTCTCGAACACCACCTGGTAAGCCGCCTTAGGTGTTCTCTGCAGGTTCACCGTACAATTGGTTTTGACGTCCAAAATCGACTCGAATAGGCGCCCTTCATGGTTGATTTCAACCTCGGGAACAAAAACATATATGCTGGAGCCACCTCTGGTGAGAAATGGATGCAGGACCATGGAAGTTCCTGGTTTGGCCAAAAACCCATTCACAATCAGTGCTGTGTGAGCCAGCACATTGTCGTAGTGGAAACGAATTTTCACATGACACGTAATCAAATGGCCACATGGCCAAAATTTCTATCTAAATGGTCTGACAGGATCCAAAACTAAAATTCACTTCATGGGGTTTCTCCCTAACTGTTAAACGACAATGTGCCCGCACCTAATTGCTCACCAAATCGCTCACCAATTTGACGTGATTGGGGTCTGTCGATGTGGAAGGCCACTCCATTTGTAATTCTTCATCTGTCAAGGTTCTGTCCGATTTGAATTGACTATACCACTCAAAACACTGGTTTCAACTCATAGCTTCATCAAAGGCTTGTTGAATCATTCCAAATATTTCTGTAGCACTTTTAGGACGTTTGAAACAAAATTTCACACACCCACGCTGTTCCTCCAACTCCTTCATTTTTGATGTTACACGGAGCAACGAACCGGTTTACGCAAGTATCAATGTTGCTGCTTAACAGCTCAATGTATTCAAATGCGGCAGCTCCTGTTTTACTCGTGAAATGTGTCCTTAGATGACGCAACCTTCCTCGTTTAGATCGGTTGAACAGTTTGCTCCCTGTAAAATTAGTACGGTCTTTTATTGAACGCACCTTGTATGATATCAGTGTTGTCAGAATCTCCAGAAGTTGTCATTTTTGTTTGTGAAAACAAATCGAGTCACTATTTGCAGTATTACAATATACATAGTATGATTTGGGGATGTGTGGACAATTGCCGACACAAAAAGAAATGAAATGTTGCTTTTGAGTAACTGTAACATTTTTCATAAGCTGCATTTTGGTTCTTATTTTAAGTTGGCTAGAACAGTAGTCTTTTTGTTAAAAAATATGTTCCTGCTTACGTCCATCATTGCGAATGGTTGTTCTGATGTGTAAATTTTACTGCTGAGCGTGGCCTAAGCGACAACAGTCATAAGCAAACTGAGATCCTCTTTCCCCCATTCTGCTTCATTAGTATCATGCCACATAGTATAGGAATAAACATAATTATAGTTACTTTGTGACCACTTGGCCTCTTTAAGAAATAAGCTTGATCTGCTAATTGTTCTAGGAGAGATGGCTCACGGCATCAACTGGTGTCTCTACAGTCCCTCTAACTGGGAGGTCCTAGCTTCGAGTCCCGATAATGACAGGAATTTTGGTATTAGCTACCCAACTCGGTCAAATTTAGCCGCTGTCTGGAGGAGAATTCTAGAGTCCGGCTATTCTGATTGGTAGATTTCTATGGTTTCTCTGATCAGTACCACGCAAATACTGGAGCAATACCCTTACAAACAGGCCATGGACCGCGCGTGATCTTTCCTTTCCCTTCCATGTCATCACTCCTTACACACATTCACTTCACTACCTCATACGCTGGGAGACCTGTTAGGAGCATGAAGCTTGACCTGTCTGGGGCGGTGCTTGCTGGTGGAAGATAATTGTTTAAGGAAAACCTCACTAGCTAACAGAAGCTCAGCGCTTGATCTCACCATTCAGCAGGGAAAGACTTTTGCCACCCCACGAGCAAAAAGCTGCACTACACTTACGGAACTAATGACTTTAGTAGTTGATGTGTCCATAATCACTAACAATCAATCAATCTGTTTGTGTCTAGGTCTTGGAGTGAAGAGTTGGATGAGAGCGACGAGGATCCATGGTTGGAACCGGACAAACGGCCAGATTTGCCTCATGAGACTACTGCTATTTGTGATACTGGATGTGAGAAACTATTTGTTCCTAAGAAATGTGACCGTTCTGACCAAGGAAGTAAGCACATCACCGTGAAAACAAGCATGGAGGTGACAATGAAATCTCCAAAGACTCCAGACTTAAACGAAGCTGACCGTGAAGGTAAGAAGGGAGAGGCAAAAGCAAATATATAGATATCAATTTTAAATTATAATAAAACATAACTTGTTTATTTTTATTCGTGAGAAACCAGTAAAGTAATAATTATGATTTTTAAAATCCTAGTATGCAAATACGTTATAGCAATTATTCATTATGTGAAGATAGAATATTTAGAATCCCTTTACAGGTTTCTGTTCATATTATATTAAAGATAGTATTGGATAAAAAATTTGTGTGATGCATCATTTTAAAAGAAAATTAATATTTTTTTACTTCCTTTTTATATTGATTGAGTTGATTACCTGAGGTAAATCATGATTTAGCTGGGGACTTGGAGATCCATGAACCCCATGTCCTACTCTGTTGATTTCGGCCGTTCTGCTTACACTTTTCCCTGATGAACTGCCCCCTCTGTCTACTTTGCTTGCCTACCCCTGCAATGATGGATCCTCCCCTCCCTTGTCCTCCCTCCCCCAATACTCACAGATCTTGAAGTTTTTTAAAGAAATGTATCTTTGCTTGGTGAAATTCAAAAACAGCCTCTCTCAATGGATTTCAGACAAGCTCCCTCTATGGATTTCAGACAGCATCTGCCTTTCTCATCTCTGCCCTCAGTCACCATCCCTTGTGTGTGAACCCTTTGGTCACGGCACTATGCCGCCATTGGTTCCATAGCAACTTCTAGAATATTCTATGGCATTGTGAATACCTATTGGTCAGTCCAGTTCCCACTTTGATGACCTACATAATCTGATCATTCCAATATATTTTGTCATTGTTTATCTTGTGTTGATGATGGGTGGCTGGGGGAGGAGACATCTGATGGAAGCCAGTGTGCTGGGTGAAGAATTACAGTTGGTCTCAAAGGATTAGCAAGGGGGTATTTGCGAGACAAATAATAATCCAAGTTGTCACGGCAACACGGGTGTCAAGCTTGCGAGGCAGTTTAAGCAGATCAAGAGACTTCTTTACTTTTAAGGATGGGTCTCGGCCTCTTTGTTGGGAGGGTTGCTTGGGAAGAGCAGTGCTGTCATGCTTTGTGGAGTTTTGTGTGTCTTCGAACTCCCTTTGGGTCGAATGCCTAACCCTGATCAAAGAAATTAGAAAAATTACCAGTAAGAGGAAGTCTGTGCCATTTCCTGCCACCACTAGATATTTTTTTATTGCACAGTTTTAGTAATTGAACCACTAAATTAATTTCCTAGACTGTTTTGAAATTTCCATTTTGCAGGAATTGATGTTATTGAATTATGCAATTCAGTTCATGGTAGCCGTGGTAGTGAGACCAAATAAGGCCTCAAAATGTTTGATGTGATAGATTGATATCAATAAATCTGAGAAGAAAAAGGGAAAAAAAACTTCCTGTATTGAATACTGTAGATACTCTAATATAACCTGCATTTTTTCACATACAAAGAAAAACTATGTATAATATGCTTAGATATTTATAACCTGTCACTTGACGTAAATCAGTTGTTACTGTGTCAACCAAACAGGAGCTTGAACGTCATCGAAATCGTCTTAAGTTCCCAATTGGATGAAACTGTCAACTGAAGTGCCAGGTTATAAAAACCCAAGAATAGAAGCAGAAGCAATCAGTATTCGTGAAGGAGGAAGAAAATATAGTGTAGATGTAGACGAAAGTTGACTGGCCTGAAACTAAAGTGGCCTATGAAACATTTTGGCTAATATCCAGGTTGTTGTAAATTTGATCTGAACGGGAGAGCGACTGTACATTCTAAAGTGGTCTACAGGTCATTTGTCATTGTAGGTGCTGCATACTGAAAGTACCACTTTTGTATTGTCAGATGGTTTTAATGTTAATTGGTTTTCGAGTGGCCTATAAGTCACATTGTGATTTATACCATAGACCACTCTAGTTCCGGGCTAGGCAGTTGTATTCGTGAGTGGCGTAAAAACAAAACGCCACTTGTCCTAACCAGTGTTAATTGGCAGGCCTTTCGAGGCCAGACATTTGTGGTTTTAAAAAGTAAAAATTAAGTCCCCTCCCTCCCCAGATTCATTTCCGTAAAATTAGAGTGCAGGTCTATTTGGGGGTGGAGTATATTCCAGTATATATGATAAGTCCTGGACCATCCTAAATGTACCAGTAAATGTTTGTGATATTCAAGGTATCTACTACAGAATAACTATTTTTGGAGAATCACTTTGATAATTTCCTGCCAGGGTGCTGCTTCATAACGTTCAAATTCGTCATGCTATGGTGGTAGTGATGAATGGTATATTTTAAATGATTGGTGTGAAGATGATGTTTAAAAACTCTTTTAATGGGTTCCTGAATGTTTATTGGAAGCTTATCTGTTATGATTATACGTATGTAAATATTGTGTTATGTAAGTAGGTCTTCTTGATGGATATGAAGGAATGGTTTTGATTGAATGTAATATCTTTCTTGTGTGTTGTATAGATGACCTTGAAGTTTCTATACTTGGTGATTCTCAAGAAAAGGAGAAGAAAATGAAGGTAATTTCCTTTTATTACAAGAGTCTATATAAAATAAATAACACCAAATCTATAGTTTATGAACTCAACAAATTATAGGAAAACCCCGTTTTTACTTTCCTGCATTAAAGTTTCCCTGACGTTTATGTAATTTTTGGTTGGTCCCATTGTAAAGCCAATATTTACAATCCATTCTCTTGTCTCAATTTACAACTTAATAAGAAGAGTACTTCCCATCTTTTACATCAATTTTTTAAAATTTTTATTTATTTATTTTTATTTTATTTATTTATTTATTTATTTATTTATTTATTTATTTATTTATTGACAAATTCTGGGACAGAAAAAGTGGATAAATCCTGTTCCAATATGGAGTTATTTACTACATATGTATGTAACAAACTCAAAAAAGTCTCAGTTTGGTTCAGACCACTCGGGGAATTTAAGACATTTTTGTCCCAACGTATAGTAAGTAAGTATATAAGTATAAGTAAATCCAATATCCATACGTAACACATATACTTAAATTATCATATGGATAACATACATGTGCAAAAAGGCTACTACCTGTTTATTACTATTACTGTTATAATTAGAAATAAGTAAATTAAATTAATTGTTTGCAAGTTAAGATAGGATTGAAAGAAAACCTAATACTTTTGTTAGCTTCAGTGTTTCTTTTTATATTAAAAAATGGAGCTATTGGCAAGTTCCTTTCAACCTGAGTGCCTTCTCCAAACAAGAAATATGAATGTAGCAGAAAGGTTAAGGTTTGCCCCAAGACTATTTCAACAGTTGGCATAGTTGCAGTAACATTGCTAGTAAATGAATGTGCTTTTGTTAAAAAAAAAACATTGATTAAGTTTTAGTGTAAAAATTGTACTAAAATTTTATATTTTTGGGGGGTCTCAAAATAGTGTATCAATCAAGGATCATATATTTTTTAATTACAGTCTATTCAAGCCCAATTCCCCTAAGATTTAACAAAAATTTTATTAGTATTTGACTGTCTCGAACCAACTAAGCAATTGGAGATCTGGATCTTATGTTGTGTTTTTTAATTTATTTTATGTATGTATTTATTTTTGACAGAAAATGCGTGAAGAGCTGGAATTTTTGGATAACCGCCTTAAGCAGCTGAGTTCGGCCTTGGAGCAGACCCATCTCAAAGACTCTGTTTCGCAAGAATGCTCAAGCACAAAGACTGAACCTTCAGTCTCTAGGGAGAGGCAAGAGGTACCAGCTTCACCAGTTCTCACGTCACCGTCGCAAGTTCCTCTCACATCAACATCGCAAGTTCCTCTCACGTCAACGTCCCAAGTTCCTCTCACGTCAACGTCCCAAGTTCCTCTCACGTCAACGTCCCAAGTTCCTCTCACGTCAACGTCCCAAGTTCCTCTCACGTCAACGTCCCAAGTTCCTCTCACGTCAACGTCCCAAGTTCCTCTCACGTCAACGTCCCAAGTTCCTCTCACGTCAACGTCCCAAGTTCCTCTCACGTCAACGTCGCCAGTTCCTCTCACGTCAACGTCGCAAGTTCCTCTCACGTCAACGTCGCAAGTTCCTCTCACAACAACGTCGCAAGTTCCTCTCACGTCAACGTCGCAAGTTCCTTCCATGTCAATGTCGCATGTTCCTTCCATGTCACGAGTGCCTTCTTCAGAAACAGTGCCCAAAGAGGAAACCAGATCCACTGATGGACCTCCATTTAATGCCTGGTTGGCGTCTTCCAAATTCATTGCCCTATTTAATACATCATCAGCAGCTCCCTCAACCAAGTTTAGTTCACCCTTCAGGCGATCTTTTCACTCATCCTGGTGATCACTCAGTGACTCGTATTCCAGACCGCCCACTGGTGCCAGGTCAAGCTCAGATGATTGGGCCTCAGATGCATCCTCAATGACCTTGGCCTGAAGACGGAGATCAGATGCATCCTGAAGGACACACTCTGGCTCATGGTCAGGGCCTCGCACACGCTTATGCCTTTCCAGCTGCTCTGCAAACTTCTTTTCAGCTTTATTCCCAAGGTTTTCAAGGTCACCTTCCCACTCAGCTGCAGTCTCTTCCTCACCTGCCAGCTGGTCCCCAGCTTCACCTGCAAACACACTCTCAAGCGCAAGAAAAGACCGCTCGCCAGTTGGCAGAGCACAAGAACCCGTCACATTATTCTATTGGGATACATTTCTGATTGGGATACATTTTTGGTGAGATTGTTCCTGAGTTTCTTTTAAGTGTTCTATGTGTTCTTTTAAGTGTTGTATGTGCTTCTAAGCTCTTCAATGTTACAGCAAATAAGGCGCCATGTGACAAACATTTCCCATGCTCAATTCAATTCAGTGTCAAAATGGATCTCTAAAGAGGAAGAGCTTATTAATAGGATAATACAACTGTTGAAAAGGGCTAAATCTTAACTCGACTCAAATGAGCATTCGAAAATCTGTATTTTCTCATAAAAAATGAAGTCTAAACATCTTTTAAGAATGACAGATTTATCATGAGCACCTTTGTGTAAATACTAGTATCCTCAATGGAAGGAATTTGAGTATTTTTTAACTACTGCGAATCAGAGTTTGCACACGCAAGGAGGTGCAAGTGAGCAAATATTCCTTCCTTCTTCATCCTCTCAGCAGAAACTGTCTATATTCATTACATTGTAGGGAATGGAATAGTGACTTTTCTACTATCTAATGACCTTCTCTTCTTGGTAGTAATTCAGTGGCATCAAGAGATTTCCCTTGTTTCTTTCTGCCATCTTAACTCCAGTACTTGTAGCTGTGAAAAATCACAAGCTCCAACTGGTTTCAGTAGTAAGTATATGTGCAGCTATGATTTTTGCAGTTGTCAGGGCAATTTCAAGTACCTTAATGAAGATCCGTCATTGAGGGTGAAAGCTTGGACACTGAAAAAACCTGTGCTTTTCTGTGTGACCGCAGACACTCGTATAGGATGTACAGGTTATGTTTCAGTTTGAACCCATACAGGGAGGCTCTAAAGCATCCATGCCCAATCGGAAATTATGAGATAATAATACCGCACCCTTCTTAAAATTTACCAATGATTCAACCAAATTAATCAGTCAGTAGGTCCACTTCCCTTGGAAGAAGTGTATCCTCACTGTTGCCATTCTTCTAATAGATTCAGTCAGTTTTGTATCTTATATCCGTTGCTGTTTCACCTGCTGTTCACAAGCCATTGTATCCAAAGGGGATATCCTTGTGATAACACATACTGCTTTACTTGAGATGGTGTAGATTACACTGTCTACCCTTAGCACAGATAACCTTCATATTACACCATTCTTCTTACATTGCCCTTCGTACCCTCAGAGATGGCCCAAACTAGGGATCTGAAGAGCAAAACAGACGTGACAGCCTAACCCAAAGTTTTCTCTTTTCATGATGAGGCCCTCCAATGTTCAAAATTAACCTGGTTGATGAAACATTTACTTTCGTGCTGCCATGTTCCAAGTGGTCTCCAAAGGAAGGGCATTTGTGTTGATTATGATGCTGAGGTATTTTTATTGAAGGTTGTGTTGAAATTTGGTGATTTCTAATCTTGAAAGTGATGAGATTCTCTTCTCTTTGAGCAACTTTTTTAGCAACTTCTAACTTGTGTTTGCAATCCTGCAGAATCCAACTATTGACTGACTAAGGCAATTGCTTCATTGCAGATATATGCTGTCTCCAATATAAATTTGGAAGATAATGATAGCAATGCAGTTTGTAAATTCTATTGTGGTTCTGGAAGCAGGCAGGCTAAGATAGTCATCATAAATAATAATCCCTAGCACTGAATTTTGTGGAACACCAGCGTTTTTGTGTATCTATAGTCCATCATCTGCTTTGTATACTGGGATTCTGTGACTAAGGTATTAAGCCATGATCATCCACATGTACTGAGTTGAAGACAACTTCTTCCTGTGTTGCCACTGCACAGTATGTTTTTGGATCTCTTTTCCATCAGTTCCCTCTAATGGCATGTTGGACATGACAGTATCAAGGTGTAGGTTCACTGTTGAAGAAGCCTTGAAGAAACCATCATTTCTGAAAGTCGTCCTCCTTTTTCTAGAGCCTCATCCAATTTGGTGCGTATGATATGCTCAAAAAGTTTATCAACTTGCCGATGTGGTATGGGAATAAAGTCATCACAATACTCGGAAGTATGGTAGGGAAAGTTGGAAACTGAGAATATGACCCTAAATAGTTGCCCATGAAGCCTTGTATGCCTTACCTCATTGGTTTTGTTTACTACATTGCACAGGCTTTTAGTAAAAATAAATTTACTTTCCCTGATTGCGATCTTAAGCTGATTCTTAGTCAGTTGATATTGCTTGTGCCAAAGTAATGGTAGTAGTAAATGTAACTTGCATGAGCTTGCTGGTACAGTCTCCTCACTCAAAGACACTATTCACACAGTTGATCTCTGTCTTTACTCTACCAATGAAGTGGTAAATGTCAGTGGTTGGTTCCTGTTCTGCGTCACAAACTGGTTGTACTACTCAAATTGGTCAGTGTTTGAGAGTGTGAGTGAATTGAGTCACTGGAAGGAAAGCATTGAGTTTTAATGCTTATAGAAATATTCCTTACAAATATAATAAGGTGTTCTGTAGAAATTAGATTCTGAGCAGGTGCAATAAATTAGTGAATAATAGAGTACAGTGTTCTTTTAATTCTGTTCCAAACGCAAAAACGACAATAATAGTTAATATTCTATAACACTAATGTAAAAGTATACAAAATAAAAGTAGTTGAAATTAATTCAGAATATCTTGCATATTTGAAGTGAAACTGAACTACATTACTTTTTCCTGTAAAAATATGTATTTACATGTCTATTCATAAATACTAATGCAATGCAATCCTTTGTGTTTTTGTATTCTCAGCAAAAACAAGAAGCACCGGTTACAAACGCAAAGCCGGAGCAGACCGTCCCAATTGCTCAGGTTGTTGCAGAGCAGCAGTACATGGCCATGCAGGGCGCTGCTGCGGCGGCTGCTGCTGCAAGAGCAGCCTATCCCCCTGGCTGCCCTCCAAACACAGTGCCTCTGGTCTGGATGGGGCACCAGCTCCCTCCTGGTTCCAGCAATTGGTACCCACAAGTAATCTTACAGGGGGAAAAATCTGGTATTACTGTATATACTCACATATATGCCACCCTTAAATATTACCCACACCATCATTTTACAGTAAAGAATCTTGAAAAAAACAAACTTTTTTCCCATACTCTTATTGCAAAAATTCTGTCATCGAAAGGCTTGCCAATTAACACAGGTTGTAGTGCGATTTTTAGAAAGCTTTACCTCGAAGCCCATCTTCACAGTAGAATGTCAGGTATTTCGTGTTCTTGATAAGGTCGCTAATAGGTTTATAGCGGTACAATCGGGAAAGACGTACTGAGAGATATTCCATCGTGAAAACTGGCCCTGTCACGCCACGTTATAAATACCGAAGTATAACCCACGCCATCATGTGACCACGTGCAATGCGCTTCATGTTTGCTGTTCCAACTAGGACCTTTTAACTCCCATATAACATGGTGGAAACCATTACAGTGTGCTTCAAACATGTGTGAGTTTTTGTTTTTATTATTTTTTATTTTTAATGTGTGAATATTCGGTGAGCCTAACCTGCAGCTGCACCCGGCGACACTAGCACCTCGTAGAGTAGTGCCCTCGAGCTTTGTCCCCTGATTTGATGGAGAGTTGCAAGGCTCTGGTTCCAACCTCGACACAAATATTACTTTCACCCCAATTTTCAGTTAGTAATTTTTGAAAAAATATGCGGGTTATATTTGAGTTTATACAGTAATCGGTAGGGAGCGGATTTTTATGATTTTGCATATTTTTGTCTGTTGCTTCAGTGCATAGCTAAATGAAATTTCTTGACATTTGGTTAGAATACAATGCTGTATAGATTAATATGTTTGTGCATATTTGGCCAATGTTTCCTCATGGTACATATTTGTGTAATTAAAGGCGCATATTATGTACATTTCTTTAAAATATCTGAAAATAATAGAATATTTATTTATGAGCATTCGTTGATTTGAAAGAGCTAGTCACAGTTTGCATGTCTTTTTTAAAAAATTGTTGTAGTTGATAAAATACTTGTGCAAATATTAGGATATTTCATCATAACATTTTTTTAAGCCAGTCAGAAGAAACACGAGGCATGTGTTGTACTTCACAGGGGAGAATATTTACTTTAATTATTTCTCTTACAGAGAAGAGAAAAATAAATACTGTTAATCTTAATTGCATTTCTTGCTTTACAAGTTTCATGCAACAAACTCGCACAGCTCTCCTTGAGGTTTAATTTGTATCCTGAGCTATTTGCACTGCATTTCTGTTAGAAAACACAAATTCTAGCATGAGTTTCTGAATTACTATAGACTACCACACCATGCTTTGTTGGGTGCTTCTAGAAGAAACACAACTCATTTCTCAAGATATAATAACTTTTTTCCTGTCACCTTTCTCAATTGCTCACAAAATTACGATATACAGAAAAAAGAAGATTATCAGAAATCGAATATCTTGCTTTCTCTACAATATGAGAGATGTATAATCGCTGAGAGAAATGGTTGTGAACTGTGAGTGGCTGTACCATTCAAAATATTAGTACATTTTCCAAACAATTTCAGCAAATGGAATTTTACGAAGGATTCAGATTTTTCCTGTGTTACTAGAAATGCTCACAATTTCAATGATGCACCCTGCAGCTTATTTTTTATGTCACTTCTTGTACCATTTCAAATTATATAAGTACATTGGGTGAGAAACCCATTTAGATTTGAGGAAGTTCAGGTTAACCGGGCATGATGAGCTTTTGCTATTTCTTTTAGATAAGTTTAAAATAAAATGGACAGTGCGTAGGTTAATGGAACAAATTGTTAATATTTTTCTAAGATTGTTATATTTAGAAATTTTATTTCAAGCTTTGTTTTCATCACATTTAATATTTAGTTGTGACAGACAAATCAAACCTTACATCAGTGGTTTTGCATTTCATTCAAAATTGACGTATTCAAAAAAAACAAATTGATAAATTGCAATCAATTAGGTCAGGAAGGAAAGCTGGGAGTTACTCGTGAGTGTGATATCAATTGTTTTCACGTCGATTAAAAATGTAGCTAGTTGAAAACTCAATCAAACTCCATAGCTATCAACTAAATTATTACACATTTTCCTTTAAAATCCCAAAGCAAAAATTGTGTTTGTTAATTAAATTTAGAAGAACTTGAGTCAAGAGTACTTTCCTCCTATGCCTCTGAAATGGCCACCCTATGTTGTGACATAAACTGCAGTAAAATTTCATTTATACATTTTTCAGGGGACTGAAGGGGGGAGGGGAGTTGTATAAATGAGAAAAACGCATAACTGGAAATGAAGAAAATCTAGGTGCAAAATAAAAACTATATTTTGACAATTCTGTTGTGTGCATATAATATGCATATAATTAACTCAATACATAACATTTTCAGGAAAGAAAGTTCTTACTTTTGAGATGTGGTCTGATCTTAGACCATTTGCTCTTCTCTGCAACTAAAATATAAATTTTCCCTATTAAAACATGTATCCTGTTATTACCCATATCATTTGATTCCCAAGTAATTTTTACAAATAGGCCAGATGTTTTATGCAAAGCCATAGTGCCATTGGTGGGCACTAGCGTCATTGTCCTTGCACCTTGTGATTTGTCCAAAGGATTAGACAGGCCTTACCTAGCAAACGTGTATTCCTTGGTCTTCTCTAGAATGATGCAATTGTTCTTACTTACCAGTCATCTATGTTGGGATATACAATTAGGACTTTTATTATTTACTAAGAAGTGTGAAAAATGAAAAAAACATAAAACACACATCTGAAATAATTGACTTGGAAAGTATAGGAATTTAGCTGGGACTTAAAAAATTGAAAAATGTATAATTGGAGTTTTACTGTTTCCTTGAATTTAGTTGTTTTTTTTTTTCAATGGGTTTTAGTTGCATGTGTCTTTTGATTTGCATTGATAGTTGTGCAGTTGTGCTTATGACCTGAAATATTTTGTGGTTTGTGTGGCAGAGTAATTTGCCTCCTGGTGCAAAATCTGGGACTGTCCAAGCAGCTTCCAGTGGGGACTCAAACTCGACAAATGTTGTCCCTCAACAGGCCGTTGCAGCAAGAGACGCACAAGCAGGCTGTGTGGCTGTTGAGAGCTCTGGTGGAGGGAGGCCTGTTGAGAGCGGGGAAATTCCAGCTGCCTACAGAGCAAACCCGCTGTCAGCAGCGGTGAACTCTCTGCTTAGAAGTCAGATTCTAATGACACCCAACTCCACGATTCAGAAGGGTGTGAACGAAGCTACTGCTGATCCTGCTTCTGAGGCGGAAGCACCAGCACATATGCAATGGTTTGCACATATCAAAGCATTGCAGCAGCAACATCTAATTCGGCAACAACAACTCCTGCAACAGCTGCAACAGCAGCAACAGCAGCAGCAACAACAACAACAACAGCAACATCAACATCAACATCAATTACAACAGCAACAGGAACAGGTTGGTTTTTGTTCTTTTTTAAATTGTTTTCTAGTGTTCTTTGAGGCTTGAGTCTCTGTGGTTTTTATTTTTGTTTTTTTAAATGGGCAATTTGTGATGTCACTGTGTGTCCTCAAGATTGTCAGTTGACATGAATTAATAATTTGGAATCAAAGATAACGGCAATTGGATTTTTCATTGATGTTTGTTTCAGGCCTCGGGTGCTGGTATTGGATATCCTGCTTGCCCAAGTTCCGCTGCCTCCGCACTGGAGGGCTCTATTCCTGTGGAGTGGCTTGCTCACATGCAGGCTCTCCAGCAACAGCAACAGCAGGTAGTGTGGGCATTGCACCGCAGCCCAGTAAACATAGGACATGCATTGTGACCAGAACCTGAAATTTCCATTTGCATGAAAATTGGACGGAAGCGACCTTGAGGCACAACCTCAAATTTTGAATTATTAAAACTCGATGAATTTGAATTTTTTGAATGTGTCATTAAATACTGCGTTTATCCAAATATAAATTGATTCTTTACTTAACATTCTCTGTAAAAATGTAGTCATTTCATATTCACAGATTAAGCTTTGTCTGTTAGGATTTTTTTAAATACTTTTCTATAATTCCTAATTATGTTTGTGAACGTATTATGGTATCCACCATGAATTAGCCAGGTAAATTAGACCAATTTTTTAATGGGCTGGTTAAGACAGAATTTCAAATGAATGGCATTGTATTTAGTGAAATGCAATGCGATTTGTAATCTCTGGCATGCTAAATCAAACAATCCTTTCTGTATTTACATATTTATTTATTTATTTATTTATTTATTATATATATACAGGCAATTGCCCGATTTACAGGTAGTTACATTATCAGTTTGTCGCACTTAATTGTGAAAAAACATATAAAGTATATCATACAAAATGTGACAATATTACATTCTTCAATATTTTTTTTTTACTAATTCTCGAACCATAAAAACAATCTATATCAATTTCATCATACATTCTGCACATTCTCCATAAAGGAGCATTCAACCACGCATTTGTTCTCGCAGTAGGATAAAAAAATAGTGAATGTGATGTATGTCTTGTTCGGATAAACGGTGTATTCCAACAAAGTTTCGAAGATAAATATGTACAGTCAATATCATTATTTAAAAGATCAAATAAAAATATCAAATCATTATAATTCCTGTGTGATTTTAAGGAGCTAATACTAAGTGCAGTCGCAATCTGAGAGTAATCATGAGTCATTCTAGGAGAAGGCAGTTTTAGTTTCCAGCACATATAAATAAAGAATTTGTGTTGTACTGTCTCCAGATTTCTTCCGTGTATTTCATAGAAGGGTGACCATACTTGTGAAGCATATTGTAAATTTGGTCTGACCAATCCAAAGTATAATATTTTCAATATTGATACGTCATAAAAATCTGAAGTCATTCTAATTATAAATCCAAGTGATTTTCTTGATTTATTTATAATGTAATTTACATGATCTACAAATTTCATTTTTTCATCAAAAATCACTCCCAAATCCTTAAATTTATGTACTGTTTCTAGAGGCTCATCGTTAAGTACATAGTTTAAATTAGGAACTTTCTTTAACCTAGAATAACACATGACTTTACATTTCTTAGTATTTAATGTTAAGTGATTTCTCTCACACCATATGTATAATGAATCAAGTGCATTTTGCAAGTATAGACTATCATTTTCATTTTTAATCTCATAGAATATTTTTAAGTCATCTGCAAATAGAAGAAAAGGGATCGACGGAATTGTGAATTTTATATCATTAATAAAAAGCAAAAATAATAATGGACCCAGGTGTGAGCCTTGAGGAACTCCAGATGTTACATTAATATTTTTCGATACAAAGTTCTTATATTTTACATTTTGTTGTCTTCCAGTTAAATAACTTTGAAACCAATTTAAAAGAAATCCATGGATCCCAATATGGTATAATTTTTCAATCAGAAGGATATGGTTAACAGAGTCAAATGCCTTAGAGAAGTCTGTATAAACAACATCAACTCGTGAGTTTGTTTCAAGCTTCTCCAAAACATAGTGTTGAAAAGACAATAAGTTGGTTGTAGTTGACTTTTTGTTTCGAAAACCGTGTTGTTCATCTATCAGTACTACATTTAATAAATTTTTTATTTTATTGACTATTATTGATTCAAATAATTTAGGAATTATACTAAGCTTTGTAATTGGTCTATAATTCTTTACATTAGATCGATCATCAGATTTATGAATTGGTGTTATGTAACTATTTTTCCAAAGAGAGGGAAAAATACCCTCTTTGATTGATCTCATAAATAAAATATGAAGAATTGGTGTAATATTTGTCATACATGATTTTATTAAACTTGGAGGTATACCATCTGGACCCATTCCCTTGTTCACATCTAGGCTTTTTATAGCATTAAAAATTTCATTTTGACTTATTTGTAATGAACTCAAATTAACGGTAGAGTTCAGATAAAAGTTTTGGGTTGATAAAACTGGGTATGATATTGAATAAATAGATTGGAAATGATCTGCGAATAGATTCACAATTTCGTTTCCAGTTGTAGCTGTTTTGTCATTCAAATGTACAATATTCGGTAGGCCATTTATTCCTCTCTTTGAATTTGTGAATTTCCAAAAATATTTTATGTTATTGCCTATACATTTTTCAGTTTTAGTTATAAATTTTTCATAATCATTTTTCAATTCTTTTTTACAATTTTTACGCAAATTTGCAAAATTAATGTAATCTGAATCAGATAAAGTTTGTTTATAAATATTATGAGCAACTAATTTATCGCTTATTAACTTTTTCAGTTTAGCCGAGTATCATGTTGGAAAAGTAGATGTTGCAATATGTCTTATGGGTACATGTTTATTAATTAATTCATAAAGAAATTTGTAAAAATATGCTGTAGCTTCTTCCAATGGAGAGTGGGATATGGAAGAAAACCAGTTTATCGATAAAAGTCCACAATTTATTGCATGATAGTCAGCTAAACTAAAATCATATCGAAATTCATCATAACTCAGTGTTTCAATGCTTTCGTCAATTTTTAGTAAACATTCAAGGGGTGGGTGATAATCATCACAAAATACGATCGATTCACTAGCTCTGGATAATCTGTGAACAGTATTTTCTGCAAATATGAGATCCAATATTCTGTCATGATTATTTCTCACACTATTCAATTGCACAAGATTTAAATAATTCATTGTATTCACAATCAAAGAACTGCAATCAATTTCACTATATGAAGCATTTACAGATTTACATTCAGTTCCCATTTCTGTAGTTTTCCAGTGAGTGTGAGGAAGATTAAAGTCTCCAACAATTATAAATTTAGCTGTAGAATTATATTCATAAAGGGTTTCTAAATAATTAGTAAAATTTAAATATAAGTTATATGAAGAATTTGGTGGAAAATAAACTCCTCCGACTATTATATCAATTTTACCTATATTAATATTTACAAAACACACTCAATATTTAAATTATACACTGGTATACGTTTACTCTTTAGTTCTCGATGGATCAGTATCGCTACACCACCACCTCGCTGATGAGTACTCGTAGCTATTCCTCGATCCTGTCTATAGATGTTATGGTTAGAAAAATTCAACTCAGCATCCAAGATATCTTCATTTAGCCAAGTTTCAGTCATGACCAGCACTTCAAAACTCCCAAACATAGGTGTTGAGTTGTGATATCTTTGTTCGTAATCCACGAACATTTTGATAATATAGCGAGATGTATTTGGTCAATTGCCTTCTGTTTAGTTTTCCTGGTTATTGCAACTCTTCTTCACAGGTTTATCAATCAACTTGGGTATACCATCAATATATTTAATGATCAGATTTGAATTTCCTTTCTCTTCTTCAGCCTTTTGTTTGGTTAATAGCTGTTTAAAATATTCACGTTGAATTCTAGTCTTGTCAGATCCTATACGTATGTCATTGGAGATTTTATTTCTTTTATTTCTCAATATAAATAAAGCTTGTTCAGAATTTGGAAACGTCACTTTAATAGGTCTTTCACGTGGTGGTCCACCATTTCGTGATGTGCTAGTTTCATTTTTATTTTTCTGAACATTTCCAATTCTTGATATAATCAATTCATTTGGATTTATTTCTGTAATCTGATTTAGAATTTGAATCACCTGTTGTTTATCTTCTGTTAACCTTTGGCTTGAACCCATGTTGATGTTTTCCGTAACATTATAAATGATAATATTTTTCGATCGCTTTTCTCGATCAATTACCTCAGCACATATAGCTTCCATATCAAATGTCGCTTTTTCATCTTTTGTTCCAAGAACTGAATTTTTCAGTTCTTTCATCTCTTCCATAAGCATTTTATTAGAAGTTTTCAATTCATCTATCATTTTCATCATGCTTTCTATGGTTTTATTCATATTTGGGCGGTTGGTCTTGCATACACCACAGAAATACTTCAGTTGACGCTTAGTTGTTTTAAGCGAAAAGATTTTTATTTCTGACGCTGTTAGTGTGGTGCAGTTAGGGTGAAACTTGCATGAACACTCGTCGCACTCAATAAAATCCGCTTCGCCAGACTTATTCCTTATGGTGATTTCTTTCAAACATTTGGAGCATTCGAAATCCATATCAAGCAAGATGATGTTAATAGAATTAGTTGAAACTAGAAAAATGCTATTCTCAAAAATAATTTTTCAAATTTATCACTCACAGAGAACAAAATCACGACAAATTAACTTGTGTTAAATCACAATATTATTAGTCATCGTCAATCCGCAACTATTCAAAATAAACGTCCGATTCCGACAAGTAACTGATTCCGTCTGATTTAATTTCAATGGTAAAAATACATTGTAAAATCAATTTTACCAGTTACAGATTACTTATAATATAACTTACAATGCCAGAGGTAACATGGTTTTATATAATGGTTTTCAGAAATTGCTTGATGATTAAATGTCTTGAAGAAATATGGTTTTGAAAGAGACAACTTATGTAAGAATTATCAACAACATATTCGTAGGTCAGTACAAACCTTTTTGAAACCGCTTCATTTGTGGAATTCGGAAACCAATTCTGAACTCTGTGTTTCTACGAACTTTTTTCAGTTCATATTAGACTTACTGTTGACTTATGGTATGGAGCATTCTGTAGTTGCTCGATTCAATTGCTAATATGATATAATTTAAAGGTATTATTTTGAAAGTATATTTCATTAAGAACAGTCTTAACTTAAAAATGTATAGAAAAAATGATTTATTAGTCCCTCTTCTGTAGATCCTTTTATATATAGAATTGAAATGAACTAAATCAAAAATAATTGTTCAGTTTTAGTTGCCTTCTATATATTATTATCAAGTGTTTACAAAACTTACATTGTGATTTGTGAACTGTCCTTTCACACTCTGAGCTCTGTGATACTTTCATGTCCACACTTCTAAAAGAAGTACTTCATGACTTAGTTGCTGACTATGCTTTCTTATGCTGAGGGGGGAATATAGTTAACAGTACAATCCTGCTTTTACATTCCTAGAATTTATGTTTTCTCGCAGTTTACATCGATTTTTTTCCAGTCCCTTCAATTTTCCTATGTATATACTGTTATTATCCCCGCTTTTACGCTTTCGAAATTAAATTTTCCCTGCCCTTTGCACTTTTTGAAACCATTGCAAATCTGTGAACGACATTTTTTGCATCATATTTTTGTTCTCTCTCACAATGTTCTCTCTTGCAATGCAATCTTGTCGGCTTTGAATATTCCGGTCTTGTGTGGAATTCATTTGTGGTGGAAAGAGGTCTCTTTTCGCTTGTAAATTTTGTAAATTTTCAGTATTTTATTACATGTGCATAAGAGTTTTCCGTCTGTTTTCACTTTCCCGTGATTTACACCACTTTTTTGTGGTCCCTTGAAAAGTATAAAAGATGGGTTGTACTGTATTAAAAGAAGTGTTCTCCATGTACTCACGGCAGTAAATTCATTTCATGTAGGGCACGATAAGGAGTGTACTCAAAATATGTAGCTCATTTTCGTTGGCAAATAGTTTTTATTGCACAGGAGCAAATATTTTCTTATCAATTCTTTCCAAAAACACTCGTTGCTTCAGGAGGAGCTACTACTTCCAAATCATTTTCTTCCTCCTCACCCTGGCTTGCATCTGACATTTGTAACACACCTTTGACCGTAACGCCATCTTCAAAATGTTCATCATCTCTATAAATTATTTTAAAAAAAGAAAAGAACTTTTAAACCTACAAATATTTTTTTTTTAATAAGTAAAAATAATATTTCTAAGTAAAAATGTAGATTGGCTATGAAACTATAAACAAGGTAGTAGAAAATACTAGCATAACATCCTCGCTCATCAGTCTTGAAATTAAAGAAAAAATATATTTTTAAATACTATCTTCTAATACACTGTAAATTAACTTATATTTTAAAGCAATATCACAGAATTCTACTTACCACACTGCTGTCCGTATTCAAATGAGGCCGGTGAAGATAAAACTCACGTATGAATGATGTTCAACGAGCTTCTTGGAAACATCGTGAGGCCAAACACTTCATTGTAACAGCCAAATAATGCCTGCGTGAGGAGTGGGTGTTGACAAGTTCAGATGTGTTTGCTGTGATGTTTTCATTACACTCCTCCTTGGAGGGTTAATTTATAAAAGTATCCCATGCACTTCTATAGATAATTAAGTGACTTATTACCTCACTATACTATGTATTTCAACACAGATTAATCTGTTTTTTGGTATCTGAAAATCATTGAATTCAAGTGAAAAAGGGTATTAAATCCAATTGTTTAGTAGTTTAATGATAAAGTAAATTTAAAAATGATTCATTTTTAATATTTTCTCAAATGCACCCTCTCTGAAAAATTCTGTGGTTTGTTTGGCAGCAGATGATGCACTTGACGGGCATGGTGACGGGGATGCGTTCTCCTTTGCCAATCAGCCAAGTACCTGTTCCTTTTATGGCTGCTGGTATCCCAGGTATCAGCTGGCCAGTCTGTCCTCCTGTGGGAAAGATTCCTCCACAGTACGAGGTAAGCAGAACTTTGGAAGAAAAATTAACATTTAGCATTAACAAATATAAATTTCAAATTAACAAACTTTTTCATGACACATATTGCAGACATTTCTTAGAACTAGATTTCTATTGAATAATGAAGATCTGAAATGCTACTGAGCAAGAAGATATTTAATATTGTTTTAGTAAATGTAATGTCCTTTCCAATGTGCCTTTTAAAAGTCAAGGGTCAAATTATGAGTACTTTTATAAATTAATATTTTTTATTGTGAATTCAAGGCTTAATGTTTTTCTCTTCTTTCTGTAGTTTATTTCTTTATTTATTACTACATTTTGTTATTACCTCAACTACAATTCTAGGTGCAGTCTATCTGGTAGATTAAAAAATAAGTTAGTAATTAAAATATTTCAAACTCTTTGTCAAGATTGATGTAAATTGAAATTTCATTCAGCTCTGATATGTAGTATATCAGATCTGAATATAGTTTATACATGCCCACTATATGCTACACACATAATTTCAGTAATTTATCTATGTATTCTTTGTTGCTCAGGGTGATTGGATCATAAGTCCTGCTGATGAATCTCGTCTCGCCCAGGGATTGCCACTTGTACCCAATGAAATCCGTAATGATTTATCGCCTGGAAGGAATAATGCCCCTGGTCTAGCCCAGTTTTCAGGTATGACAATAGTTTATGTAATAGTCCTGCACTAGGCAATTTTGATTTGGATCTGAAGAAGTTTACAAAACATCCGCTAGATATCAGGCCAGTAGTACAGTGTTTTGCTCGCCATGACATCACAAACAAAATTCGCTCAACCATTAAACATGAGCATCTGATGCTCGGTACGAACGACTTCACCATTTGATTGGCCAGGGATGCAAATCAATGTCCATAATTTCAAAACATCAATGTTTTTATAGAAACTTTGCCCATTGCCCAACGCCTTTGTACATCCTACACCTTTCGTCGAGTGTATTTCACTAGATGGGGAAGCTGTCAATGCATGTGTAGAAGGCATAGTGTCTCCCCTATTCTTCCCGTATCCTTTTACGGTGAACTGAGGAAGCTCTGATCTCTTCAGATGAACCTTATTCTTATTCTCTTTTTTTTTTTTTTTTTTTTTTTAATTTTTAAGCGTCTTCTGTCAGTTAAACCTTAATTAAAATTTAATAAAAATTACTCCTACCAAGTTAAATTGTCCCCTGTGTGAATATGGTTGTTAAGATATTTCTAAACCATTTTTAAAAGCATAACGTGCGAAGGCAAAGTTCATGGCAATTGCCAGGGCTTGTGTATCAACCCACACCCTACTGCTCACTATAAGTTGAAATATCTTGCTAAGATCTAATAAAAAGTTGTACATCTAGTTTACAGATGATACATGTATTTTCCACTCAGCATACTGATCAGCCTTTTTCGAGTCAATTGACATTTTGAATTTGATGTTGGAAGGGCTTAAAAACATTCTGAAGACATATGAAGCAGCGAATGGCTAGATGCAAATAATATCTGTGCCATGCCTTCTTCAGAGAGCACAGCCCAAATTTTCATCGTTCTATGGCTTAATGACGTAATTTATTTATTTATTCATTAAACAGCAAATCACCCAAAATACAAAATGTGTAGTTGTAATATCAATTAAATACATTTAAATACTTAATTTTAGCAAATCTAATATAGGTAGTTTCTGACATAAAAAATAAATTAGTTTCACATTTACTAGCCATTTTACTCAAGTGCCATAATGGAGAGTGTATGCCTAATTTAGATTTAGCAATAGGTACAAAAAAAGTGATTTTATCATTATTTGTGGTACTTCGCTATGGAATTTTCCAGTTGATTTTTGATAATAACGTGGGATAATTAATTTCATTATTTAGCAACTTACAAAAAACAAGAAATCAATGAATTGTCCATACGAATAAAAAGTCCTAATATTTACATAATTAGCTACATGATTATGAGATATTCTGGGGGATTCCATTTGAAGTTTTCATGCCAGGTTTGAAAGATGAAGTTAGATGCTATTTTCCAGACTTTTCTTCCCAGAGCTTGCAATTCCAAATGGCACAAGGTCCAATTAATATCAAAGTGGTCAATTTTGTGTGTTCTCTGCAGCTGATATGGAGATTCATATCAGATAACCATATCACCTGTTGTTTAATTGTAATGTATGTGAATTGAGACCAATGACATTTGTTCACTACTTCCAAGAATAGAACACTTGCATATTTCCAGAATTAAGTTTAAATATTTTTGAAGTGTTCAAATTTCGTATCTGCAACATAGAGATTTTAAATTTTGCAGTTCGTTATTATTTTAGGTGTGCCTTTGATGAAAACATAAACAAAGATCACCTGGACATACTAGAGAAACAGGATAGCTGTAATTTTCTTGCAGATCAAACCTGCATGTTTTGAATTGACCTTTTGGTTTTATTCTTTTGCAGATGCTGCCGAGAGTTCCACTGGTTCTGGACATATGTTTGGTGTGGCTTTGGCTGAAGCAGGACCTCTAAAGGTTGCCCATCATCCAGTGCCACTGGCGGGGCTGAAACAGCCCACCGTGAATGCTCAGGTATCTGATAAAGGCAAGGTTGACTTGTCAGACTTCAATCCAGCTGTGCCTTCCCCTCAGGTGTGTTGGCAAGTCAGCAAACGACACATGTTTTTTAGCCTGATAATGCAAGTCAAATGAACATGCATGTGTCAGAGACAGAGCTACCCTCTTAATCCCTATGCTTTGCATGATTAAGACGTGGCATGAGCAGGTGGTGCAAGCACAACATTCAGCTTTGCCTGTGAATAAGTGTTTGAACTCAAATAAGTGGCTGTTACAATTCTTGTACAGTACTGTGCAGTGAGTACGCTAATTTCTTGAATGAGATGTCAAGTTATGCAGAGGTAGCAAAATGGGTTGAGTTAAAAAATCATGCTCTTGGATGGAATCAATGGTTCTTTAACCCTTTGACTGCTCTAGACAATTTGATACGCAATATATTTCTGTGCATGGTAGTTTATGGACAAGTTATGCTCAGTCAGATGGATGCTGGGAGCCTCTGGACGAGAGAGAGTACACGGAACCACGATGCCCTAGGAGCCTCAGGGCAAGTTCTTGCGTGCCTCACTTTAGGCAAATAATAGGACTTATTGATTACTGAGATGACTTGCGCGATATCTATGTACGAGCAGCTCACAATGGAGCCCACAGCGAGAAGCATGACGCAATATGTGTGACCTACAAACGGCCGGTCGATAGCAGTTTAAGGGTTAACACAACAATTAAATGGTTGTTATGATTAAAATGATGAAGGATATTTGATGTAAAGAATGAGTGTTGAATTGAAGCAAAGATTGGAATGGAAAACACAGAAAACTTAGCATGTTGATGAAGCGCCCATTATTTATATATTTATTTATTTATTTAGCTTATGATTTTTCATAAGATGCCAAAGTTAAACTGAACAGAAATTTAATATTACCATTGATGTTACTGTTGATTACTGACAATTTTCAATGATTCTGTATAATTTAATTACTAAAATGTTTTGTCTGTCATAAAATGTGTATTAAATTTAAACTTGTTGGAGGTTTGAAAAACACTTTAAATATTTCTAATTTGTCTGCATAAATAAAACTTACGTTGGAGGAGAGTTTCTAGATTCATCATCTGTAAGATGGAGATATGTGCAGAGTGAATCTTTTATAAACTACTCGTTGTTGTTAATGTTATTATTAATATTATTAAGTAATGGACCCAGCAATGCTTTGCTATTGCAAAGTGTTACACTTCAGTCACAAGAGTTTCTGTCAAGTGAGAGTTTGTTTTGTCCTGGTTTGGACACTGTTGTCAAGTATCCTATTGCTAAAACCTCCCGGAATTTGGGCATGCATTCGCTATGATACCGTCTTGGAAAAATTTGATTTACTTGTCTGAGATGACGTTCATGTAATAATTCCAGCCAATATTTCATAATTGTAAGGGCAGAATATGCAGTGAAAACTTGCTTAATACTTAGGGTGCAGTGGGTTGCATAGAGCTTGTGGTCAGGAGTGCTTGAGTCAGCATAATCACATAAAATCATCATCAACATGCTTCTGTGGGACAGACAAACTTACATTCCCATTGTACAATGCCTGTATTCTTCAAGCAGATGCAAGCAATAAGTTGACAAATTTTATCACAATCAATTGGACGGGACAGCAGTGCATAAAATGCAAACAAACATAAATTGATTTTTATGGAGTATTAGTTTGGGTCTCTTTTTGAGTCAAGCCTCCTACATTCCAGGTGGCAGTCTTCAACCATTCCGCAATTCCAGATTTACGTTTCACTTTATTCTTATTAGTGGTTGTTTTAATGTTATCAGTCTGTCTATTCTCATGAAGATTTTCGGTAATTTACATTTCCCCTGGTTGCATTATGAGCATCCTGCAGAGGACGATTAATGCTACCTCACTGCCTCCAAACCTGCAGCCCAGGAGGGTTTGCTCATGTGGACCCAATGGAGTACAGGAAACTGGAGGAAGTGCTCCACACATTAGATAGAAAAAATAAAATATATGGAACTATTTCAATATGTGCCTCAAGATATTAAAATAAGGTACCGGTCCATACTTAATGCATCTATGCTATGTAAATGCCTCTATACTAAATGCCTAGTGGAATACCTATTAAACCTCAGATAAATGGAAGAAGGGACATTCCATCAAATATTCAAGCGAGGAAATGTGTGTGACTGTAACAATTAGAAGAATTAGTGTCGTATATACTGCATACAAGATCTATACTAAAATCATTGCATACTGTAAGTACGGTATGTAATGAGATTACGTGGATACACAATTCACATAAGTATAATCCGAAGCATATATTCAGAAACATTATTTTAAAGCGAATAACAAACTTTTAGATACTATTTTATTCACAGATGACTAGATATTTTTAGTACTTCAGACAATAATTTCCAAATAGCAGCCTATGAACGTCAGAGAATAAGCGAAAATTATAACTTACAAATTTCATAAATAAATTATCATAAAATATTCAGGATCAAAAGTAATTAATGGTAACAGTGTTGAACTAGTGGTGCTACAGAATGGCAGACTTCCCCGTATTAGTTTTGTATTTCCTCTGGTCTCAGTTAGCTATTCAAACTTGCCACTTATTTTTGCCTGCTGCCATCTATCACTGCAAATTACTTTTATGACATTTAAAAAAAAATTCTGTTTCCTAATTGTATTGCAGAAATAGTATTTTAAGATTATTAAAACACAGTAAAACCGCATCCTAAATGGCAGTTATCTTTGAAAAATTTGGAGCCATTTGAAAAAAAAATACTGAGTAACAAAAAAGTGACAGATTCCTGTATAATTATTTTCTTATTTATCTTTGTAATTTCTTGGTTTTCTGGTTATTGCAGTGCTAACTTGATGTCCATTTATCCGATTGTTTATTGCAGGGTCAAATGAAGGGTGACAATTGTTGTGCATAACAAACTAGCAACAAAAAGTGGCAAATTTTGTTTCATTCCAATTTTTTTAACTTTTAAAACTTAGCTATGCTTATTTTACAGACCTCATGAGGAGGAGGTCTGGGAATTCCAATTCCAACGTGAGCCTGAAACAGTAGTTTGCAAGTAGACAAAACGCTGCGAATGCCATTACCAAGTTCACTTATACTGATCCTGCTCCTCCTTGCATCGCTGCTACTAATTATTCTTGACCCACTAAGTCGCCTCTGGTACCCCGCAAGTCGTTCATGGTACTTGTTCGAAGGATGACGGTAAAAATCGAAATTAATTGGAATCGCACAGTTTTTCAAGATAAATTCAGTCCTCTACATCAGTTACAGAGGATACGAGAACGTCTGCCCTAATTATAAAACATGCAGTGTGAATTGAAAAATAAAATAAAATAAATTAGTGATGCATCAGAATGGCACAAAATTTTTCAAAGTAGATGGTTTCCTAATTTCTCTTTGCTCTGGGCTATATTTTCGGTTTTATTCAGCCCTTTTCCCAGCTGCCACCTAAAGATTATTTTTTCAAATTTTTTCTATTTTTCGATTGCTTAATGATAGAACCAAAACATGACTTTAAGAATACAATTGAAAAGTAAAAATATGTAGGTTTTGAAAAAACAACAAAAGAATAGAGCAATACTACGTTTGTGTCATCTTACTCGGGACAATTAGTAACATCCATACCAAAAGTTTGAAGAAAAATTTGGAGCAGTTTTTGGAATATATTTTTTTCATTAAAGAATTTACATTATTTTTTGTGATACTCATATTTCACACAATATTACACTAAAACTACTAAAATTTTAAAAGAAATGTGCATGACATCAATGAAAGAACTAATTAGGGAGAACAAATTTCATGTGAAGGAAAAATGTCGATCTTCAATATTGTAGTTGAGAGGAGATGCCCAGAAACATTCAAACTTTTGTAACCTTCACAAAATCAAAGTTAGTTGTAAACATCAGACTTGTGCTATCCTGAGAATCATATTTCAATATCTATTACAACAAATTTGAAGAAAGAATTTGGAGCCATTTTTGAGAAAATATTAAAGATGTCCCAGGGGCGTCATTTAAAGAATTCCCAAATTTTAAACTATCTTTTTCGAACTTGTATAGCTTCAAGACAGGCCTGATCGACTAGTGAATATTCATTTTCCATAAAATTCTATAAAGACTTGTAGCTTCGGCACTAGTGTTGTTCACAGATAGGCAGTAGACGGTCAGACGTTTTGAAAGAACAAATAAATGACACTTTTTCGGTATCAAAGGCCCCCAAAATTAGCATTTTGTTGAAATCTCGGTTTCAATTTTCTGTAACGTTACATAGATTTCTCTATACTACATATATTAGTCAGATATATGTACGTATATGAGAATGTAAAACTAATGTTGTGATGCGGGAAATAACGAAAGCATTATCTGATGAATCCCAGTTGGGCCACAAGACAACCGCCTGCTTGCCTGCCTTGCTCCCTGTCCGCTCCTCCTACTTCTTACGGAGTGCATCCATGCTCTTAGGAGCCAGCACCCCCATACATAGCACACGTAGCGGCAGTGCGTCATGGGGGAGGGGGTTATTGTATTTTGCCAAATTTCATTTCACAATGCGCCTATTCATCCGATTTCAACGAATAGGACTGTGGATTCAGGAAGCACTCCGCTTATGCTAAAAGCCCACATTTTTTATTACTTCCCGGAAGTATTCCTAAGAAATTTTCAAAACTTTTTTTTTCAAATAGGGCTTTGTAGCGTAAATTCTGTATTAATAACAAATCAAATTTTGTTTACTGATTGAAAATTATACCATTTGTTCAGACGTTATTAGAAAAGTAATTTTGACTTATTTTGTTGTTGCTATGTGGTGGCGACAAATTGAACTAGTGTCGGTACATTTAGTCTTAAGGAGAATGAAAGAAGATCGAATGCCAAAAATCCTCAACAACTCCAACCCGAATGGGAGGTGGTGAAGGAACAAGTCAAAAAGGCGATGGAAGAATACTCTGGAAGATGGAACAGGCCAAGAGTCTTTACCCGTGATGATGAGTTTATTATTATTATTATTATTATTATTATTATTATTATTATTATTATTATTATTACAATGTACACTTAAAATTGTAAAATTGCTTTTGTAGATATTTTGGAATATAATGGAACCTAAAAAATGTCAAACTAAACAGAAGGGCCATTCTAAAGAAAGAATATGTTTTTTAATTTTTGTGGTTTTTTATGTATTGCTCAATAGATGAACAGAGTTCATTGCAACAGACTACTTCATGGATAATAATTCTTATTTTTGTAGCAGGCACTATAGTATTGAGGACTACGGTGCAATCCTGATTAAAGGACGACTGAAAGTAACACATCCCCTAATTTTGAAGAGACTTCCTGAGTCGTGTTTTGTTTTTAAATCTAATTATACCTCTTTAGTTACAATGAAATACAAATTGTCTTATTGACTAGAAAACTGTCTTGTTGAGAAAGCTAGAAAGGCTAGGTCTTCATTTATGTTTTCCATAAAATCATTATTGTCACTACCATCTTCATTCTACTATTATCATCAATCTACCATTATCATGAATAAGTAATAATAAATAATCATGCAGTGGTATTACCAGGAACAAAACTGACTTATGAATACAAAAAGGTACAAACTTGTATTAATGTCCATTGGGTGATCCTTAAAAACTTATCATTCTTTCATCCTTGTTTCTTCCCCATCTTAGGTCATCTTCTGTCATTTTAGGGCCTCTGAAGAGCTAGAATTTTAGAAGTAAGACCACAAGACATTTATCACACATGGAAATAGAATTTTCTGAAGGGTTTCTAGGGAATCAATTAATGAAACATGGAAGAAAATTTGAAATTGTTTGGGAAGGACTAAAACATTTAAGGATAGGATTGCTTTTGCATTTGTTGAGGATATCTCATGTTTATGTTGTGGACTTTTTCATTTGATCAGGAATCAAATGGCGTATACATATAAAATAAGCAACAACAGCATCATTAAAAAATATTAGGACTCAAGTTGTTTTCGCATAAAAAAAATTAACAAAAAATCTTTATTCCAAATTTTATAATAAAATGTGGGATATTGAAAAATTCAGGTTTTATTGAAGCATATCACGGAATGCTCTAGGAATTGTAGTTGTGGAATTCGATGGGAACTGTTTCTGGAAGTGCTCTTACAAATCTCTCTTTGCTCCCTGTTAAGGACATTCAAAAATATTTTGGCAAAATTTTGCTCTTTTACCCCTCACCTCCCTTTGAAACAAGGTAAAACATCTTCCCAAAAATAATAATTCCATTTCATGCTCCCCTTACACACTTAGAAGTGAGAGCATTCAATTTTCGTCAAACCCTTTTCCCTCCTTTGTTTTTGTCCCTGGTTTGGAAATCCCTTTTTTCCCCGAGGAGTTTCCAATTAAGCGATGGGCACTTCAATTGGATTAATATTATAAACTGAAAATTGTTCTGAAAAATTGAACCTGGCAATATTTGTTTCTTTTCTTTAGTTAAAATTTGTCATTCTTTTAATTCATTGCAATAATACAAAAAATTGCATGTGCAGGGTTCTGACATTGCATGTTGCATCACACAGAACAAGACTTTCAATTACGTCTTGAGACTATAATATTAATTTTTGTACGTTTTCAAGTACTTTTGCTTCTGAATGTTGAATTGAAATGTTTAACCAATATTCTACTAGCATAGTTGAACTTTCTTCACTAGGGGTTTAAAAAAATGATTTTTTTAAATTTCATGTATTTGTTTATTGAATTATTTTTGTTTTGTTTTTATTTGTATTACAGGTGGTTCATATATAAACAAATAAGCTGTACATACCGTTCCCACCTAGGCATAACTTGTGTGTGGTAATGTTAATTATTATGTAAATGTTACAAATAAATAGCAGAAATGACTCCAGATGCAAGTCAGTAACAGAAAACAAGGCTTGGGTGTTAAATGCTTTCATAACATTTTATGAACCTCTTCACATTTAAGTTGTTCTTGGAAGAACTACATATCACTAAACTAATAAGACTAGTTGCTGCTTTGTTTACGCATTTGATCCTACGAATGTCTGATACATCATCATTTTACTGCTGTGTCCTATGGATGTATGTCATACGTCCTTCTACAATTATTGTCTTTCACAGGCATTAAACGTCTTTTGGACATTTGTTGGCACCTAGAATACCCTTTTTAATATCATTAGGGTGGGTGCAGGACATATGCCAATGTGTTCTTCTATTTTCTGCAAGTATTTGGAATTTTTTTCTAGGATTGTATATTCACTGTTGATTACATTCAGAATAACTTTCTTTGTAAGTAGTGATTGTGCTGCTAGTGACATTAACATATGTTTTGGACATTCTTGTAAAATTAATCATGACTCTTAACATTCATTAAAAGTTCAAAAGTTTTTGAATAAAGGATCGAAACTGGATTGTCCTGATGAGGATGTCAATTTTATTCCTGGACTGTTGTCTTGTTTAAGCAATGAAAATTAACATTTTGGAGAGTAATGATGATGCGAATGATTCTATAGATAAGTCTTCTCAAATTCAAGAGTTTTCATTTCCTTTACAAAGCTGTGAAATTGATAAACAATCGAAATTACCAGTGTTTGAGAAAACCATTAAATAAAATTTTCTGTAAACGAAGACAGAACTGAACTATTTCTCACCCATTTTTTTAACACAGCATATTTCAAAAAAATAAGTCAGAAATAAGTAGATATGCAAACGGAACTATATCTGAACTTAAATAAAATATGTCTGTAGTACACCAGTATCACTGACATATGAAATTCACTGTTTCCCCCCACATTTTGTAATATTGTTACTTTCCGCAAAAATATAAAATTGACAGCATGTGTTTCTTTGAAAAACAGTCTCACTACAATCTTATTAACAAATGAACAAAAAATACAGACTTAAAGAGAAAAGACAATCCTACAAGATTTTATCCATTTCCAACCGATATGTATGATAATTTTTGTTTTACAACGTTTTGAATAAAAGCTATACTGCCCAAGACACAGGAGTTAACCATGTGACATATCTCTCGGGATCAAATGTGTTAATGGGAGCAGATACTGGAAAAACCTTCCATAATCCTTTAAGAAGTAAGAAAGATTCATGCACTGTTAAAACAACATCCACATGGACAGTTAAGCTGGGTGTCCCGCTCTGCCCATGCAATGGCCGTATTCAAATACCTTTCATTATGACTCTCTTCGCTATGGATTTTCTTGGTTCATCAACATTGAATTTCATTGTTTTGTTAATATTTAATTTTTATTAATTATTTAAATATTATAAACTCCAAGATCATATCAAGCAGTTTTTTAGTTTACTGTGCCAAAAATGGAAAACAGGTATTTTCAATCATTTTTTAATTTTATTTAATATTCATTTATTACTTATTTTGGTAAAAATCTTTAGTTTTTACATTTTCTGATTATTGGGTGTCTGTCTATCTTATGTGTCTGTGCTTTAGTGTTTAACCTTGTAGGCCTGTTGTTAGTGAATGCCCGGATGTGATGATGATGTTGACAGTTGTTTTAGCTGGAGAATCAGCAGCATGCTATGAGACAAAATTTAATCTTTACTGTAGTCCTCAACAGTGTTACAATGCGATTGTAATTACTTACGGTTTGCATAGGTGAATGTAATTCCTGCTGTGGCAGTTTCGGCAGAAAGTGTGTTGGTGGAGCCTCCTGGGTTACAAAGAAGAGGAAAGGCCCACCCAGACGTACCGAGGGGACGTCGACGTCTCCGGTAAATGTACTAAACTGAATTGCAACTCAGTTGCACATCAAATGTTTAAAAGGTGCTGAAGTTTACTAGAGTTGTATCTGCATGTTATTGTTTTCATTTTCGTTCTGTGATTTACAAACTTTTTCAAGAAATATTAAAGAAGCATTTTTTGTTTGTTATAAGTGTGTTTGTAACACTATTGGAAGTACGCTATCAATATAAGATAATTCCAGTACTATAAACAGGATATCACTATTCTTATTACTGTTATTCAAAACTTAAATTGTGCATTAATTACACTGTATAATGCATACATGTAGTACTATGAAGATGTCTGATGAAAATCTCAAAAATTCTTTTAAAAACTTTAATCATTTATCCGTCTAAAAGTACTTTGAGTAGACTTTTAAACGATGTTGTGATAATAAAGAGTATTCAAAGTTTACCTGTGATGTTGATCTAATAATGTAGGGGGTAGTAGAGAAACTCTTATAAACAATATAAGAGAAAATGTGGATTTTCTTTTTGTGATAACTCAGCTCATCTGATTAATCCAGTTATTAAGAACATGTCTAAGTAGTTAGTTTTGATTTTTGGGAAAAGGATGTTTTCTTGACTTTTGTGTTTTTATGTGATAAAGTGTTCAGAACTGAATTTTGCATAAACATTTGGTTTGTGTTGATTCGTTTAAAAGAAATTGTCTTGATTGAAATGGAAAAAATATGTGGTACATAACTCATTTTGAACCAATGTTAGTATATTTGCTCGTTTCTTCTTCTTTACCTTTTTCTTCAAACATTCAAAATTAAAGTTCTTTGTAAGAAATTATAGGTACCAAGCAAAACATACTTTTCCTTCTCGTTTTTGTGAAGTAAACATATTTATCATCATAATTTCTTTGTTTATTTTTGTTTTCCTAGTATTGTAATAATTATTCATTACCTTTATGCAGACTGAATCTCAGTTTTTATTACATTGTACCTGCGTCATCTATTCATATTCGTAAGTTGACTTTTTGTGTTACTTGCAGAGGCGAACTAGTTGATGAACTAGTTGAGTGTATTAGATACGTAGCTTGTATTGATATTCAGTGTTGTATTTTTGAAAGTTCATGTTTTTTTATTGTGCTTCAATTATGCACAATATCTTTTTTTTTTCTATTTATACAGAATTACAGAATTTTCAAATAAAAGCATTTTGAAAATATTGTTTTAATTTCTGTCCCTGAAATAAATTATATACAACTGAAGTTAACTAAAGAACTAATTTTTGAAGGAATAACATTACATCTCTCTTTAAAGTTTTGTCTGTTTTAACTTTGGTGGAGACTGCACATCCACAAAATCCAGCGGATTTATGAACGTGAACATCTTAAGGGTAGATATCAGCTACAATCAGGTTGGGTGGTTATAGGATTTCGTACGTTGCTGCGAGTATGTGTTTATATTTGTTGGTCTCGTTTCTAAGTAGTTATTGAAAGTTGTCTCGTGAATAGTGAAATCTTGCAATAGTCAGCAATAGGGAACAAAAATTTGTCAGTCAGGTGAGAGTCTGCTAACAAAGAACATTAAACAACTTCAAAAATATTTGAAATTTAATGTGCAAGTATAAATGTAGAACATACTGAAATAAACCAGCCAGAGTGTTTATTTCAAAACACTATTGTTTAGCATATTGTATTATTTATATTGCAATTCAAGAGAAAACAATGTGGGAAATGGTTGGGTTTATATTTCTGTGGGTCGGAGGTATAAGAAGACCCGTGTCACATTCACTAAATTTTACTATGATTTACTATTTGGGTTACAAGTCGAATGAAAGACTTTTTCTATTAATGCTCTCGAGAACTAAAAGAAAGGGATTTGAATTTAAAAAATCAAAATAGTTTTGTTAGTTATGTGGCTTTAAAGGAACGTTAAGTTTGTAATTTAAATAAAGAGAATTCGGAAAAATGGACGGGGCTAAACTTCTTCTCAAAACTATTTCTCAAAATTTAGGTGTAGTCAACCCCTTTAAAAAATTTTAAAACAAATTATTCTGAAAATAGTAAAAATTTGTAGTGGTTGGTTTACCTGTTTTCATAACAAATTTCAGAAATCTCACTCGAACCATTTTCAAGTTATAAGATAAATTGCTAAACGAAGTTTATATAAAATGACAAAAACTTTTAAACAATTTGATTGGATTTAGTTTCTGGCCGCAGGTTTTTATCAATTCGTTACTTTTCTATTGTACTTTCAGTTTACTAAAATCTGTAGGTTAGAGGAAAGTTGGAGGATTTGTTGATTGTCCCTTTTTGATAGGTGTCCTTGAACATTTTGCTGGCACTCTTTTTAAGGTGAGTTTATTTTCTTTTGTTTTAAAAATTTCACTATTTTTGAAGCATTGAAATATATTGATATTTGATTATGTGTAAAGCATATTTTTCTTGATTTTTTTATCCCTAGAATTCATAGAGAACATTTTTTAAAGAATAATTTTCATTTCTTGAAAATTATGAAATAATTCTATTGTGTTTATTTCTCCTGTCTTTGTTTGCATCATTACTTTATTTTCATAATCCCATATAGTTTTCAGATAACATTTGTCCACCCACCCTTTCCTCATGGTCAGGCATCTTAGAATAGACGACATCAGTGAAGGGAAATTTCAGTTGATCCCAATAATTGTTTAATTGTATACGTACAATTGAAAAAGATTTTATTTATAATAGCAAAACTTTGGATGTAAAGGACCTATTTCTGGTAATTTTTTTCAATAAGTTTAGTAAAAATTTCAACAACAAAAATAAACTGAGGGGAAGGTATTGGTATTCCACGTCAAATCGCACTCTCACAAAACATTACTATTTTTTTGTGACTTGAAATTTTTTTTTATAAGTTCTAGGTTTCAAAATAGATTTTTTCTCCCTTCTAATCCCACCTCTTAGAAATCTTACCATTTTGCGCACACTAATGTTTCAAATTTATTTTGTGCAAATACCATTTTTCCAGAAAAATAAAATTACACTTAAAGTTAACTTAAAAGGATGTACGGTTATGTGTTGAAAACATAACTTTTTGTAAAAATATTTAAATCTATACCAAAAACGGTGAATTCAACTACATGTAATAGACATCGATTCCACAAAAAGTGAGTGCAAAGGATGTTTAAGAGAATGGTACATGTCTCATGTTCGTTGAAATCCCCAATTTTGTGAAAATTGAAAAATAAACTATAAAATTGAAACTAGAAATTTAATCCTCAGACGAAGTCTGCTGTACTGAATTAGGTCTTTAAAAAAGGTCATGTGTAATTTGTTGAAAAGACAAGTAGTTTTTGGGACATTAACGAATTCCCCCCCCCCCCCAAAAAAAAAAAAGTCTCTCTAAATTTTTCCACTTATGTAATAAGGGATGGTAAGAAATAGGGTGCTAGTTCCATTTTTTTGAGGTATTGCTTGTTTTTTTTCGTAAATTGCAAAGAAAAACAAAACTACAATATTCAAGATTGAATTTTTATTGTCCAGTACCTTCCTACAACTACTAAATGGATAGAGAGTTTTTCTTCACATTTAGTTCTTTCATTCGTAGAGTATAGTATAGTGACAGTGATAAATGTACTTTATGAGATGACAAATGACAGTTTGTGAAAAAATCTTCCCGTGTTAATTAAATTTCAAAAAAGTAACACTGACAGGCTGTGACGTGTCTTAATACCATGTTCATAACTTTCGTCGAAACCAAACCTTTTCGCCTCCGCGACTTCGTGAGTCAGATGGGCGGCAACGCTGAACCCTCGTTGTAAGAAAGTAAACAAATCCTCGCAAGCTGATTGCTTAAGAGCAGGTCACATGACGCACATGTGGCGAGCGAACTGTCAGTCACTTATACGCCGCCGGTAATAATACTGTAAGTTGTGACGTTTCCTGGACAACCATGTATCGCCTGATTCTGACTGCAGAAATCTACACTTTCAACGTTTAATTTTACTTCAGCCGTCATAGGGTTGCCATAAGGATAACAATAGAATTCAGCACATTCCTAAATATATTTCAGAGCAATTAGTTTATTTTTTTTATACAAGTAAATATTATATCAAATAAATTGTACAGCAAAGAACTAAAAATTTCATTGCTCACTCTCCAAAATAACAGGTGACCACTGCTTTTCTATGGTGAATTTCACTGACTTTTCCAGGCATGACATGTACTTATTTTTTCATGACAAAATTTGTGAAGTATTTCTGGTATTTAAATGAAATATTAAATAAAGTGTGACTTCTATATGAAAACTTATTGACTGAGCCCTTTTCCCCTTTGTATTCCAGATTCTCCAACACAAAAGCACATTGTGAGAGGGACAGATTCACTTCAACTCAAAACACACAGTACCTTTCTTTTCTTAATCTATTTATATCAATATTTGCTTAACAAAGAATTAGACACTAATGTTCACTTATGTAGTGCCTAGTTCTGTAGTTCACAAGTAGTCCCAAAACGCAGTTTTTGTAGAGCTGTGTGGAACTATGTGTATCTGATGGGATAGCGGGATACATGTCAATATTCAGGACACATCCTGCCTTTTCAGGATGTATGGCAAAACCTAAGCAGGCACATACTGTTTTGTTAAAGACGTGTCCGGGTATTTTAAACCTGGTGTGTGCTCATCATGGCAGCACATGTTTATGGGGCTCACCAATCCTGGAAGGCAGCCATTGTGATGGGCGATGTGAGGAAAGGTGCAGGCATGACGTCATTAAATCAATACTATTAAAGGAGCCTGCGAGCGCTGGAGAGCAAGTTCGGACTTGTTCTCCAGCACTATCCTTCCCATCGAAAAGTGTAATAGCTAGTGCTGTGGTACATGCCTCATTGAGTGGCAACACTAATGCCGTTACAATTATGCCTCTGAACTTTCCATTGGAGATATTGTGATTTTCACTTTGACTGAGGACTCTGATGAATGGTTCTAGGCATTTTATGCTGGTATTCTGACAAGTGGCAAGGTTGACTATATGAGTTGAATACTGGAAAAATTGTACCTTCCGTAACAATAAGACTGTTGTTAATCATATTTATGTGAATCAGTTATTCTTGAAATTTTGATGGGGGAAAATGATGCAACCAGTATTTGGAAAGTAAATGGGTTCCCAGTTTTAATATTTCTAAATAAATTAAAATTACAAATTTTATACACCTTTTTTACAGTAAATTATTTTAATATACACGTAAATTAGACAAGAGTAAATTCATTAGCATCAAAATGATATTGTTTGTGTCCCACTTTTTCCAGTTTTAGATCACATATCAGAGCTATGTGATCTGAAGGGAAAAGTACACTTGGTAAAGCTGTGTGCTCCTTGACTTCTTCGAGAGGAAAAGGAATTACCTGTCAAAAGATGCAGAATATTATTTAAATTAAACCATAATTTGAGCATAGTCAAGAAGCCCTTTTCCTTCCATAAATTCTTCTGGATAAAATTTGAATTGTCCCATGAACTAGTACATTTATACATCTATAATATAAAAATGAATCGCAAAATGTGTTGGTAACCGCATAACTCAACAACGCCTGGACCAATTTGGGCAATTCTTTTTTTAAAATGTTCGTTGAAGTCCAAGGATGGTTTTTACGTCGAGAAAAATTCGTATAATTGCCGGGAAAACCCTCAAAACAGCCCTTTTCTCACGAGCTGCGGCGCACTGTAAAAACAAGAAATATCAGAGGAGCCCACGCTCGCTCTTCCTGCCGCAAGACCGTACTCCATCAACACATCCCTGCCTGATTGCGTAGGCCGGAGCTCCGAAGCACCGCGGCTTGCCATCCGTCAGCAAGCGATAGATAAGAGCCGGTGCGTCATCTGCCGCCGCCCCTTCCCTTTCCCCCCCGACCTGCCGAAGTCGCTGCGCGTGGATTGCGTCATCTGCCGCCGCCCCTTCCCTTCCACCCGAACTAGACGGTTCCGGACTATTCGCGAGCCGCGGGGAAATGCCGAGAAGGTGCCGGGCGCCTGGGGGCAAGCGCCGGGCAGGTATAAATGCTCCGCTGCCGGAGGCCGCGAGTCAGTCAGCAGAAGCGAGTTAGAGAGGAGTTAGCAGAAGAGAGTAGAAGTGAGTAGTGAGTATAATATTTCGTTGGTTTTAATTCACCACGGAGAAACGTTACAATAATATAGATATGCCTCCTATTAGACGAAGCAATTTAGGTAGAAGAACCCGAAATGCTACAAAGCAAGCTAATTACCGATCTAATCATGCTGCACAAGAACGTGACGACCGAAATGAACGTGAAAGAATTCGGGCATCACGAACGCGTGAAGCGCGAGCGCTACATTCAACTAATAATCGCGCAAGTTTGAATCGAGCTGCTTTCAGTTACGATGTGTCAATTGACTACAGTAACTACCAATGTGTTGTTATTGGTTCTATGAACTCGGTTTGCTCATATTGTAAGGCATTGAAATTTAAAAACGAAGCTAATGGATTGTGTTGCGCAAATGGTAAAGTGAAATTGATACCATTGGAACCACCACCAGAGCCATTGTACTCATTGGTTTCAGGAATAGGAACAGATTCCATACACTTTTTGACAAATATCCAACAATATAACAATTGCTTTCAAATGACTTCCTTTGGGTCAACAAACGTAGTTCGGGAAAATTTTATGCCAACTTTCAAGGTATGTATTATAGCAGTTAAACATAATTATTTTATGTTCTGTCACCTAAGTTAAGATGTGTTACTAATTTTCAATGACGTAATCATTAAGATCATAATCATCACTTAGTCCCCATATTATTTGGTGATTCAGTTTTAGCGACACTTTTATTATTTTGAAACCCAATATATTTGATGATAGATATTAGTTACAACTAATTAGGAGACAGATATAATTTTAAAGAACAAATATTATTTAAGTTTGATCACTGACAATCCATAAATTTATACCCCACATTGCTTATTTATTTTATTTTATTTTATAGTGTTTGGTACAAACAATATTTTTTTTAAATGTACAGATACAAGGCCAAATATATCACAGAGCAGGTTCACTGTTACCAGTGACAGATAGCAACTACAAATTCCTGCAAATTTATTTTATGGGCAATTCATCACAAGAAACTAATCTGCGTTGTGCACATAACAATTTAGTAAAGAGGTCTATTGTAGAACAATTACAAACTTTATTTCATGAACACAATCAATTGATTATATTGTTTAAAACTGCCCTGGATCTGATGCCATCAGATAATCACAAAATTGTAATCAGAGCTGATAAAACACCTGCGGGTCAACATGCAAGACGTTTTAATGCACCAACTATTGATGAAGTTGCTATCGTTGTAGTTGGAGAAAACTTGGAATCCCGTGATATTGTTTTACATCGTCGGAATGATCAACTACAACGTATAAAGGAAACACACCGCTCATATGATGCACTGCAATATCCCATTATATTTTGGCAAGGTGAAAATGGCTATGATTTCTCAATAAAAATGATAAATCCCATTACAGGTAATTAAAATATTAGTTATTATCTCAGTCACTATATTATGTATTTTAATTTTATATTGCAATGTTATTAAAACAAAATCTATTTACAGGTTCTGAAACTAACAAAAAAGTCAGTTCAATGAACTATTATTCATACCGCCTAATGATTCGGGAAAATGAAGACAATCACATATTGAAATGTCGGCGATTATATCACAAATATATTGTTGACATGTATGTTAAAATTGAAACGGAGAGATTAACATTCATCAGGTTGAATCAGACCAAACTCCGATCTGAAGAGTATATTCACCTTCGAGATGCGATTAATACTGATGGAAATGCTCAGAATGTTGGTCGGATGACTATTCTTCCAGCAACATACATCGGAAGCCCTCGACATATGCACGAATATGCTCAAGATGCCATGTCGTATGTTCGTCATTATGGTACAGCAGATTTGTTCATCACATTTACATGCAATCCGCACTGGATAGAAATCAAGCAGGAGTTATTCCCTGGGCAATCTCCCATTGATCGTCATGATGTTACAGCCAGAGTCTTTAGACAAAAATTGAAATCTTTAATGGATTTCATCGTAAAACATTGTGTGTTTGGTGAGACACGCTGCTGGATGTATTCTGTGGAGTGGCAGAAACGAGGATTGCCACATGCACACATTTTGATTTGGTTGGCTGAAAAGATAAGGCCAAATGAAGTTGATGCAGTGATATCAGCTGAAATCCCTGATGTACAAGTAGATCCTGGATTGCATGAGGTAGTTATCAAAAATATGATACATGGTCCCTGTGGAACTCTTAATCAAAATTCACCATGTATGATGGATGGTAAATGTTCAAAACGATATCCACGGACATTAATATCGGAAACAATTACTGGTAATGACGGTTATCCACTGTATCGTCGACGATCGACAGCAGACAATGGACGATCAACAATTGTCAAATTAAATCAAGAAGATATTGAAATAGATAATCGTTGGATTGTTCCATATTCACCCATTTTATCAAAGACCTTCAAAGCACACATCAACGTTGAATCTTACCATTCAGTGAAATCTATTAAATACATTTGCAAATATGTAACCAAAGGGAGTGATATGGCTGTGATTGGAATTGGTGCAGAGAATTCCAATGATGAAGTTACCCAATACCAAATGGACCGCTATGTTAGTAGTAATGAAGCAGTATGGCGAATATTTTCTTTTCCTATTCATGAGAGACACCCTTCCGTTGTTCACTTAGCTGTGCATTTAGAAAATGGACAAAGAGTGTATTTTACAGCACAGAACGCAGTACAAAGAGCTGCTCAGCCACCATCTACTACATTAACCAGTTTTTTTGAGACCTGCCAAAACGATGACTTTGCACAAACATTGCTATATTCTGAAATGCCAAAATATTATACTTGGAATCAATCCTCAAGGAGATTTATACGACGGAAACAAGGAAAACAAGTTCCAGGATACCCAGATGTGTATTCCACCGACGCCATTGGTCGAATTTATTCAGTACATCCTAGCAATGATGAATGTTTTTATTTACGACTGCTATTAGTCAACGTACGTGGCCCAACATCATTCCAACATTTACGAACTGTTGATGGTGAATTGTGTGGATCTTACAGAGAAGCCTGTCAACGTTTGCAATTGCTAGAAAATGACGCTCATTGGGATCAAACTCTCAATGATGCTGTAATATCATCAAACGCTCATCAAATACGAACATTGTTTTCTATAATCATATCTACATGCTTCCCATCAAACCCACTTGATTTGTGGATCAAGTACAAAGATTATATGTGTGATGATATTTTGTATCAAATACGAAATAGAATGGGAAATCCAAATATACAAATCAGTGAAGAAATATACAATGAAGCATTGATTTCAATTGAGGACATGTGCTTGATGATGTCAAACAAACTATTAATTCAATTAGGCCTGGCCGCGCCCAATCGTCCAATGCATGATGCTTTTAACCAAGAGTTGAATCGAGAAAAACT
>JAZDUA010001472.1:0-66452 GCA_038098605.1 Gryllus longicercus
TACTATTCTTGTTATATTATTGTTATTATTATTATTGTCTTAAAATATTACAAAGTACTATTGCATTAATATTCTTAATTGTAATATGTAAATTGTAGGCACTGTTCTATTAATAGAATAAATAAATAAATATTCTGCCACTGTTTTATTAACCTACTGCAGAAATATCTATCTATTTATCTATCTATAGCTGGGTCGTAATCAGACTGTCTATGGTGGGAAAGTCTAGCGGACGGTTTCTCTGATCGGCACTTCCACGTGCTTTCTTCGATCAACTCCATGCGAATGCCGGACATTACCCTAATTAATGGGCCGTGGGCCGTGCGTGATCTCTATTTCCTCTCCCTTGTTTTATCCTCTCTCCTTACACACACACACACACACTTATATGTACTCCCCTACTATACATGTCGGGAACTCAGAGCTTTTCTTTCTGCGTTGTTCAGCTGAGGGGAAATACCCGAGTAGGGAAGTCCTTCGCAAGTCGACGTGTAAGTCCATGCTGGATCTCAACATCTGGTGGGGAACGAACACCGTTATATCCTGGAATAAATCATTGAGTACTCAAGGGGACTTATGATTACAGCTGTCAACGTTCTTGGAAACATCTTCGCGATGTCCCGAACACGATAGTGAAAAACCGCGGTTCGATGGCTTTGCTACTCACCCTAACAAGGTCCTGGGGTTAGTGGGCGAATACAACCATCTCCAGATGAAACATTCACTATATTAAAGGGTATAATGGTTTTATCAGTTGACATACTTGGGAACTTCAATCACAAATTGGTGCTTTTTACAGATTTTTAGGAAACTGGAAATCATTGGTAATTGTTTATATGTGATTTTCTTTAAAATGTAATGCAATTTATCACGTTTTTTTAGTTTGAGCCATAGCAATTTTATCTCAGGGGAAATCGAAACTTCGAGACAATTCACTGAACTGAGAGCTGAATTCAGAATACATTTTTTAAATATTTGTAGTTTTTTTAAGTCTTCGTATAAAAGAGCCTATACCATGTTGCGATGTTGCGAAGATTCATTTATTAGACATAAAAATGTTAAACGTTTTTCTCATCGAATACGAAAAAGGAAAGAATTGTGCTGCTATTCATCTGAAAATTTCGACAATAGAAAATATCATAGGGGCTTCATATAAGTACGAGGAGTTTAACTTTTTCATTTGTCGAGCTTTTCATTGAATAATTTTTTTTAAAAGGAAATTTGCATTTTATAATATTAGATCCGTTATTTTATTTAGTTAGTAAAAACGTCAAAAATATTAATAAAACCAAACTTAAGCTTTGGGCTCAAACGTCATCCCCAAAATGTGAGTGAGAGAACAAAAGAGAGAGTCAACAAGCAAAGAAAAGGAGAAACAAATCGAGAGAAATGATAAGCAAAAAGAAAGCGAAAGAAAGCGATAGAAATAGGGGAAAAGAGAAAGAGAGAGTAAAAGTGGCAAATGGGCGCTACACGTCCTGACCGCCACCACCCCCGCTCCCCTCCTCCGCCCGGCACTCCCGTCACCATCAGCCTTATTCTCACTCCTGCTGCCATCCCCACTCCGCCTCCAACGACGCTCCCCATCCCAACTTTTCTTTCGCCCCCGCCCCCTCGCGCGGAATTTCTGCCTCTCCCTGCCCCTCTCTCCCTCTCTCTCTCCTACGCCGATATTTGACCTAAAAATTCCTCAACGCTTCCCCTCTCCGCTGCTGTCCTCACCACCACCACCACCCACGACCGCTGAGATACGTCAGGGCAACGACACTGTGTTGCCACTGTGCTGTATCTGACCGGTAGGGTTCATCAGATGCGCTCTTTTGACAGAAGGTACTCTAGGGTCTTGACAGTAGGTAATTCTAGCGACCAGCTCCCTTGATCGGTAGTTTTACGTGGCGTCTTCGATCAAAACCAGACAAATGTCGGAGCAGCACAATAACAAACGGACACGGACCGCGGTTCGCTATTCTCTCCCCGTCTCACTCCTATACCCTTACGTAAACACTATACTACCTCACATGGCAGGTTAAAGCTTGGCCCGGCTGTCTCTGCCGCGGACACAACCGCCACCACCACCACTACCGACGCGGCGCAATGAAGGGGGAGGTACCTGGAGGGGGAAACCCTCCGAAAATCAACGGAGTGGTTGGCGCCGGGTTTCTGGCGAAGGAGAAACATTTACCTCATTCGATATACCGCCCTACTTGCGAGACTAATGATCGTAGCATGAACTCGAAAAAAAAAAATCAATCAATCGTTTTCCTCGCCCTTTCCGGATTCACGGTCGAGTGTGCATCGCTGGCGTGATGACGGCAGCCGAAGTCCGCCCGCGGTCAAGGTTGTCAAGAGAGAGGAGCTGCATAAGCGCTTCGGCCGCGGCGGAGAGATCGCAAGGCGCTCGTGGGCTGGCTGGCCAACGGCGGGAGTGGGCGGCGAATGCGCACGCGACGCGACACGACGCGCCTTGGCTGACGGAGAGGCAATCGGAGCAGAGCGTCGAATGGACTAAAGACTAATAATGAATAATACAAACTGGCAAACAAATCATATGTACTTAACTATCCAATAGCAAATCAGACTTTGAGCAGCGCTTACGAGGCACTCACGTGGAGCGATGCACTGAAGCTCGTTATAGCGACTGCGCGTGGCCGTGGGAACTTCGAGCAAGTTCAGACGTGGATCACTGCTTTTTCTTTGGATTTGTTGGAAACATATCGTCGTTGTCGGATACTGTGGACATTCGACTATCGAGATATGTTTAAATGTATCGCTTTGGATTACTTGAAAAAAATCATTTTTCCGCCGAGACCGGTTAAATTTATACTGTGCAGCGCCCGTTTATTGTCGTGAAATTTGATTACGGAGGGCGTGGCTTTTTTAATTGATTGGATGATTCGGGTTTCCGAAGCCCGACAACGGGTATGGTCATTAGTACCGAAAGTATAGTGCATGTTTTATCGCCGGTTGTGGCGGTTATCTTCCCTCACCTGCCCACATTTTCTCGTGTAATATGATAACAGATGGCTTGGCTTTTTTAATTGATTAATCGGTTGTGTCGGGTGTCCGTAGCCCTACAGCGGGTATGGCCATTAGTACCTTAAGTATAGTGCATTTGTTTATCGTGGGATGTCGCGCTGATCTTCCCCCCCTCTCCCCCTGAATTGGGAGATCCAGCGTCAATGCACACGTCGGCTTTCTGGATATTTCCCGTTCAGAAATCTTCGAACAGCTGGACACCGCACAACTCGGCACAAGCTCTAAGCTCCCGGCATTTCTCGCGGGGGGTCTCCCGGGGTGTGTGGGGGGAAGTACATGAATGTATGAGTGTGTGTGTGTGTGTGTGTGTGTGTGTGTGTAAGTAAGGGGTCAGGATAGGGCAAGGAAGAGAAAGGAAATATTGCGCAAAAGAAAGTACCCTAACGGACAGCACACGATCTTTCCAGTCCCTTCTTTGTCCTATCCTATACCTACCTTACACACACGTACGCTCACATGCACTACACTACCACATATACCAGGAGACTTGCCGGGAGCTTCGTGGTTGTCCCGATGGGGGCGGTACCCCGCTGATGGGAGGTCGGGGAAAAACCCGCTAGCCGACGGGCAGGTCGGCGCCAGATCTCACCATCCAAAGGGGGGGAAAAAGCATGCCTTACACTTAACAAACAGTATTTGAGCAATATAAAAAAAAAGAATTGCGGAAGGAAATTAGCGAATGGAAGCACAGGGATTCTGTGGCGAATGATGCGTGGTGATCGTTTCAAAGAGCAACGTATTGGGAAGTGATGTGCGCAGCGTCGTAAATATTGCATTGCAACTGTAACATCGGAGGAAACCAGGCGAGGCAGCGGAGCAGTACGGACGCGTTGCCATGAGTTCCGACCTACGTGTTTTTTTTTTTTTTTTTAAATAATGTGATTTTGACGTTAAAACGCGGAAATTGTTTAACATTATATATGTTTTCTTCGATAAAGTATAGACATTTTGAAATCTCAATTCGAAAGTGAAATTAGAAATGATATTCGTATTTTTCAATGTGGAGGATGATATGCAGATGGATCATGGACAGAGCCCCTGAAGAGTTGGTATTAATTGTCCAAGAGTTATTCGTCGGCCGAGTGGGCATCAAAATCAACAAAAGGGAAATGAATGTTTTAAGAAGAGGCTGAACAGAAATGTACAAGAGGTTGATTAACTTTTATAAACAAAAGTAATACAATCAATAATGGCCATGACATTCCAGCCAAATACATAAATCGGTCTGTGCATTTGAAGAATGAATGGACATGAGTATCATTAATTGGATGTGAATGTCTTGTTATTAACTAAAATGTTTGTTACCGTTTTATGTTTTTTATTTTATTTCATCCGAAGTCGATCTTTGATAATAAACAGCATATTAGTGTTGTTCGTTAGAAATTTCTAGATAGGTACAACCTCAGTATAACTCCAGCATGAGTACACATCGCCAGACACGTGATATTGTGTGTAATGCTCTAATGTACTATTACTGTACTTGTCACTTTCTTTGTCTTTCTCACAAGGCTTCCAATTGTACATGCGTACCTAGAGAGTCGAGTGTGTGGACGTTCTAGTGCGTCTCGATTCTACGCAAGTGCAAGTGCTTTCGCAAGACCCGCTAAATTGTCACCTAAAAATATCATAATTTTCATAAATTCTAAACATGCGGATTTTTAGCCATCCGCATGGGTCGATGTGGACAGCGGATTGAACGTCGAAAATGCAAAGGAAAATACGGTACCTCTTGCAACACTGGTGAAATTCTTCCTTTGAAAAAGTTCCACATACTTCCTATATGTCCAGGAGTGTACCATGAACACGCTTATAACGATCAAGTCAAAGTATCGTGTGTTCGTTCACGTTTCTTTAAACCCAATCCGTTTGCTCGTCCACATTCCCCTTACCAAACGTTTGAGTTATCAAATATGTTCGTCCAAATATTGCTACAGGGAATTAAAAATTGCTTCGAAATGTAAGAAAGTCATGTTATCGAAGTTTGTTTTATCTAGGTTTTGTCTGTATATTTAAATTCAAATGTTCAACGGCAGATTATAAAAAGTATTTTTGGATTTTGAAAATACAAAATACTGTCAGAAAGTGTTTTCGAGACAGATACAAAATACATGCACAAGTATACATTTTTGATACAAAATACAAATTACAAATTACAAAAGTATCGGAAATATGTATTTCAACTACATGTATTTTTGATACTGTCCAACTATGCATGGTAATTACAAATGGCTGTCCTGAATTTACGTTAAGCCTACCATTAAGTAATGTTACATTAGACGGGGACATGATATGTCCTGATTATTAACTCCCGACCTACAATTTATATGCCTTTATTTTTTTGCAATTTATATTTAAGGGAGTAATATTCCGCCTTTGATTCTTCAAAGTTACCTCATCACACACTTAACAGGAATCTTTTGGATGATTTACTCACTGCCGCGATGCTGCAAGGATTTTTTTTACAATATTAACATTAGAACTCAACAAAGAGATGAATCGTGCACTGCAGAAATATCGACACCCTTCTCGCTCGACACGCCGGACGCAATTAAAACGCAGTGACCCACGTACATAATGCGCCGAGTCGCCGCATCGTTTACTTGTGTCTCTGCAATTCCCTCAGCAATGCCATAAGTTGCTCAACTGACCGGTTCAGCATCTATTTCATTGTTGTTGTTTTTTTAAAATGTTTTTAGCTTAGCCGAAGGTTTGTGTACTTATGTCGCAGATCGCACGCATTTCGCGTTTTACTGCTTTGTGTAAGTGGCTGGGGTGGGTTCGCGTCGGACCCGAGTCAACAGCCAAATCGGCGTTTCTCTTGCACCACGCCCTCAGAATATCAGAGGGGCGTGCTTGTCTTCTTTGCCCTTTCGTGAGGACGTGTTGAGATAATTGTTTTAGCGTTGCCGGAGCTTCGTCGGTTTGAAAGGCTTGATGAGCTTCGTTAAACTAAAGCCGTCTCAAGCATTGAGTGAAGAACTCGATGTCAAGTTTCTTACTCAGTACTTTCAACCGTTTCCGAAACGGAGGGCGTGCTATTGTTCTGTACCAGCTCAAGTGTATCCTTGTACGTGTGTGCTGTGGTCCACCACGCTGCCGCAGCGTAGGTGGCACAGACCGGCAACACGTTTCATAGAGTGCCATGCGAAGTTTCAAGGGAGTGTAGGTTCCCTCAAAAGTTTGAGTCGAACTCTTTGCTTTAATTTTGATCGAATTCGCCTGACATGTAAATGCCAACGCATATTTCGATCAAATGTGACGCCTAAGTAAGTTGCCTTAGGTTCCCATGTCATGAGTGAGTGTCATGACATTAGTTTCCATTTCATGACCTGAATGTACACTGCAATATCATACATTGTTGGCGACCACCGTCTTGTAATAAATCTACAAGCAACCGGCATAACCGACACGTGGCGACCTTTCGGCATAACCGACACGTGGCTACCTGCTAAATAAACATAGTTTTAGTATATGTGCGATTACACGAAAACTGTGCCCGATTGACAATTTTTGTGATTGTATTCGGCTTTAAGGTATCTAAATACTTAAGAAATAGCTAGAATTAGTCATTTAGCAAAATCACTGTCGACCAGTGTTATCAACAAATTAATTACACAGGTAAACGTTTAATTGTAATATGGAAACATCAGATACTTTCAAAGAATAAAAAAGCTAAACACGATTTGCAATAAAGTGAAAGACTCCTCACAATCTCCACAATTTGCATAATACATTTTAAAAATCATTTTTTAATATTCTCACGAGATCCTGTTCAACATTATTGTTTGTCGTAAATAATGTGCTAGGTTCATTAGTATTTAATATATACAAATTTACATATAGCTTAATATTTAGCTGTAGTAGTATTCTCAAAATATACAAATTAATTTTTTTATCTGCTTCGTTTATACGACGTCCATTATATTCCGTTACATTTAATAGCCTCCTGACCTGATCTTTGTTATCTTTCTTCTTCGAACAAGTAGGCTAAGAGCAACGAATTAAACTGATTGTGTATATTAAATTCGCCGGAAAGTCTTTTGACAATCACAGGTATTGGAATTGACAGAAAACGTTTACGAGGCTGTTATTTTCCCCCAAAATAATAATTTCTCTGTCTTTAAGCGTTGGCTTTCTTATCGCTGTCTTCTACTATATAATGAGTGTTATCAAGGACGTTGTGTTTCAGAAATGCGTCAACTGAAGGTAAGTTGCGTACTGTCCATTAGAGGGATTTTGTGTTAATTTATTTTTAAGTTCCAAAATTTACGACCAGTCTAAATCGGTGATCTAGAGTACAACAATGAGTAAGACAAAAATAATTTCGAATATATATATAAAAATATTTGGCATATGTTAATAATTGAATCGGTGCAAACAAAAAGGTTAAATGTCACATTTTGCTGGTTTTAAGTTAAAGGTGGGGAAACTGCTCTTAAAATATAAATTCAAATTTCTTTGCATACAAATTCGTTGTCCGTTGACTCTGTGATGTCTGTAGAGTGTCCTTCGACTATTAATGTTAATAAACAATGATCGATGTCCGGAATTCAGAACCTTTTTGCTTGCTCTTCAGAATTTGAAGCTCCTGGACATCGAACGGTTTGGTTTTCTCGAATTCAATTATATTTATGTTTTTATCATATTTGGGTTAGAGCATTATTTTTGGAGTCGCATGCGCAATATAAGCGACTCCATCATGTCAATTTTTGCTCCTGTTTATTAAATTCTATACTAATGATGCGATATCGACAACAAAACATCGCTGTTGGGAAACATCGATGTTCAAAATTAAAACATCGATATTAATCGACCAATAACCACCGATGTTTTTATACATCGATGTTTTAAAACTGGTTTTGTAACTCCACAGTGTAAGATATATCTTGCGGCGTGGTCACACCTCATGCGTGCACAACACAATTTAATTTGACAGTGGCCGTGTGTATTTATTTACAATCCAAAACTTATTGAAAACAAAGTTATAAAACACCTAACCGTGTGCGACATACGAGGAAAAGCGAAGGAAATACGAGGACATCAGGATCATCTCAGGCTGCGATGAATAGCAGGCTCTTCAATGAAGGTAGTACAAACGGTAGTTATTTCGTATTTTAACTTTAACAAAATTGTGTTTTAAGAAAACCTCAAAAACGTAAAAGACAAGTAAAAAGATCCATATTCACAAAAACAACTGCTTCAATACACCGGTGTTTAAAACATTGATGTTTTATAGAAACATCTATGTTTAAAACATCGATGTTTTGAAAACATTAGTAACAATGTTGCAACCCTACTCTATAATTTTCGCTAAAATGTTTTGGAGGGGTGTTTTACACACTGTTGGAGGGTGCAAAAAAGGTACCCCCAAAATTGTGAAAATTAGTTTCATTTATTTGCAAAGTTTGTGAAAAGTTTCACTTTCCATTCAACCACCTTTCAACCTAACCATAAATACTCGACATGATCTGAGTAACTTCGTGTTTTTTTTAAGTGAGAGATTTATTCTATACGCCTGCTTTGGTGATCCAGGATTTGTTTTCTTGCATCGAAATTCTTATTCGTTCTGTTATGTGTGGTCATCGTGTATGTTGGCTGAAGAAGTTGTCGATTGTAATGTCAACAGCCCATTGGAGCAAAAGGCGGGACATTGTATGATGCGAGAGCTGTCAACGTCAGGTTCAAGTTGAATGTTGACTGCATATGTGGCTACATCCGACACACTTTGCTTGGATTTGAAGAAGCGTGCGCTGAAATGTCTTTGCATTCACTGCCAGAGAAGATTGAAGTGTTTCGCAAATTTGGTTGCAGTTTGGTGAATTTAAAATCCAACGGAAATGAGCTTGCTGAACAGAAGAAACAACAAGTCAGTGACTTCTTATTGCGATTGTGGTTGTCAGTGACATGTCTGTGTGAGTGAGATTGCAACTGGCAGGTGGAATCGCGGAAACAACCAGTTAATTTCAAAGTATTAGTAAGGTATTCGAGGGTTCTGAGCAAACTTTGCGTAAAAAAGTATGTTGATTAGGTTTCAGATATTTTTAGTGATATTTGTGGTATAGATAGTGACGATATTGAGAGTTTTTTGAGATTCGCTAAATGTAATTAGGACTGCAATCATCCTACGTATGTCATTTTGAAAAATCCGTATTTAGCTGCCTCTACGCTGAAAAACAAGAATAGGTCTGCTGCACCATACAAGATTAACTATGTTTTAACATTGACGTAGAAAAAATGAACTAAAGAATATGTAGAAGAACAGGATATATTAAATAACTAGAAGTGCTACAACAGTACATACATTCTCGCATTATTTCTGAATTTGCAATTTTCGAAAATTAAGAGATTTTGACGGAAATCAGACTTGCGGCTTTCTTTTAAGTGTCCCTTGTTATATACGCGGAAAAAACTTTAAGAAATAAATGGCTTTTGAGAAAATGTTTTTATGATTGACATTTTCTTTAAGCAGAAATTACGTGAAAACTACTCGTTTATTAAAATTGTATATGGCCTTTTATAATGATGTGATTTCTTAGAATAGATTTTTATAAATAAAAATATGTATCCTTAGTAGTGTATTTTTGCAAAAAAATAAGGAATTTCAACGAATATGTGGTCTAAAACATTATTTTAAGCATTCTTTACGCTGTTTGAGGACAAAGTGTAATCCAAAAATGTGTGCTATTTTTGATACAATTTAGAAAATGTTTTTGTGGATTATTGAAAAGGAGCCTAAAAATATCCACTTTGATGTCGCAGAGCCTCCAGTTAGTTTAGATCGATTGAAGAATATCAGTTTTGGGGGTAATCGCCCTACGATTTAGGCGCTACTGTTGACTACACAGTCGTTTTGGCGTCAGTCGATTTTTCAGTAACAAGGACCCAAAACACATGGATTCTGAATAGACAACGTGTAATTCACTACATGTAGAAACAAGATTTATCCATTTTTTGTTACCAGGGCCCGTCAATAAGAGTTTTTCGGTCGAATAAATCATCCATTTCAGGGGCACGATTACAATACTTTCTTTCCTTACGAATTAAGGCGAGTAAGGAAAAAGGGTTAGTGAGAACTATTAGATTTGTAAATGAGCAGACAACAATTTTTAATTTTTACATCAAAGTGAAAATAGTGGTTCTACAGAATGGCACAGACTTTCTCGTTAGTGTTTTTATCTATTCAATTTTAATATACATTTTTATTGCATTGTGACATAAAAAGATTTAAAAGAAATTATAAGCTAAACAGTTCGAAAAGTAGCTTTTAATAACATTTCCAGAAATGTTTTTGCTACACTTGCAATGTCTTTAACGTTGATCAACTGTGTTCCGAAAATTATGTACTAGTAAATTACAACGCAATGGGATAATAATTGGGGCGCATTTCCCTCAACGAGTTTATTTCTAATGTCGCAATTGCAGTTATATGAATTCAGTACTCTCGCTAAAGTTACTCATTTATTATCACGTGAATAATGTTCTCTAGAAACCAATATTTGTGTCAATGACTTACATTAATCTCTGCACACCAGAATAATATTTGTTTCATAGCTTGCCTCTAGTGCACAGTCATAGGACTCAAGCGACCACCAATCTCGTCGTGAATAGGTTCGTTGTTGCCAGTCATTTCTTATTTTATGTCATAAAACTTTTAAACGGCTGCAGAACTCCTTTGAACACGTGTGAGGTAGCGTGGATCATTCCTTTCCAAATCACGACGAAAGATTTACAGCGACATTCGCCGATATATGACCAAAATCGCAATAAGCATATGTGGTGAAGCAGTGTAACCTCCGATCCCTCATAGACATCAACCGTTGTCACTGCAGCGCGTCTGACGAGGAGGTCATGAAGTTCGCGTCCCAACGGTGGAAGGATTTTCGACGCTACCGTGTCAGCTAGGTCGAATTCAGTCTCTGTCTGGAGGAGAATTCTAGCTGCTCTGTTTAGCGTGGTTTATCCGATCAACACCAGGCGACGGAGCAGTACCCTAACAAACGGGCCACAGGTCGTGCGCTGATCTTCCCCTTCCTGGTCGTTTTCTCACCCCTTACACTCACTTACATGCAGGACACTACCGCGTACGCCGGGAAAACATATATGCCGGGAAATCAGTTGATAACTTAGAACTTGTCCCGAGCGGGTCGGTGCTCCGATGACGGGAGATATGTGGTAGGGGAAATCAGCACTATCATGCGTGTAGGTCCCCGCTGTATCTCACCAACGGGGAAAGATGATCGCCACCTCCTCCGACGAAAACATGCACTACACTTACGACCTTAGCCGTCGACTCGCGCAGAATCACTAATCAATCAATCAGTGAAAATCAGTTGTTTTTTATGAACTAAATGTATGAAATAATACCCCCCGGTGAAATCCAAATAATCTAGATATTACTCCGTGTCTTTTTTTTTTTTTTTTGTTGCAACCCCGTGAGAGAGCGGCGTGTGCTTTGCCCGCAGGTGGCGCTGGCGGCGGCGGCGGCGTTCGTCACGCTGTGCGCGTCGGCGGCCGCGCAGCCCCTCGAGCCGTGGCTCCCGATGGGCACACAGGGCCCCGTGCCCCCAAAGCGGACGGTCTTGGCGCGGCGCCGACCGCTTCGCCGGCACGCGCACAGGCATCACCACACGGTGCCGAATGGAAACGAGCAGGATGGAATCAGTTTCAGCGGTTCGGTGCCGAACGGATACGTACCGTTCGGAAACACGCTCAGCGGTGGGGAGCCGAACGGAAACGCACCGAACGGTGTGGGGATAACTGGTAGCGGGCCAAACGGTGACGTGCCGAATGACGATGTTGAGAACGGGTACATACTGAACTCTAACGTAATGGACGGAAATGGGTTAAAAGATAAATGGGTGCGTAAGTACATTTTACTTAGAAACAGATCAAATGGCATTGGGTCAAACGGTAACGGGCTGAATGAAGATACGCTTAACGGAAAGGGGTTAAACGTACCTAACCGAAACTGGATGAATAGTAATGGTTACCTACTGCCTAAGAGGAATATTCAAAGCGGCTCAAAGGGCAAAATGTATAACCGTTCGCCGCGGGATGGTATGATACCGAATCACAATTTGTTAAACGGACACCCAGCAACAGTTTATCGTCCAAATCGGAAAGGCACCAACATTCCCAAAGACGGTTGGCTAAAAGGAAACGTACCGAACGGTAACCTACAGAATGCCATGACTCGAAACAAAGTGCATCCTCGCGGTAGCATGCGAAGTAGCGGAGGAAACGAAAATGAGCTCGATCTGAAGATGGGAAACGTTGGCTCCCAGCAGGGAAACGGCTCCAACCCTGACTTGCAGATGGAAAAACCCACTTCCGGTGACGAGCTGAACGCAAATCCACCGCTCGGTGGCGCACAAAGCAAGGACCCCACCGACAGCGACGTGTCCGTGGGCAATGTGAACAACACCGATGAGACGAGCAATAGGCCGAACGAACGTAAGCCAAAGGGTAAACCAAAGGGCGGGACGAAAAACAAAGGTAAGCCGAAGGGCGGGACGAAAAACAAAGGTAAGCCGAAACCTTGCAAGAAAAAACAAGGCGCGCCGAAGCGAGGAGCTGCGCCGGACGACGAGGTCCCGAAGAAGCCCGAAGACGCGGAAACGCAGCCCGTCGGGTGCGAACACTGCGGCGACGAGAAGCAGACGACCGACGCGCGCCCGGCGGAGGCCGACGCGGCCAAGGGCACCACGCCCGTGCCCGACCAGTTCTTGGCGCTCGTCGTCCAGGAGGTGCGTACGCGCTTTGCTCGCCAGGCGGCGGTAGGTCAGAGGCCACGCCGTGGTCTCCGCTGCGGCGCTGACCAGGGAGGTCCATTCCCGACGACGCGAAGGCCGGCTCTCCTCTCGAGATTAGGGACATTAGGCAAAAAAGACATCGATGGTTTCGAGCACAAACATCGATATTATGACATCATGTTTCATTCCGATCGATATATTGGTTCAGAAACATCGATGTTTTCAAAATAAAATTATATTAATAAAATTTCCAGTATATAATTTTTTTGTGCATTTTGTTCGTTATCAACAGGGGTCCTTCCGAATTCCATTCCCGACGACGCGAAGGCCGGCTTTCCTCTCGAGATTAGGGACAATAGGCGAAAAGACATCGATGGTTTCGAGCGCAAACATCGATATAATGACATCGATGATTCATTCCGATCGATATATTGGTTCAGAAACATCGATGGTTTCAAAAAAAATGATATTAATAAAATTTCCAGTAAATAATTTTTCTGTGCATTTTGTTCGCTATCAACAGGGGTCCTTCCGAATTCCATTCCCGACGACGCGAAGGCCGGCTTTCCTCTCGGGATTAGGGACAATAGGCGAAAAGACATTGATGGTTTCGAGCGCAAACATCGATATAATGACATCGATGTTTCATTCGGATCAATACATTGATTCAGAAACATCGATGTTTTAAAAAAAATGATATAAATAAAATTTCCAGTACATAATTTTTCTGTGCATTTTGTTCGCTATCAACAGGGGTCCTTCCGAATTCCATTCCCGACGACGCGAAGGCCGGCTTTCCTCTCGGGATTAGGGACAATAGGCGAAAAGACATTGATGGTTTCGAGCGCAAACATCGATATAATGACATCGATGTTTCATTCGGATCAATACATTGATTCAGAAACATCGATGTTTTAAAAAAATGATATAAATAAAATTTCCAGTACATAATTTTTCTGTGCATTTTGTTCGCTATCAACAGGGGTCCTTCCGAATTCCATTCCCGACGACGCGAAGGCCGGCTTTCCTCTCGGGATTAAGGACAATAGGCGAAAAGACATTGATGGTTTCGAGCGCAAACATCGATATAATGACATCGATGTTTCATTCGGATCAATACATTGATTCAGAAACATCGATGTTTTAAAAAAAATGATATAAATAAAATTTCCAGTACATAATTTTTCTGTGCATTTTGTTCGCTATCAACAGGGGTCCTTCCGAATTCCATTCCCGACGACGCGAAGGCCGGCTCTCCTCTCGAGATTAGGGACATTAGGCATTAGGCATCGATGGTTTCGAGAACAAACATCGATATTATGACATCGATGTTTCATTGGGATCGATATATGGGTTCAGAAACATCGATGTTTTCAAAAAAATGATATACATAAAATATCTAGTACATAATTTTTTTGTGCATTTTGTTCGCTATCAACAGCCATTCACAACTGTCACTATTATCGATCTCCAGACGACACAAAACAAAATGCTATTTGCAACCTTTCTTCGGTGTTATTACCTTCTTTGATTATTTTTTACGTGGTTATGTCGTTAAACTGCATTGTGAACCTTGACTACAGAAAACAATGATTATAAAATGAAGATGACAGTCAAATTTAAGGCAGAAAATGCATTAAACTAATATTGTCGTGTTATGTATTACATTAGAATCAAGATAGATTACTTCGATGTTTCATCAAATTTAAAACATCGATATTTTAAACATCGATGTTTTTGTTGATGTTTTCATCGACATGGAAAACCTTTTGTTGATGTATCGAAGTATCGATGTTTTGCCAAAATTTGCCATCACAGCTGGGTCGAATTTAATAACCATCAGGAATAGAATTCCATCGGCCGGCTGCTCTGATCGGTAGTTTTCCTTGGCTTCTCCGATCAACTCCAGACAAATGCCGGAGCAGTACCCTAACAAACTGGCGACGGACCGCGGGCGATCATTTCTTCCTCTTCATTGTCGTATCCTCACCCCTTACACACACTTACCGTTATATGTATTACATTACCGCACATATCGGAAGCTTAGAGCTTGTCCCGGGTGTGGCAATCGCTGGGGGGGGGGGAGACCCTGCATGCTCAAGTAGAGGCCTTGTATGTCAAGTTCCAAGGGAGAAATCAACGTTTCTTCTGACATAATTAGAATTCTTTATCGTTACGGGAATTATGAGCTGAGTAGTTGACTGACCCGGGCTCTGTAAATACTCTATGATGTCCACAAAGCTGACCAATTGTCATTTCGACTTACCAAGCCCTAAATTTGTGTAGGTGTTTTACGTTTTAAGTATACAAGTCGTTAACAAATTTTAATATTTTTACGTGTTTATCCGAAAAGTGTGAAAAGCGTATAGTTTTCTCACTTTAAAATTTGTTTTCATTTATTACTAACTTAACTCTATTGTTAACTGAGTGACATTAACATCCTAATTATCTCCATTGTTCTAAGTTTCGATGTCGAGAATTCGTCTATTCTGCATTTCAAGTTATCCATGCTCAAACAAACAGGCATTTGGTTAGCATACTAGGCATTATTATTACTACATGACTACTATCTTTAGTGCAACATTATTACTAATCCATTATTATTACTGTACCAAGAAAACTGGTTGATAAGAGACTGTTCCTTAATCACAGTCATATCGCACACAAATCTTACAAAGGTGCAATGGCAATTTTTCGACAGAAATTCTCGTGTTGAGGGTCCCTGGCAAGGAAAAAGTAAATAATTGTGGCTCCTACGTGTAGTAAATTACTTCCTCTTCTAAATCGCGCATTTAGAATTCTCGTTTTGCTGTCTCTCGTTGATAACCAAAATTGGTCTGTGACTGTGGACAACTGGCGCCGAAACCGCTCATAGGATTTCCCGTAAAATTGATGTTCTTCGATCAATCTGGCCGCACTCGGAACTCGAATTTGATACATAGTTTTGGCGGTACCACACTTTTAATTTTTATTCCAAATTGACTTCAATTTTTTACTTTCTTACCTTACGAAAGAACTTTTCATTCTTTGTTTTCGGATAGAGTGAAGTACGCATACAAATGCCACAGGCCCTACTTTCATTGAATTCTCGGAGCTATAAAAAATTTCAGAAATTAAAAGTTTCTGGCGTTTTTCTACAACTGCAGTGTTTAAGATAGAGATTTTTAATGAAATAATTTCTTCAAAATTAGATCTTGAAATAATATGAAAATGTTATAATGCTGTTCAGCTTTCCTCTTCAGGTATCTCCCCCAGCGAGGCACTGCCGCCCCAGCCGGGACAAGCTTTACGTTTCCGACCGGTCTCCCGGCGTGTAGTGTATGTACGGAGCGCGTGGGTGTGTGTACGTAAGGAGTGACGATAGGACAAGGAAGAGAAAAGAAAGATCGCGCGCTGCTCGTGGCCCGTTTGCCATAGAACTGCTCCGGCATTCACCTGGTGTTGATCGCAGAAACCACAAAAAACTACCGATCAGAGCAGCCAGCCGCCAGAATTCTCCTCCAGACAGCGACTGAATTCGACCTAGTAATCTAGCTAGTGTCGATAAGCCGTCAACGTCGGGATTTGAAGCCTACGATCTCACGGTCAGAGACGCTGCAGATTCAGCGGCAATGCTGGCTCTGACCTATCTCAGCCTGTGCTGGTGTAGTGAATGTGTTTGTTTGACCACTACGTCCAATCAAACTTTGTTTTCAGGTTTTCTTTGCAGTGCTGTACATTATCATGACGAATACTTATTTGTTAATTTGACATGATGACTCAAGTACGTTTCGCCGAAAATGACGATGGGGCTCGGGCGTTTAGGTGCTTAAAAACTGAAAAATATGTATTTTTAATTTGCATAAAAAGTGGAAAACATATCGTCATTGGTGGCAGACAACCTTCTATTTAAAACAAAAAAAATACTGGAGGAAGAAATACATTTTTTGATGTTAATAACAGTATGTAGTTGGCTAGGCATATTAAATATTTATTTAATGTTATATTTTTCTGAAAGCACCTTGCCAAAACCTCCCATGCGGCTGTTACCACATACGAGATAGTCTCATCAATAAATTGTTAAGGCCACATAAGAGGTTTTTATTTTCCAAACTATATAAAAATATTATCTATATAAAAATCTCTATAAGTAACCGAGATCGAGGAAAAAAACAAGTAAAACGTGACTTCCTTTTATCACCCTTGGAATTTCGTCTGTGCAATCTGACGAAGTTTGGGAGTATTTTTTTAAAATTTGGGATGAAATTACAAAGTTCAGTTAGTATTCAACTTTATATTTTCATTTACTGGTTTACAATCTACCTTCATCTAATTTACTACTAACATTAATCTACATTTGACGGGGGGACTCACAGAGCACCTCAATTGATTTATTATATATTGCTGAATATGTCCAAGAATGTCTATAAGGAATATCTGTTTTTTTTCGAGTTTGACATTTTGTACATTTGCCCAGTTTGAAATTTCCGTTTTGGTTGATCAGACATTGGGAGTTGCTTGTGTTATATGTGTATGCTATCGCTCGATGTAACATTGTCTGAATCTACAGAAGTGTTGGAAATGTCTCAGACGTATTGACAGGACGTCACCAAGACTCACTTTACTAATTAAGGCAAGTCCTACAGTAAAATGTGATAACTACTGCATTCATAAGTGGCACGTCCTTCACCATATAACCATAAACTCCAAAGTAATAATCTTGAAATTACTCAAAATAGTAATTTATTCAGATGAAATTTACCGAACTATGTTATATTTGTTTCATCGAAATTATTTATTTTTATGCAAATTAAAATATTTATTTTTAGGTGAAGTGCAATTTGTTATATGGAAACTATGGGGCGCTACTTGAATTTCTACTAAACTTTCAATGCTCAAAATTAAGGGCAAAATGTGTATTTACCTAAAATTCCGAGCTCCAGTGATAGCATAAAATTTAATTATCGTACAAAACTCGGAAGATACTCACTAATCATTTACAAAATGTCAGATTATAACGGTCAATACAATCGATCGCAAGATGTATGGGTAATGTGTAATTAAAAAACCACTGGCTCTAATTAGAACGGTGAATCTAACCTATCTTCTATCTGATGTGTGGGCAGTACCCACTGGCTAACTTTCTTATTAGAACGGTCCATCTTATCTATCCTCCGTGGAGAGATGCGTAGATAATGCGTTTCCGCGCTGACAACAGGTGCTGAAGAAGCTGACGGAGTCTTCCAGCACGGAAGGCCCGCCCACGACGGCCGAGCCCACAGAGACGAAGGCGAAACATTGGGGGTCCGGGCCAATGCTCGGCCCGAATCCGCGCCCGATCCGTCCGCCCTACCGCCCGCCTGCGTACGCAGAAGAACGCCCGCGCCCCATGTACAACCACAACGAGCCGTACCACCCGCCCGTGGAGGACCACCACGTGTGGCAGCCGCCGCTGTCCTTCGAGCCCGCTCCGCCCACTCAGTTTGTCCACTCTCCCGTTTATTTCCGAGACTGGTAGGGGGAGAACGTGTGTAGTATTGAATGGACATGGAGGTATGGTGAAGAGTTGGAGTTATATAACGCACTAGATGGAGATGGTGTACACGAAAATAAATAATATACATTTATTTGCTATTATTATTGTCTCTTTCTTCTAGCCCTTATTCATTCCATTTTCAATCGAGTCCATGTAATTATTCACTTTTTTTATAAAACAACAATGGGAAATGTAAAATCCCACTGCAATCTCTTCTACGTCGCGAGATGTGGGCGTAATGTGTTGCTGCGCTGATAACAGGTGCTGAAGACGCTGAAAGAGGAGTCTGCCAGCACAGAAGATCCGCCCAGGAAGAACGGGCCGGGTCCAGACTCGAATCGTTGGCCCGGGCCTACGCAGGGCGTGAATCCGGAACCGATTCGTAGACCGATTCCGGGCAAGTTGCGTCCGCCACCGAAAGCGACTTTCAGCCCGCCCTTTACGTTCAACGCCAATTCGGAGTATCTGTCTTTCATTTGTCAAACTAAACATTCCTACGAGACCGCCCCTAGCTCTGGTTTTGTCCATGCCCCCTTTTAATTTCCGGAATTTGTAGAAGAACGAATATATTGCATGTAAGTGATCTTATGGTGAACACTAAATGGATATGAACATGCAAATGAATACTTAACATCTAGTTACTATTATTATTGCCTCCCTTTTTCTTATGCATTCCATTTGCAAATCGGGTTCATATAATTATTCCCTTTCAAAAAAACAAAATGTCAAATGTAATAGCAAGGATTGGTAAAAGGATATGGTGCTATAATACTCACTAGCCCTTTGACTGCTCGACACGAGTCGATACGCAAAATATTTCCGTGCGTGGCTGCCTCTGGACGAGTTATTCGCTCAGTCGGGTTGTCGCTGGGAGCGAGAGATTGTACGCGATGTCTCCGGGAGCGTCTGGTCGAGATCGCTCGTGCAGACGTACTTTCCGCTATCGCTAGGTCTTTCTGATACTTGAAATGTCTTGCGCGAGCGACCTTAGTTCACAACGTGGCCCGCAGCGAGAAGCTTGACGCAAGACGCGTGACTCACAGATGGACGCTAGAGCTAGATCAAGATCGGGATTATAAAAATAAATTATATATACAGAGTGCTGTTTAAAAATGCTGGTCTCCCCAAAAAGTTGTTGCAAGCACCTGCCACCGTGAGAATAAATAAAAACTGGGCCACGGTAAAGGCAGGATGCTTGCAAGCGTGGTCCTAGTTGGCCGATTAACGAAAAAAAAACAGAGTGCTATTATTAATTTCTTTCTTTTTCTGCTAGCATTATGCATTCCATTTTTATTTGGGTGTTAATAATTATTCCCTTTTATTAAACAAAAATATCAAATGTATTAGTCTACATGTGATCTGCTAGTTTCGTTTTCATTCATTGAGTTTTCATTGTATTTGTAATGGGTTGAAGTTCTCAGTGTTCATTAATATTCTACAATTGCTCTAGATGTTATACTGTTTATGCCCAATTTAGTGCTATGTAATCTTTTTAATATTTTGACGTACAAACACGTTAGACGAGCGGTTTTGTTTATAACGCCCATATTTTAGAAACATTTTGAACTCATGCGCCATCCACAGAAAATGTATGTTACAACACCTGTAAAGAAAAAGTTAAAATAAAATGCCCATTATATGTGTAGTTGCAAAAGTACCAGGCTATTGTAGAAATTTGGGATTGCAATTGGCTACATTGTGTTAATTTCAATACAGATACATGTAACAAATTTTAAACTGTTTTATTTATTATTTTTATTATTATTTAATAGGTAATTATTACACTGATATATTAAGTAACATGATACTATGTGGCTAGACTGAAGGCCTTTCAGCCATTACAATACCAATACCTATCGTACCGTGTTCTATCCTTTAGAATGTTATGTGGTGTGCTATTTCATTTATGTGTAGATCGTAGTATATTTGTTTGTTGCAAATGAACCATGATGATCTTGTTATTAATCTTAAATATTTGTTTTGAAATACTTGTAATTTGGTGAGATTGATTTTGGCGACATTGGTGCATATGCGGCATGCGTATACTAATGTAGGGCGAATGAATGATTTGTGTAGCGTTAGTGCATTTAACATTCGGAGATGATTGTATGGTTTTAGTAAAGGTCTTAATTGGATTAGTTGGGCTTTTGGTCTGTTGTGCTTTTATCTCAATGTGTTGTTTCCAGTTACGTTTAGTATCTACATTTAATCAAAGGTATTTTATTTGTTTTCGTGACTGGGGCAATTTTTTATTTATAAGTAGCGGGGATGGATATGTAAAAGGTTATAATGAGAAGACTTTTGCTAATGATTTTGAGGGATTTAATTTAATATTCTAGTTATTTATTTGTTATTATATTTCGATGCTGTTGGAGCTGGAATTTGTGAGTTTGTAATGATGTATCGGAGATATATAAGTGTCATCAGCAAATTGGGCGGTATTTATTTGATGGGAAGTAGGAATGTCTGTAGTGTAGAGATTAATCAGAATTGTGGGGGGTAGTGGCGAATCTTGGGGGACCACAGCGGCAATTTGTCTGGGATTAGAAAAATGACCATCTATTGTTACTGAGAAAGTTCTGATAGATTTTTGATGACTTGAATTAAATAGTTTGGCGTACCAATTTGGACTAATTTGAAGTACAGGGCTGGATGCCATATCCTGTCAAATGCTTGTGACACGTATAAAAGTAGTGGTGTGATATCTATTTTGGAAAGCAGAACGGATGTTTTCAGTTAGCCTCAATAGCTGGTGCATCGTAGAGTGACGGGATATGAAACCGAATTGATGGGAATGAGTTCGTCTTATTTATGTGTTTCCAATCAACAAATATCAACTACACTATCATAAAAAAGAGAAATGCGTATATTTAAGACAGCAAAATAATTAGTCTTTCTTTGTGATTGTGTTAAAAAAGATGAATGAATAATGAATAAGACCTTCGTATACATATTGTTAGGACCAAATGATACAAGTAACGAAGAAAAGTACTATGCATGGCGAGACATGCTGGGGTGGACGAAGCAAAGTCGTACCTGAGCTACATTGGCCGATTTAAGCTGAGAGGCAAGGTGTGCCCGGAAAAAGTCGAGTACTTCAGCTAGTGTTCAATGAAATTTAATTAAATAATTATTCCTTTTCGTGTTTTCAAAGTATAAGGATCATAATTGTAATGAAGTTTTTGCCGGTACATAAATCTGCCTTCTAATATTCGTAAAACAAAGAAATGTAGCTTAGGGAGTAGAGCTATCAGTGCAGAGAGAAGCGGTAAACATTAAAACAAGTATCGTTTTGCATTAATACCAACCCCACTTCTTAGCTAACATTGGTTGAATTAAGCATAAATAAAAGCAACGAGCGTTGTTCACAAAATTTGATATCCAGCAATGTTTGCACCCGTGTAATAGAAACTTTTGTGCACTGAAAAACGACCTACAGATTTGAGACAACTCTCTTTTCACCGAAATATCCAACCCTCCCACTCCTTTCGCATTTTGCAAAATGAGGCTCAAGAAAACGAGCATGGGCAATTAGTGATTTAGTTGATGACAATATGATTACAATAGGTTCTTCTGCGATCAATATTTACGAGAAATATGCCCGATTGGTGAGATTATATCTTTAAAATGGGTTTATTGCATTTTTAGAGTTTTAAAATAATCGATGTCAGCTAATCTACGAATCGTCGTAGTCGTAACAAAAATGGCGCCCGAGGGGGAAGTAATGCACGCAATGGGCGTGATAACACACGTCGCTTCCTTAAGTCTAGTTTACGAGAAATATGTAGGATTAGTAAATTTGTATCTATCTAAATGCGTTTATTTGGTTTATATTCAGTGTTTAATAACTCAAGCACACAAAGGGTCAGGCCCAAAGACTTGGAACCATGTATGTCGACGTGCTTAATCCGAAGCCAAAATTGCGCCACCGCACTCTAGTTTTTTGCGCGAAAAAACATCGGGAAAATGACACTATCACAGTGTTTTTCGCGATTTAAAAACAACTGCAGGTTCATGGTGCAATTCTGGCTTCACATTCGTATATACTCAAGAATAGCAGGGCTATATAGCTCATCATTAAAAATAGCGATGTTACAACGGGATGTCAAAGAATTCCAATTATAAATTCATTATAGTAGATTGATTCACATGATGTAATCGTCTGAATTATTACTTATCTCTCAAAATTAGTTTCTGAACCGTTGATGTGCATACCAAGTCGAACACGTTGGTCCAGGTTGTTACGAGAAACAATAGGATATAAATATTTTATGCATTCTGAAGATATAACAAAACGAGTTAATAAGTGCACAACCCTAAGACAAAAGGCTTTCGATTGTTCCTAGTATGTTGAGAGTCGTTAAATGTTTTAAATTGCTTAATTAAATACTCAGGAATGAAAGAAACGTCCTTAAAGCTGACTGAAACTACTCAGCACGCAAAGAAAGATAGCTCATAATTTTAGGCTTATTAAATGTTCTACCCGAATTTTTAGATTTTTGTAGTTTTCACAAAAATTAGTTTTAAAATATCTTGATTATTAATTCAGCTGAAACAAAATTTAAAAAAAGAAATTCTCCACAAAAATTCTTATGCGATATTTATGGACTCACAAACATTACAAATAATATTCATTTTTATTCATATTTACTATTTAGAAAAAGCATAATAACGCACTCATTATGGAATAAATTTCGCCAAATCATTTTTTGAAATCTAGCGAACAGATGCAAAAATATTTCTAACATGTTTTTTGAGTATATACTATTCGATGACATCAATCTTTAGTTATGTGCTCGTTAACTTAAGAGAAAAATGTTTCCACAATATAATGCAAGCGCTCGAATTCCGATTACGACAGCTTTATTCATGTCAATTTTTTAACTTGTCATGTAAATCTTGCTAATTTCTAACATATTATATATATATATATATATATATATATATATATATATATATATATATATATATATATTCTAACCGCCTTACCTACACCACACAACTTGTACCTTCTGCACACACCACTCGTGCACTGTAAGCAGGTTGTTAAGATATTATGCTCGTGAAGCGAGCTTAGAATCTCAGGAAGCAGGATCTTTCGGGTACGAGAAAGGTCTGAACCCTCGACACAATAAAAGACACACAAATCACACATAAACGAGCATATAATTCACTCAAAATTCTGTGGCGTAAGTTGATAACAAAGAAAAACAAATCAAAAACAGAATCACACTTTTCAAAAATGTTCAAATAAACACAAAAGAAATCTTTACAGCCTATTTAATGAATAGTCTCTTAATTCTCTTCAGAACTATTTTTCTGAAACAATTTCTCTAACCAGTACTGGGAATTCCCTTTGAAAACTCAATACGTCTAAATTTAAATTACACTAGTTACAATTGCACGTGAAATTAAACTTAATTTACAATCTCTTGCCTTTCTTTAAAATATAACATACAATGAATAATATGTGGGCAAGCGCACTACTCTCAATTTTATCTGCTAATAACAGAATAATGACTGCTCCAATAGAATGGTTAAAGGCAAGCAATTACGCATCCAAATCTCCCACTGCAAAGCTGCAAATTATTAACACCCGTGTCCTCAATTTTCTAATACTTCTGGAACTATTCTTTCCCTGCCGACGTGAACTTTACCTAATTTCGTAGTTCTACAGGTTACCTCGAAACTGTCCACTTTTCAACCTTGAAGTCGCGTGCTGGGTTCCGCACCGCGTTGCTCGATTCCAACCTCGCGTTGCCTGCGCTGTCCTCTTGCGTCTTTTTCAGTCGTCTTCTCCCCGGCGTCTTCTACCCGGTAGATTCGCGTCTTCTTCCGTCTCCACTAATCGTCCTCTTCCCCTCCCTCGGCTGCTACCAGCGCCTTCAATTACGCCCACGTTGTAGAAAATAGTCCCTTGCACTACCCTGAATGCTGGTGCAAGTGCCTCGCTCGTTCCTAACTTTTACTCTGTTAATCAAGAACTTTCAGAGCTTTCCTCACAACGTGCAACCTTTTACTTCCCGTACTAATTAATAGGAGAATACTTTACTATTCCTCACTACTGCGCGGACGACTAACTAGACGTTTTCTGCAACGCCGGAAACTCCTATCTAAAAAGTCGTTGCGACGGCGAATATTATCTAACCTGACGAGCGTTGACGAAAATCTGCTTACTTGCCGAGCGGTGATTACCAGGAGAGCTGCTTCTTCGGCGAACGCTGATAGGAAAAAGAGGGCTTCCGCCTGCGCGCTCGCCTATTTATTGGCGTTGCCTGGGGAAATTCTCGGTAACGGGGGGGATGATTTCTCCTCCTTGAACCCTTCACCAGTAAGAACGCTGCTTGATAGTTCGTGGCGACTAGTACGAGCAACGGATACCAGGCTGCGCGTTTTGCTACTCTAGTTTTTCGGCTGCTCTTCTCGCTGCTCGTGGGTGTTCGTGCAGGTGAAACAGTGGTGTTATGGGGTTGTATAATCCCATATCGCCACAATATATATATATATATATATATATATATATATATATATATATATATATATATATATATATATATATATTAGGGTGTCCGTTATTTACCAAAGTTCTTGTAATCAAAATTGCCCCCCGGATTCTGAATCTGTTAGCTAAAAAAAGGAAAATTCCAAAGGGAAACCCATTTTTTGTTGAAATTTCACGTGCCGCCGGACATTCCAAATTTCCCATGTTATTTAAATGGGATTTTATTGGTTTTTGCAATTTTTTTTTTGCTAGTTCAAACCATTACAATGAAGGTTTTTGGTATTGTATATTGTTTTGTAGACACAGATGTACATTACACAATTTTTCCAAATCATAACATAAGGTGTACATCATTCATCTGATCATTTTTTGATACCGGTTATTAATAAAAAATGTATTATTTTTAATTTTTCATTAATTCCTCTGTATCAATTTAGATCATTCCGACTGAGATTTATTGTATTGTATATCACTGCATAGACGTAAATATACATTGAAAATCCGATTTCAGTCATAATTTGATTGATATAGTAATTTTGACCGCATAATTTTGTCCGCTTATTTATAGTGGTTTTGAATGAAAAACGTTCTTTTTTATTAATTTCTTTTGTACCATTCCAGATCGTTTGAAATGAGGTTTTTTGTATTGTATGCTATTATAGGATAGACATAAATTCGCAATAAAAAATAAATTCGGATCAAAATATATAGAGTGGTATACTAAAATTTTGATCACTTATTAATACTGAGTTTCTAATCTATAATTAATTTATTTCTCTGTTTATTAACAAAACACAAATTACTAGTATCTAGGGAGTTTCAGACTAGCTCTGTCGCCACTACCGGACTGTGGCGTTTTATACATTCAAGACCGCCAGCCAAGCGCGCGAGTTTTCGTTTCCGAGAACCCATCTCCGAGAATTAGCCGCACGCTCAGTCTTTGTTAAACACGAGGAACAGCTGAGTGTCTGCGGCTTACATAAACAAAAGAATAAAGGCAACAATCAAAGTAAAAATGTTCGTATACATTTATTTCTCAGTCGATCAAACTGAATTATATTTTACAATATTAATAATTATGTAATTAATTAATTAATTAAATTATTAGTTACTTTTTCGATCCTTTAGAAGTTTTGTATCAGTAATTATATGATTAACTACTAGAATTTTAATATTATTATGTTACTTAGACAATTATTACTTTTCAGAATTTAAGATTTTCCGAATTTAATTTTACTTTTGTAGTATTTTTTACTGTTTTTGTTTACATAGAGATTATAAATCTCTAACTTTGTCATACTATTTTTTTAGATATTTCAATAGCGTAATATTTTTCAGAAACAGATTATCACAATGGCTTCTTCGCGCTATCATCTGAGAGAGCGCGCGTATTTGATTGGCTATATTGAACCTCATATAACTGACAATAAACTTCCAACCAATGCACAAGTTCTCAAATCAATTTTTTATAACACTCGACGATTAAACATGAGTTTATCAAAAAGTATAAAAAAGGTAAACAAGGAAGTAAAATTTTATTGGCAAAAAGCACAAATTCCCATACAAGGACAATACCGATGCCTTAGAAAGATGTTTAAATTACACAATGAATACCGCAGTTTACAAAAAGATTTTAACAAACCCGGTCACAAAGAACGTGAAAATTTATTTCAACAGAATTTGGAAGTGATTTTCGATATTGCAACGAGTAATGTTCTAGAAACCGTGACAGAAGAGTTAAAACAATTTCTAATGGATCAACGATCTATTCACAGGCATCAAATAATTCCAGGATTGACACCTGAAACAATTCCAGGTAAAATATATTTTATCTTATGCTACAATAAAATTTATATGAAACATAATTAATAATTATAATTTAATATTATAATTTAATATGCCGCTATTATATTACATTTTAAAAAAGAATAATAGAGTCCAATCTATTTCGGACGAAAAATTTTTTCACTATTTGTTTTTAAAACAGATGATGAAGTATCAGAGTTAGTAAAGGCAGATCAAAACGTCCCACTTCCCAAACAAATTGCTACTAGCAATGAAGGAGCCAAAAATATTCCTTCTCTAGATACAGAGAATGAAACAGTTGATCAATTATCTGGTAATTTTTTATTAATTTCTTGTACAAAAAAAACACTCGAATTTAGCAAATTTATAAATCAATTTTTCCAGAGCAACTGAACCGAACCCTCAGTCAAGAAATGAGCAGTGATTCCCAGGGTCCCGAGCAACAAGTATCACAACGTAGTGTTGGCTCTAATTATAAACCAGCTGGTCGTTACTACGAAACAAATAATGTTCGCGGCACGATAAATGTGATGACAGAAAAAGTTGTTGCTGCTTTTGATACTTGTAAGCTCTCTTATCGGAAGTCAGTGCACATTATCGCTGCGGTAGCAGAGGCGTTAGACGTTGATACTGACAACATAATTATGAACAAAACTTCTTTTAATGATTGGCGAAATCGGATTCGTGAGGAAAGAGCTGAGAAAGCTAAACAATTATTTCAAAATTCCGAAATAACTTCTGGCATAATTCATTGGGATGGGAAAGTAATGCCGGATAATGCAAGTGGCACACAAGTTCATAGATTACCAATTGTTATAACTAATGGTCAAACTGAAAAAATATTGGACGTACCTGCTTTGGATGATGGCAAAGGTGTAACGCAGGCAACTGCTGTTTATGATGCTCTTTATAAATGGGGTTTAAATGATTCGATCAAAGGTTTATGTTGCGACACGACGTATTCGAACTTGGGTCCTCGAAACGGTGCTGCCCCCTTGCTAGAGCAACTTCTAGATCGTGATTTACTTTACTTGCCATGTCGACATCATATCTATGAAATTGTTTTAAAATCTTGCTTTGAAGTGAAAATTCCCGGGACCAGTGGACCATATGTTCCATTGTTCAAACGGTTTTCTAACGCTTGGCCAAACATTGATAAAACTAAATTTAAAAGTGGATTGGAAGATAAAGATATTCATCAAACGTTAGCAGGCAAAGTACCAGAAATTAAAAGCTTTCTTCAGCAAACATTAAAAAAATCATTCATTCGTGATGATTACAAGGAGATGTTAGAACTTTGTGATGTTTTCCTTGGAGGTAACTCAGTAGTAAAGTTTCGTAAGCCAGGAGCTTATCATCATGCCCGCTGGATGGCTAAGGCCATACATTGAAAATCTACTTGTTTAGAGATGAATTTCGTTTGAAACCAAATGAAAAGAATGGACTTTTTGATGTTTGCTTGTTTGTAGTTTTTATGTATGCGAAACCCTGGATCACAGCACCTCTCGCAGTTAAGGCACCAAAAACTGACCTTGAATTTGTAAAAAATCTCCTCGAGTATGAAAACATTGATTCAAATATTGCAAGTTGTGCTTTAAACAAAATCAAAAACCATTTATGATATTTAGGACCAGAGTTAAGTGTTCTTTCACTTTTCGATGATGATATTCCAAGTCATACGAAACGCGAAATAATTAATGCAATGAACTCTGGCACCGAATATGAAATTGCTAATATACAAAAAAAGTTTTTTATCAATTCTAAAGACAACTTGCAAGATTTGAAAAACAAGGACATTGACTACTTTGTTAACAGCCAGTCCCTTCATTTATTTGATAGGTTTGATATCAGCAAGGAGTTTCTTAAACAAGATATTGAAACTTGGTCAGAAAATGAAGATTATTTAAAAGCTTTAAGCGTTTTTGTAAAATTACACGTCGTAAATGACTGCGCAGAACGAATTGTCCACTTGACACAAGATTACATTAATGTGCTGACCAAAGACGAAAGTCAAAAGCAATATCTGTTACGTGTTGTGGAAGATTACAGAAAACAATATACCGATTCGACGAATAAAACTCTTACAAAGAGAATGACTGATGCCTGAAAAACTGTTTTATAATGAATCCGATATATAAAAATATGAACTTTTGGTTATAAGCAGTATCTAATTTTATACAATACAAAACAACGTGTTTTTAATGTAAATCTTATATTAAATAAAATTAATGTTTTTATATATATTTAATTTATAATTTAATGACTTATTACTTAAACATTCCATTCGTTTCAAACAATTTAACTGCAATATGGCGTACATGATTTTAGTGCATCCAATCAAATACGTGTAAAAAAGTTTACTAAAAAAATTAATAAATAATATTTATTAAAGTAAGTATAGTATTAATAAGCGATAAAAATTACACTATACCACACAAATTATGACTGAAATCGGATTTTCAATGTATATTTACGTCTATGCAGTGATATACAATACAATAAATCTCAGTCGGAATGATCTGAATTGATACAGAGGAATATTTGAAAAATTAAAAATAATACATTTTTTATTAACAACCGGTATCAAAAAATGATCAGATGAATGGTGTAAACCTTATGTTATGATTTGGATGTACATCTGTGTCTACAAAACAATATACAATACCAAAAACCTTCATTGTAATGGTTTGAACTAGCAAAAAAAATAAATTGCAAAAACCAATAAAATCCCATTTAAATAACATGGGAAATTTGGAATGTCCGGCGGCACGTGAAATTTCAACAAAAAATGGGTTTCCCTTTGGAAATTTCCTTTTTTTGGCTAACAGATTCAGAATCCGGGGGGCAATTTTGATTACAAGAACTTTGGTAAATAACGGACACCCTAATACGTACGTATACGGGAAAGTAACTAGTGGTGCTACAGAATGGCACTGACTTTCTCGTAGTCGTTTTCTATTTTCTGTCTCAAATAGCTATTTTGACTTACCACACTCTTGCCAGCTGCCATCTTCGTCGCCTAATGTACATCTTTTAAAAAATGTCTCAATTTTTCCGTTTCCGAATTGCAGAATGCAAACATTACTTTATGAATATTAATATTCATAAAGTAAAATTGGGGTCTACAATCAGTAAACTGAAAAATTGAGAAAAAAAAGCAATGTACTTTGGACGGCGAGAGACGGCAGCTGGCAAGAGGATGGAACAAATCAGAATAGTTAGCCCGGTCCAATGCTGTATGCTCAATCGTAGTAGGTACAATGTTCATTAATACGTTGTTATGGTGTCTGTACTTGGTTACAGGTGCAGTGTATGGGTTTACACACGACTTACACAATATGTGTAAGAAAAGCCGAATCGTCTTGCAGAAAAACAGATAAATTTAACTTCACTTCTGACACCTTAGAAACCCGTTTTGTGCACCATAACAACCCATTATGAATTCGATGAATTCGAATCGATTCTGGAAATCGATTTTCCGCAGCTTTACATAACTTTCTCTATTCTACGTGCATTACTCGGTATATACGTACGTATACGGGAAAGTAACTAGTGGTGCTAAAGAATGGCACTGACTTTCTCGTAGTCGTTTTCTATTTTCTGTCTCAAATAGCTATTTTGACTTACCACACTCTTGCCAGCTGCCATCTTCGTCGCCCAATGTACATCTTTTAAAAAATGTCTCAATTTTTCCGTTTCCGAATTGCAGAATGCAAATAAATATATATATACCCCCGGGCTAACAACCATGGGGGAAAAAATCGGATCCAGCTAAATGCTGGTCCCCCCTAAGAATTGTTGCAAGCACCTGCCACCGCAATAATAAATAAAAATTGAGCCACGGTAAATGCAGGATGCTTGCTTGCGTGGTCCTAGTCGGCCGATTAACGAAATATATATATATATATATATATATATATATATATATATATATATATATATATATATTTGTGCGTGTGTATTACTTATTGACATAGACATAGAATTTAATGCTCATCGACTTTTGATACTTGGCTGTCCGGGAAGAACCACGACACTGTCAGTCGAGCCATCATGTTGTGGCCTTCTTCAGAGCTATACTGCTCTTGCACAACATGGACAATCGTCAACACGCATTCTGCACATTCAAGTATATTTAGCTAGTAGCTGACGAACACTGAATAGGGTATTAACGCAACAAAAGAATGCGGTCAGATCGACATAAAATCCTTCTTAAAGGGAAAAAAAGGAGAAAAAAAACACTCCCATCGGATTACTCCGCGACTATTAAGAACGCGTCTCGCGGTATAAATAATTGCTTGCTACGTTGCCGCCTCGCATCCGAACGAGTGTTTTTAAAGCTTCGTCACACCGCGTCGACAGTGTAATTGCGAGGGCTATCGAGCGCGTACTCGAAGCCCTGGACCGGATCGAGGGCAGGTGGCGTTCGACTCAAATCCGGTCTCCCCGACCGGGAGGGGATGGATGCCTCGGAGAAAGGACGGGCTGCGCGAGGCGCGGAGAAGAATAAACAGCAGACGATAGGAACGCGACTTTGACGTCGATAAACGAGTTAAAAGATACTACGTGGAGTGGCTGCAGCTCCGCCATCTTTGCAGCAAATTGCAGCCAATTTGTGCGGTCATAGCATCGTTCTCTGGACAATTATTCAATTCATAATTTTTGTGCTATTTGAATTTTATGAAATATAAATTGAAGTCTGTAGTAGAAAGCAGCGCTAAAAAGCACTTACTTGGAAAATGATATATTTGTGGTTTGATTACTTCTGTTTTTACAGTTATATCCGTGTAATTACAGTAACAGTTACAATTAATTTAAATACAGTTAAAAGAAAAACACAACATTATGGGGAAAACATCATATACAAACAACACATCGATTGTAACTGTACTATACGCCACCACCAGACCAACATTCATATGATTTGACTGTAAAAGGGGGTAGAATGACCGCCCGCGTGGCAGGCGAGCATTCTACCACTGAACCACCGATGCCCTGTCCCTATCCCGACCGGTCCGCCCCCGCAATAGCAAACGATTTTTTTCCTTCTTTAAAATATAGCATGCATCGGCCGGGAATCGAACCCGGGCCGCCCGCGTGGCAGGCGAGCATTCTACCACAGAACCACCGATGCTCTGGAAGATTGCGGGGCTCCTTTCTACTAACTGGAGAGGGTGCCTTCTCCACACAAAACATTGTTGCATCGGCCGGGAATCGAACCCGGGCCGCCCGCGTGGCAGGCGAGCATACTACCACTGAACCACCGATGCTGCTGATGGTGAAACTCTCTCCCAACTACTAACTGTGGAGAGAGAGATGATATCTTCAATGGCAACATTTAATGTCGTAACGAATCTCCTGATTCCGCGTTCAGCTGATGCACAGTTAAAAATGAGTATAGTGAATGTCGATCACTTTTTCAATGCTACCTCTTCCTTTCAACCTTTTTTCAATACGGTATGTTTTCTCACGCAAAAAGCTGGCAGTGAAATGAGTGCAAGTGTGGTGAATTATCAAAACAGACCGACTATTGCATTATGTGCCAATATGTACCTATTGTTATCCGTAAATTGAGTCCACGATGTATCAAACATGACTCTGGGATGAGAGTCATATTCTGGTACGCCAACGAAAAAAGGAATGGATGACGCGCGAAATATTTCGTTCATGGCTTCACAAACTGAATCGGAAAACTGCTAACAAGATTGTTTTACAGACCGTCGATAATGCTCCATGACATTGCAACGAAAAAGTGTAGAAATAAAATTGTTTTGACATATTCGTTATCTTGCTTGCAACCCCTGGATCAGGGAGTAATTCGTTTGTTCAAAATCTTCTATAGGAATAAGATCTATTGAGATCATTAGTTGCTGGAATGGATGATGTTCATTAATTAGCAAATTCTACTTCAGTTTTGGATGCTGTGGGTTGGGAAAAAGTGCTTGGAATGAAGGAAGGCCTGAAACGATTAGAAATTGATAGGCGTCAATTTGAACTATTGTTATTACCTCATACAATCTCCAGTATTGGAAGTCATAGGTTATTGGAAAATGAATTGAAAAATAACAAGGTAATAAATTTGTTAGGTGAGATTTAAAAAGAATATGAATTCATTATTGCGGCTGAACATGTGAAGAAATTCAAACAATTATATTGAATTTTATGCTGATGACAAATAAAGAATAATATAACAGTATGGCAATAGTTTTAATGTTTGTTTTTGAATTACATATTATTTGCAAATTATTTTTCGTTTTTATTCATGTATTTTTCACTTTCTCGTATTTCTACGTACGTTGTAAAGAGAAAATATTTAATGTTCAATCTTGTTCAAGATGCACTACATTAAGGGACTAAGGATATCAACAGTTGACGCGCCGGGAGTTACTAATCAGTCAACCAATCCATTTCCACCCTCTGATATAGTGAAGGACGCTTAAAAAGGCTGGTCTCATTTTCATTGAACTCTCTAAATTTTCGAAAATTGCAAATGTTAAAAATGATGCTTTTGTAGCACCACTAATTTCGAAATATAAGCTAACACAGCTTTTAAGGACGCCACGCCTGTGGAAGGAACGTAATAATAAGGGGTATCCAACACAATGTAACGAGCGGAGGTGCGTCAGCCAGCCGGGTGGAAGCGCGGAGAAAGGTATGCGCGCTTAACAAGCCCAGGCATTCACGAGCACCCTTGAAGCGTGGAGCGAATGACCTGGTCATTTCTGCGCCCCGGATGCCTCCCGCGAAGCGTGCTTTTCTCCCCGCGCCATCCGTCAATCTGAGTGGCCCTCGAAAGGGAGAAAGAGAGAGAGAGAGAGAATTCAAGTAAGCGATGGGGGGGGGGGGGCTACGCCAACGCTGTGTATACACTCCCGTAGCAATTTGCTGCGGCGATTCGGAGTGAAAGCGTATCTACAGGTTGCGAGTCCGCTCCTGAAGCTTCGTTGCTCGGGGGTACTAGCTTCGAGACCCGAACCGGCTGTTTTGATTAGCTGTCTCTGCAGCGGCTTTGATCGGGTGGTCCTAGGTTTTGAGTGCGATTGTGACATTGGTGTCAATGTTTTTAAACGATCGATTTGTCTGTAAAAATGCATCGATGTATTGAAGACGATGTTTTTAACGTGGATGCTATGTGTTCCATGTTTTTGTTTTCGATGTGTTTTTTTTTCTTGGATGAAAAATTCCCGCAGCTACTGCAAAAATTTTTGCAGCAAGAAGATGCCTGCATTAAATTATATTTTTTAGATTTTACTGGACACAACCAGTTTTTACATATTTCGGTATATTATATATTTTTACATATTTTCCTAATTGGTTCATATTTCTTACATATTTTGTTACATTTTCATGTACGTTTATTCCTCGAAACGTACATTTTAGATGCGAGTTCGTAATATATGTTCCTGGAATCATCTTTTTTACAAAGCATTTAAAGGTTACTGCCCTTCTATGGCCATTGGACCTTTTCCAGAACTGTGAAACGTACACACCTCCTGCGTCTTAGAAACTGGGTACTTGGAATCTACAATGAGCGTATCTTTGTGAAGCAGTAGTTATTTCAACTACGTACTTATGTTTCAAACGGATAGAACGTAACTCGATCGAAAACAACTATATATATATATATATATATATATATATATATATATATATATATATATATATTTGGTATTTCAGCATTATAAAAGAACCTTTTCTGGTGCAAGAAATCGTTCATAATCGGGCACTTCATTTTACGGCACAAATGATGACGTATAAAATTTTGTCACGAATGATTGCGTCATCACACATTTTCAGCCAATCGTAGTGAGAGAATCGGGGGGAGGTGGAGCTAAACGGAACAGTCGACCACCGTTTACTCGCACGATGTCAAATACCTGAGTCGTCACAGGGAAGTTGTTTCGCAAAATTAAGTTTTATTTTCTTATAAATGTATAATGCTGTTATACTAAAAATATAGTATGCAATTCGTTTATAATGTTATATTTGTACAAATTTGAAAACTCGTTTCTAAAGTCGCTCGTTTTCAAAACATGTACTCATAAAATAAATCTTAACATTATAAAATAATTGCATAAACTACTATTACTGATCATTGTTTAAAGTGATTTCGGGTAAAAGTTTGCCTTCTCTCCTCTCCGAAATCCGTCTCCTCGTAAACAACATTATTTATACTAAGGAAGCACTTTATACTTCGAATAAACCCTTACGAGGAGTGGAGAAGACCAGTTTACAAACACTTCTGAAAAGTTGGAACTCTTTCACCAATGAATTTAGGGGTTTCTTTCAAGAAATAAACAAGTACAAAATTCCATATTTTGAGATATTTCTCCATGTTATGCCGTACAACTGGCACAATCTGCTGGAACATTTCCTTTCGGCAAGTGCCAAACATATTGAAAGATAAAAGTTGGGGAGAAATAATAAGTTCATTACTGAGAATTACTACTCTAGAATTTGGACATGTTTTCTATTTTGTCTTCAATATTTTGGAAAAGAATTCATACATAAGTACTTCTTTTTTGGTTTTTTATTATAATGAATTCAGACCCATCATTTTTATTGTTGTTATTATTTATGTGGAGTATCTTGAAGAGGAGTGACACATATGTGTAAGTGAGACGTAACAGTTCGGTGTCGGTCAGTGAGGTGAGGTCGAGTACTATGAAGACTTGGGTGTACTTTATTGTAAAGTATTTTTATGTAGTTCATTGAAGACTTAATGGATGTAAAATGAAGGCATTCATCAACCTATTTTGTACACTAAATTTCAGAATTAATAATAAATCTCAATTTAAATTTCTAGAGCTAATATAGGACCTTTTCCAAGTTTTCAACACCGTGCTCAAAAAAATAAAAAAAGAGCTCACTAATCATGTGAGACCAATCGTGTATTTAGAGTTGTGCTGTCGGAAGGAAACTGAAATGAGTCGGTGCCATCGGAATGCTACTTACCTGTAATCTGTGCGAAGGGTCATCGGCACTCCGGCGGCGAATTCCAGAGGACCATTAAATCTCGTACCTTTCACTGCTCGTGGGTCATCGGATATCTGTTTCTGATTCTTCCCCTCACCTCGCCATTAAATAGGGCATCTACATCCTTTCTCTAGTCTTATCACGCGGCCATTGACGCAAGTCGTTTGCTAAAATTTCACGGAGAGAAAGTTGGAGAGTAATTTAAAAGTGAGATCACGATATCAATTTTGGTACTGTGATGTCGAATTGTGTTTTTGTTTGGAAATTGTCTGTCAGGTTCTGTGTTGTAGCCAGAGGATGACCAAACCCGAAGTTTTTGTGCGTATTTTAAGTTATATTTGTTGTAAGTCCACTTGCTTGGGTGTAAACTAATTGACGAAGAGGAAGTACATTCCCCATATGTTGAATTTCACAATTCCTTAAAGTTAATTCTGTGTACAATTTCTAAATTGTCTTTTTTACTTTAATCTATATTTTACTTATATTATGGTAACTTTCCATTTACTGGTTTTATTTCAATTTTGAAGATTTGTGAGGTCACCATTCTGTGTTAATTTTTGTTGCATTTGCACATGAAATTCTCAGTGGTTTTATATCGGTACCCGATCACTAACAATCAATCAATCAATCATACATTGGTAAAATTGTGCTTTTATATTTCATGCCCAGATAGAAATGTTAAGTTTGGTGATAGTCTGAATTTATTTTTAGCTGGTCAATTACAAAAAGAAAAATATTTTTCTTACATTCCCTTTTTAGGTATGTTTCCAAATTCTCTCCCATTTTAATGACTTCTTGAAGGTGACTTATTTCCCTTTTTTGGATTATATAATACAGCATTTCTAGTTTGTAGTTTCGTGCTGCCATAGTTTGTTTGGTACTTCACTCCCATTGTGTCATACGTATTCCTTTATTGATGTGAAATGTAGTTGCACTATACTCGTTCCAGTAATAAACCTATGAGGATACAAAGTTCATCATTTAATGTTAAGAATGTCTTGGCAATTTATATGCTAATGAGTCTCCGTACTCTCCTGTATTTAGCGTTGTTGCATTCTTTTTACTTCCTCGTATACAGGAAGAAATTTGCGTAGTATAGAGAAAGTAATGAAATTTTGTGGAAAATCGATGTCGATATTTTGAATGTAAGTACACGTTTTGGGATCCCCTCATATTGATTTTTTTTCAAAACGTCTGTGTCCGTAGATCCGTTCGTCTGTCCATCTGTCCCTCCGGTATTGTGAAAATTAATTACTCATTTCTTTCGCAGGATATAAAATACGTATTTCTTAGACTGTCCTCCATGTTACGGGGTTATCCAAACCATCAATGAGTTTGTGTTCGTTAGCCCCAATTTCAGGAATTTGTGTGTGAATAAGAGTGAACTATGTACATCGTTTGTTGTTTTTATTTTTTTATGTCCAGGCGATGGAAACGTAAAACAAATATTAACATGATCACCATTTTCTTAACTGAATCACAACGGGACCTACTTTCGATGAGGATTAGAGCTTCAACCCCACCATCATGCAAAATTCATTACCAAGTAAATGTTCGTTAAAAACTCTTTACAGCTCTTCCTCATAAGTATGCTCAATGTGCTTGGCAAGGTGAATGTAAAATTGATCCTAGCGAGTGTACATGCAGCTTCTGCGGCTATTTGCGTGCGCCTACAGTCGACCAGAGGTCACTCCATCTCGAAATCGCCAAGCACGCTTTGATCAGTTAAGTGCCCCCTGCGAATCCCGAGGCGCTGTCATAAATCCAAGAGAAACGCGCTGCCAAGGAGACCGACCCAAGAGAAACTCGTGTCGGCTCACATGTTGGTCATTATTAGAGTCCGGAAAAATAAGTAGCATGAAACGGCAAGATATGTACATACATAAATGTGGAATGAAAACGATAAGAATGAGTAAAAACATGTAAAAAGGAACATAATATGTAATATCAAAATTATTGATTATTTATAATAATTGTCTTAATATTTTAAAATGAGAATTGGATTAAATTGGGATTGCAGACAATCAAATGACTTAATATTTTGACATTAAATATCCAGTTTAATGTGAAATGCAGGTGGCTAAACGTTTCGTGGCTCAGTTAACAATTGGGTACTGAGCGTTATAGTCACCTGTATTCCACATTAAATTGGCAATTTAATGTGAAAATACTAAGATGTTTGATTGTCTACAATCGCACTGAAATCCAATAACAAAACACGCTCTTACATGTAGTATGTTTACAAACAAAATAAATTTACACAATTTGAAATTACATTAATGAAATTAATGAAATATTTATTAAAAGAGTCTTAAAACTAAATATTATCTCCACTAATCACTGGATTATTGTTTTAAGGTTTGTATATCTATCTTCTGCAATGATAGCCATCCTACAACTGTGAGAGATCAGTGGCCGGTTGGCAATCACAGTAGTTTTGTTTTCTTAACACTACACATCTGCGGCAATGTTTATCAGAAATTGGAAATAATAGTCAAGAAACACACTGATAATTTCCACTCCCAAAGAAAATGTTCTCAGCGCTCGTTTACACGTACCGCAAAGTGCATGCAGTGGATAGCGGGGTTAACTCGGCGTGTATCTGACCGCGTCTTTACATCGGACATAATTATTGTCTTCGCGATGCCCGTGCGCAATTTTGAATTTGTATAAGGTGAAGTATGCCAATTTTTGTAACTAAATAACAAAAATTAAAATTTCATTAAACATTTTTTGCGGATAAATTTCAAGAAAGTTGGTAAAATAAAAGAGTTTTGAAAACTATGTAAAATATAAGCAAAATATGTAATACAGTATAAAATATGGAAAGGAATACCAAAAGTGTGGATATTGTATTAGAGTTGCCATGATTCGTTATAATCACAATTTGGAGAAATTAATATAGAAAACAAAAATACATCATTACTAACATAAGCATGATCCAGTCTGTAGTCATTACGAACCCGGTGGACAAAAGAGACTGTGAGCCAATGGAAGGAATGATACCTTCAAGTTATATTTGGCCATAGAATATTAAAACTTGTGATAAAAATTAAACCTTTGTTATAGAGCCTGATGACGAAAGAACAATCATTTTTTCGAAACGTCGTATTTTATATATGATGTACTAATCAATGAGAAACAGGTTTTTAATTTTTGTTTTATGTCTTCAATTTGGAACCGTTTATCAATGAGTTATATTCTTTTAACTTAACACTAGAACTATAAGGGCGTCGCATGAGCTAGAATCGTTTGTAGCGCGTGCTGGTGGATTTGTTGCAGTTGTTAATCGGTTGTCGCGTCGTGCTACAGCGCGTGATACGCGCTGGCGCCCCGCTCCTCCCCCACTGTGAAGGAACCTACTGATATTATTCGGACCTTGAACAAGACCGTTAACCCACAGCAAGCGCTGTAGCGCAATGTGATGCTGCGGCATGCTTAACATGCCATGCCGATTCACGGCGATTGTGCTGCACGGTACTGATTTGTTGATTAGTTTATATTTACGGGCTCATCATTACACATATGTCTAGTGTAGTGCATGTGCGTAAGTAAAGGGTGAGGATAGAACAGGGAACAGGAAGGAGATATCGCGCGCGGTCCGTGGCCCGTGTGTTAGGGTACTGCTCCTGCATTCGCCTGATGTTGGTCGGAGAAACCATGGAAAACTTCCTATCAGAGCAGCCGGCCGCTAGAATTCTCCTCCAGACAGCGACTGGATTCGACCGAGCTATGTAGCTAGAGTCGACAATCCTTGCAACGCCGTGACTTGAACCCTATGACCTCCAGTTCAGAGGCACTTCAGTCAATGCCCTGAGCCACCTCATCCGGTTTACATTCTTGGAGGCGGTGGTGTTCCACCCCCGCTTTGACGTGAATTCTACCACCGATTTGACACGTCGACGTAGGGGGTTTGTTTCCTCCTCTGCTGCACTGGGCATATGCACCTAGCGGAACCATGCTCTATTCTCACGAATGGTAGCCCCACAAGCGAGGTAAGCGTAAGTATACGTGTGTATGGGAAGAGGTGGGGACGAGGATGATGAAGGAAAGATTGCGCGCGGTCCGTGGCCAATCCGGTCCACTCAGTGTCACAACGCAAGAAATGCAACATACATGGGGAGCCCATGTATGTTGGCCCAATGGCTTGTCTTGGTCACATAGAGGACAACCAAAATAGAGTTTGCATGCTGTTCGTAAGCTCTGTGATACATGTCTTTTTGATATTTCAATTTAACCATCCCCAAACATAACAGAATGCATTTGGGTGTTGTAAACAACCACGACTGTTACATGTGTCCGTGGTTACCGATCTGCAGCTCTTACGTCACAAAATTAGCACAGACCACAAAAGATGGAATTCAGGTAGTTCATACACATTCTCCCTAATCTCTTCCTATGCATAATATAATAATAATTTATTCTGCATTCTTCCGGCTGTTTAGTGCCCATTTTAGGCAACTAAATTAGGCGATTTTCGAGCCTACTTTTCCCGTGTCCTGAGTTTAATCAGCGGCCGCCGTCTGGCCGGTGTCCGGTGGCGCGCCCACGCGGTGGAAACGAGGGTGAGCACTTTCTTCGCCATACGCGGCGGCGGCGCAATGCCCAGTGGTTCAGAGCGTGATGAATCTGAAGCCCGATGGTAATTTTGATTTTCTGGTAGCTCCTTTTTGCACTTCAGATTCACCTAATTTGAATGAATGGTTATGAACGGGAATAAAATGAATTATTACAATTAATGTATGAACATGTGTTTTAAAAGGTTTGTCAACAAATTTTTATTACATAATGTAATAAAACTATTTTATACATAAATAACATTGAGTGCAAAAGTTAGCTTTTCTAAATTTGGTACCAATGGTTTAATGAGCTTTGGATACGGAACCGTTGTGCCGCCTTCCTGGTAGAATCTCCAGCTTATTCCTTTGGCGCCACAATCGTTGACTAGTATAACCGTTGAATTGATTATGGTCGTCGCCTTCACCACAAATAACACATGCAAAGGTGTGCAAGTTTGTTTAATTTGACGTTTTCGACAGTATCGCTGATCACGACAACACAGCCGATTACGAGGACTATTCTCTGGAGTTATGTTTTGCAAAAATGGCGAGAGAGCACACGGGCTCCGCTTCGTTCGGCTTCCACCGGTAGACTGAATTTCCGTTTTTCTTTTGCCCGAGAGCACGGGAACTTTGGCAATGTCGCTCGGCTTGTGCGCATGAGTGCTAGACGCTCTGCAGTGAAATGAGCGTTTTTGTAACAGAGCGAAACGGAGGCGGAGAGAACGCGCCAACCGTTATAGAAGAATCCACCTGTGAATGAGTCAAAATGACAGTTCGCTAAACAAGTGAACATCACAAGAACTTCAGAGAAGTATCCCTCCGCCGCGACAGCTGTTTAGCCACGCCTTTTCGTAAAGTGTTTACTGTTTGTACATGGCTCCCGTTAAGACATCATGGCTTCTCATGGTTCACAACGGTGTAATTATATAAAAAATAAATTTATAAAACGCAAACCACGGAACTTTCTCGATCACAGCTCGCCACTTTACCGCAACAAGATTCCTTCTAGATGTCAAAGAAATAGAACGCAGATACCAGGGTAGATGGGACGTGAAAATGATTGCTTCTGTTGGATGCTACACAGAGAAGTACCACAAGAGTCATATAAAAGAAGTGACAAACGGAGCTTTGATGAGAAACGAAAAGTGTACCACAAAGTCTAAAGTGAGTGAATTCTCTGAGTGATTTTCTATAAATAATATTTTGCACTTGATTAATTTAATTTTCATTTGTAAATATATATTTCTATAACAATTGAAATTATTTAATATTTTCCATATACTCAAATACACTTTGTGGAAAAACCTTACGTGATAGAAAAGAATAGAGCTTATATTTGAAATCAGCATACCGAATTTTGTATTCTACAGTTCAAATTTCTCAAACAATTTTCGATAAGATAAATTTTGCAGGCGTGTGCTAGTAGGCTGCATTTAACACATTTATAGACACATCAAGCAAGAACACCGCTATTTCCTGAGAAATACACTCCACGATAGGCACTTTGAGAGGTGGCTCAGGACACCAATTGATCTCATTGCAGTACCTCAGGCCGGGAGGTCCTATGTTCAAGTCCCGACAGTGGCACACTAGCCAGATAGCATTCAGTCGCTTTATAGAGGAGAATTCTAACAGGCGGCTGTCTGATCGGTAGTTTTCCGTAGTTTCTCCGATCGATACCAATTAAATACCGGAACAGTTACGTAACAAACGGGCTACAGGCCGCTCGCGATCTTTTCTTCCTCATCCTTTTCCTTTCCTCACCTATTGATTACATACACTTACGCGCACATTTGCCGGGATGTATATTACGTCGGAAGCATAGATCTTGTCCCGGCTGGAGCAGTGCCCCGTTGGGTAGAGATACCTGGTTGCGGGAAACAACTAGTCGACAGTAACTCGGCGCCAAATCTAAACATACAGCGGGGTAAAAACACCATCGCCCCTCAAAGACGGGACTAATGACCTTAACAGTTCACGCACCCGAATTCACCAAAATTTCAGCCAAATACCAACTACACGTGCGGTACTAGTAATTATAGCATTTAACACACCCGAAAAAAGGAAATAATCCTTCAACCCACAGCACAGACAAAATCCCTGGTTGAGTTACAATCAACATTCAGGAAAAATGACTCAACACGAAGTTAAAAAGTGAGAACCGTGCGTTTGCGTGTCGTCTTAGCAGTAGCACTGTGCGGCCGCCGCGGAGTAGTCGCGCAGAGGCGGTGATCTGATCCGGTGACCCCTCGCGCTCTCCGAGGTGACGCACTCCGCGCCGCGCCCCGACCGCCTTTCCCCGGAGAAAGGCCCCGCCACCCGCCCACCCCACACACGGACGCGAGGAGCAGGGAGAATAGAGAGGGAGAGAGGAGACGCCGCACCCGCAGCAGGAACGAAGGCAAAAAAGATAAGTTGACACAGCATATGTAATTCACTGGTTCAAATCCGGCTGCAAAATCAGATATAAAAACAAAACTTGTTTAATATGAAAACATTCTACACATATTGTCTAAAATATTGTAAAAAAACAGTCAGCTTCTCCGGTGAGAGCTCAGAGGAAGAACAATGGACTGTAGCATAGAAAAAGAGGAACTTATTGGTAAATGGTTCAAATACGGCCCCGAAGAAATAATATTTTTAAACTCATTTTAGTAATAATTTAAAATATCAATTCACTGGCGATGGGCCAGGCACCCGGCCTCAGGTAGCTCAGTTGGTAGAGCGGTGGACTGTAGAGTAGACACACAGATATCCATAGGTCGCTGGTTCAAAACCGGCCCCGAGGTGCGCCTAATTTTCCTTCTTTTGGAATTATGATATTAGCAATGTGTTGGGAAAGGAATGGCGCTGAGGGGGCGGGAGAGCCTCTGGTAGCTCAGTTGGTAGAGCGGTGGACTGTAGCGTAGACACACAGGTATCCATAGGTCGCTGGTTCAAATCCGGCCCCGAGGAGCGCCTCATTTTCTTTCTTTTGTAATTATGATATTAGCAATGTGTTGGGAAAGGAATGGCGCCGTGGAGGCGGCAGCGCCTCTGGTAGCTCAGTTGGTAGAGCGGTGGACTGTAGCGTAGACACACAGGTATCCATAGGTCGCTGGTTCAAATCCGGCCCCGAGGAGCGCCTCATTTTCTTTCTTTTGTAATTATGGTATTAGCAATGTGTTGGGAAAGGAATGGCGCTGAGGGGGCGGCAGAGCCTCTGGTAGCTCAGTTGGTAGAGCGGTGGACTGTAGCGTAGACACACAGGTATCCATAGGTCGCTGGTTCAAATCCGGCCCGGAGGAACGCCTCATTTTCTTTCTTTTGTAATTATGATATTAGCAATGTGTTGGGAAAGGAATGGCGCTGAGGGGGCGGCAGAGCCTCTGGTAGCTCAGTTGGTAGAGCGGTGGACTGTAGCGTAGACACACAGGTATCCATAGGTCGCTGATTCAAATCCGGCCCCGAGGAGCGCCTCATTTTCTTTCTTTTGTAATTATGATATTAGCAATGTGTTGGGAAAGGAATGGCGCCGTGGAGGCGGCAGCGCCTCTGGTAGCTCAGTTGGTAGAGCGGTGGACTGTAGAGTAGACACACAGATATCCATAGGTCGCTGGTTCAAATCCGGCCCCGAGGAGCGCCTCATTTTCTTTCTTTTGTAATTATGGTATTAGCAATGTGTTGGGAAAGGAATGGCGCTGAGGGGGCGGCAGAGCCTCTGGTAGCTCAGTTGGTAGAGCGGTGGACTGTAGCGTAGACACACAGGTATCCATAGGTCGCTGGTTCAAATCCGGCCCGGAGGAACGCCTCATTTTCTTTCTTTTGTAATTATGATATTAGCAATGTGTTGGGAAAGGAATGGCGCTGAGGGGCTGGCAAAGCCTCTGGTAGCTCAGTTGGTAGAGCGGTGGACTGTAGAGTAGACACACAGATATCCATAGGTCGCTGGTTCAAATCCGGCCCCGAGGAGCGCCTCATTTTCTTTCTTTTGTAATTATGGTATTAGCAATGTGTTGGGAAAGGAATGGCGCTGAGGGGGCGGCAGAGCCTCTGGTAGCTCAGTTGGTAGAGCGGTGGACTGTAGCGTAGACACACAGGTATCCATAGGTCGCTGGTTCAAATCCGGCCCGGAGGAACGCCTCATTTTCTTTCTTTTGTAATTATGATATTAGCAATGTGTTGGGAAAGGAATGGCGCTGAGGGGCTGGCAAAGCCTCTGGTAGCTCAGTTGGTAGAGCGGTGGACTGTAGAGTAGACACACAGATATCCATAGGTCGCTGGTTCAAATCCGGCCCGGAGGAACGCCTCATTTTCTTTCTTTTTGTAATTATGGTATTAGAAATGTGTTGGGAAAAGAATGGCGCCGTGGAGGCGGCAGCGCCTCTGGTAGCTCAGTTGGTAGAGCGGTGGACTGTAGAGTTGACACACACGTATCCATAGGTCGCTGGTTCAAATCCGGCCCGGAGGAACGCCTCATTTTCTTTCTTTTGTAATTATGGTATTAGCAATGTGTTGGGAAAGGAATGGCGCCGTGGAGGCGGCAGCGCCTCTGGTAGCTCAGTTGGTAGAGCGGTGGACTGTAGAGTAGGCACACAGATATCCATAGGTCGCTGGTTCAAATCCGGCCCGGAGGAACGCCTCATTTTCTTTCTTTTGTAATTATGGTATTAGCAATGTGTTGGGAAAGGAATGGCGCCGTGGAGGCGGCAGCGCATCTGGTAGCTCAGTTGGTAGAGCGGTGGACTGTAGAGTAGGCACACAGATATCCATAGGTCGCTGGTTCAAATCCGGCCCGGAGGAACGCCTCATTTTCTTTCTTTTTGTAATTATGGTATTAGAAATGTGTTGGGAAAAGAATGGCGCCGTGGAGGCGGCAGCGCCTCTGGTAGCTCAGTTGGTAGAGCGGTGGACTGTAGAGTAGACACACAGATATCCATAGGTCGCTGGTTCAAATCCGGCCCGGAGGAACGCCTCATTTTCTTTCTTTTTGTAATTATGGTATTAGCAATGTGTTGGGAAAGGAATGGCGCCATGGAGGCGGCAGCGCCTCTGGTAGCTCAGTTGGTAGAGCGGTGGACTGTAGAGTAGACACACAGATATCCATAGGTCGCTGGTTCAAATCCGGCCCGGAGGAACGCCTCATTTTCTTTCTTTTTGTAATTATGGTATTAGAAATGTGTTGGGAAAAGAATGGCGCCGTGGAGGCGGCAGCGCCTCTGGTAGCTCAGTTGGTAGAGCGGTGGACTGTAGAGTTGACACACACGTATCCATAGGTCGCTGGTTCAAATCCGGCCCGGAGGAACGCCTCATTTTCTTTCTTTTGTAATTATGGTATTAGCAATGTGTTGGGAAAGGAATGGCGCCGTGGAGGCGGCAGCGCCTCTGGTAGCTCAGTTGGTAGAGCGGTGGACTGTAGAGTAGGCACACAGATATCCATAGGTCGCTGGTTCAAATCCGGCCCGGAGGAACGCCTCATTTTCTTTCTTTTGTAATTATGGTATTAGCAATGTGTTGGGAAAGGAATGGCGCCGTGGAGGCGGCAGCGCCTCTGGTAGCTCAGTTGGTAGAGCGGTGGACTGTAGAGTAGGCACACAGATATCCATAGGTCGCTGGTTCAAATCCGGCCCGGAGGAACGCCTCATTTTCTTTCTTTTGTAATTATGGTATTAGCAATGTGTTGGGAAAGGAATGGCGCCGTGGAGGCGGCAGCGCCTCTGGTAGCTCAGTTGGTAGAGCGGTGGACTGTAGAGTTGACACACACGTATCCATAGGTCGCTGGTTCAAATCCGGCCCGGAGGAACGCCTCATTTTCTTTCTTTTGTAATTATGGTATTAGCAATGTGTTGGGAAAGGAATGGCGCCGTGGAGGCGGCAGCGCCTCTGGTAGCTCAGTTGGTAGAGCGGTGGACTGTAGAGTAGGCACACAGATATCCATAGGTCGCTGGTTCAAATCCGGCCCGGAGGAACGCCTCATTTTCTTTCTTTTGTAATTATGGTATTAGCAATGTGTTGGGAAAGGAATGGCGCCGTGGAGGCGGCAGCGCATCTGGTAGCTCAGTTGGTAGAGCGGTGGACTGTAGAGTAGACACACAGATATCCATAGGTCGCTGGTTCAAATCCGGCCCGGAGGAACGCCTCATTTTCTTTCTTTTGTAATTATGGTATTAGCAATGTGTTGGGAAAGGAATGGCGCCGTGGAGGCGGCAGCGCCTCTGGTAGCTCAGTTGGTAGAGCGGTGGACTGTAGAGTAGGCACACAGATATCCATAGGTCGCTGGTTCAAATCCGGCCCGGAGGAACGCCTCATTTTCTTTCTTTTGTAATTATGGTATTAGAAATGTGTTGGGAAACTAATGGCGCCGTGGAGGCGGCAGCGCCTCTGGTAGCTCAGTTGGTAGAGCGGTGGACTGTAGAGTAGACACACAGATATCCATAGGTCGCTGGTTCAAATCCGGCCCGGAGGAACGCCTCATTTTCTTTCTTTTTGTAATTATGGTATTAGAAATGTGTTGGGAAAGGAATGGCGCTGAGGGGCTGGCAAAGCCTCTGGTAGCTCAGTTGGTAGAGCGGTGGACTGTAGAGTAGGCACACAGATATCCATAGGTCGCTGGTTCAAATCCGGCCCGGAGGAACGCCTCATTTTCTTTCTTTTGTAATTATGGTATTAGAAATGTGTTGGGAAACTAATGGCGCCGTGGAGGCGGCAGCGCCTCTGGTAGCTCAGTTGGTAGAGCGGTGGACTGTAGAGTAGACACACAGATATCCATAGGTCGCTGGTTCAAATCCGGCCCGGAGGAACGCCTCATTTTCTTTCTTTTGTAATTATGGTATTAGCAATGTGTTGGGAAAGGAATGGCGCCGTGGAGGCGGCAGCGCCTCTGGTAGCTCAGTTGGTAGAGCGGTGGACTGTAGAGTAGGCACACAGATATCCATAGGTCGCTGGTTCAAATCCGGCCCGGAGGAACGCCTCATTTTCTTTCTTTTGTAATTATGGTATTAGAAATGTGTTGGGAAACTAATGGCGCCGTGGAGGCGGCCGCGCCTCTGGTAGCTCAGTTGGTAGAGCGGTGGGCTATAGAGTAGACACACACGTATCCATAGGTCGCTGGTTCAAATTCGGCCCGGAGGAACGCCTCATTTTCTTTCTTTTTGTAATTATGGTATTAGCAATGTGTTGGGAGAGGAATGGCGCCGTGGAGGCGGCAGCGCCTCTGGTAGCTCAGTTGGTAGAGCGGTGGACTGTAGAGTAGACACACAGATATCCATAGGTCGCTGGTTCAAATCCGGCCCGGAGGAACGCCTCATTTTCTTTCTTTTTGTAATTATGGTATTAGAAATGTGTTGGGAAAGGAATGGCGCCGTGGAGGCTGCAGCGCCTCTGGTAGGTCAGTTGGTAGAGCGGGGGACTGTAGAGTAGACACACAGATATCCATAGGTCGCTGGTTCAAATCCGGCCCCGAGGAGCGCCTCATTTTCTTTCTTTTGTAATTATGATATTAGCAATGTGTTGGGAAAGGAATGGCGCTGAGGGGGCGGCAGAGCCTCTGGTAGCTCAGTTGGTAGAGCGGTGGACTGTAGAGTAGACACACAGATATCCATAGGTCGCTGGTTCAAATCAGGCCCGGAAGAACGCCTCATTTTCTTTCTTTTGTAATTATGGTATTAGCAATGTGTTGGGAAAGGAATGGCGCTGAGGGGGCGGCAGAGCCTCTGGTAGCTCAGTTGGTAGAGCGGTGGACTGTAGAGTAGACACACAGGTATCCATAGGTCGCTGGTTCAAACCCGGCCCCGAGGAGCGCCTCATTTTCTTTCTTTTTGTAATTATGGTATTAGCAATGTGTTGGGAAAGGAATGGCGCTGAGGGGGCGGCAGAGCCTCTGGTAGCTCAGTTGCTAGAGCGGTGGACTGTAGAGTAGACACACAGATATCCATAGGTCGCTGGTTCAAATCAGGCCCGGAAGAACGCCTCATTTTCTTTCTTTTGTAATTATGGTATTAGCAATGTGTTGGGAAAGGAATGGCGCTGAGGGGGCGGCAGAGCCTCTGGTAGCTCAGTTGGTAGAGCGGTGGACTGTAAGTAGACACACACGTATCCATAGGTCGCTGGTTCAAATCCGGCCCGGAGGAACGCCTCATTTTCTTTCTTTTGTAATTATGATATTAGCAATGTGTTGGGAAAGGAATGGCGCCGTGGAGGCGGCAGCGCCTCTGGTAGCTCAGTTGGTAGAGCGGTGGACTGTAGAGTAGACACACAGATATCCGTAGGTCGCTGGTTCAAATCCGGCCCCGAGGAGCGCCTCATTTTCTTTCTTTTGTAATTATGGTATTAGCAATGTGTTGGGAAAGGAATGGCGCTGAGGGGGCGGCAGAGCCTCTGGTAGCTCAGTTGGTAGAGCGGTGGACTGTAGAGTAGACACACACGTATCCATAGGTCGCTGGTTCAAATCCGGCCCGGAGGAACGCCTCATTTTTTTTCTTTTGTAATTATGATATTAGCAATGTGTTGGGAAAGGAATGGCGCCGTGGAGGCGGCAGCGCCTCTGGTAGCTCAGTTGGTAGAGCGGTGGACTGTAGAGTAGACACACCGATATCCATAGGTCGCTGGTCAAATCCGGCCCCGAGGAGCGCCTCGTTTTCTTTCTTTTGTAATTATGGTATTAGCAATGTGTTGGGAAAGGAATGGCGCTGAGGGGGCGGCAGAGCCTCTGGTAGCTCAGTTGGTAGAGCGGTGGACTGTAGAGTAGACACACAGATATCCATAGGTCGCTGGTTCAAATCAGGCCCGGAAGAACGCCTCATTTTCTTTCTTTTGTAATTATGGTATTAGCAATTTGTTGGGAAAGGAATGGCGCTGAGGGGGCGGCAGAGCCTCTGGTAGCTCAGTTGGTAGAGCGGTGGACTGTAGAGTAGACACACAGATATCCATAGGTCTCTGGTTCAAATCCGGCCCAAAGGAGCGCCTCATTTTCTTTCTTTTGTAATTATGGTATTAGCAATGTGTTGGGAAAGGAATGGCGCTGAGGGGGTGGCAGCGCCTCTGGTAGCTCAGTTGGTAGAGCGGTGGACTGTAGAGTAGACACACAGATATCCATAGGTCTCTGGTTCAAATCCGGCCCCAAGGAGCGCCTCATTTTCTTTCTTTTGTAATTATGGTATTAGCAATGTGTTGGGAAAGGAATGGCGCTGAGGCGGCGGCAGCGCCTCTGGTAGCTCAGTTGGTAGAGCGGTGGACTGTAGAGTAGACACACAGATATCCATAGGTCAATGGTTCAAATCCGGCCCGGAGGAACGCCTCATTTTCTTTCTTTTGTAATTATGATATTAGCAATGTGTTGGGAAAGGAATGGCGCTGACGGGGCGACAGAGCCTCTGGTAGCTCAGTTGGTAGAGCGGTGGACTGTAGAGTAGACACACAGGTATCCATAGGTCGCTGGTTCAAATCCGGCCCGGAAGAACGTCTCATTTTCTTTCTTTTGTAATTATGGTATTAGCAATGTGTTGGGAAAGGAATGGCGCTGAGGCGGCGGCAGCGCCTCTGGTAGCTCAGTTGGTAGAGCGGTGGACTGTAGAGTAGACACACAGGTATCCATAGGTCGCTGGTTCAAATCCGGCCCCAAGGAGCGCCTGATTTTCTTTCTTTTGTAATTATGGTATTAGCAATGTGTTGTGAAAGGAATGGCGCTGAGTGGGCGGCAGAGCCTCTGGTAGCTCAGTTGGTAGAGCGGTGGACTGTAGAGTAGACACACAGATATCCATAGGTCGCTGGTTCAAATCCGGCCCCGAGGAGCGCCTCATTTTCTTTCTTTTGTAATTATGGTATTAGCAATGTGTTGGGAAAGGAATGGCGCTGAGGGGGCGGCAGAGCCTCTGGTAGCTCAGTTGGTAGAGCGGTGGACTGTAGCGTAGACACACAGGTATCCATAGGTCGCTGGTTCAAATCCGGCCCGGAGGAACGCCTCATTTTCTTTCTTTTGTAATTATGATATTAGCAATGTGTTGGGAAAGGAATGGCGCTGAGGGGGCGGCAGAGCCTCTGGTAGCTCAGTTGGTAGAGCGGTGGACTGTAGCGTAGACACACAGGTATCCATAGGTCGCTGATTCAAATCCGGCCCCGAGGAGCGCCTCATTTTCTTTCTTTTGTAATTATGATATTAGCAATGTGTTGGGAAAGGAATGGCGCCGTGGAGGCGGCAGCGCCTCTGGTAGCTCAGTTGGTAGAGCGGTGGACTGTAGAGTAGACACACAGATATCCATAGGTCGCTGGTTCAAATCCGGCCCCGAGGAGCGCCTCATTTTCTTTCTTTTGTAATTATGGTATTAGCAATGTGTTGGGAAAGGAATGGCGCTGAGGGGGCGGCAGAGCCTCTGGTAGCTCAGTTGGTAGAGCGGTGGACTGTAGCGTAGACACACAGGTATCCATAGGTCGCTGGTTCAAATCCGGCCCGGAGGAACGCCTCATTTTCTTTCTTTTGTAATTATGATATTAGCAATGTGTTGGGAAAGGAATGGCGCCGTGGAGGCGGCAGCGCCTCTGGTAGCTCAGTTGGTAGAGCGGTGGACTGTAGAGTAGACACACATATATCCATAGGTCGCTGGTTCAAATCCGGCCCCGAGGAGCGCCTCATTTTCTTTCTTTTGTAATTATGATATTAGCAATGTGTTGGGAAAGGAATGGCGCTGAGGGTGCGGCAGCGCCTCTGGTAGCTCAGTTGGTAGTGCGGTGGACTGTAGAGTAGACACACAGATATCCATAGGTCGCTGGTTCAAATCCGGCCCCGAGGAGCGCCTCATTTTCTTTCTTTTGTAATTATGATATTAGCAATGTGTTGGGAAAGGAATGGCGCCGTGGAGGCGGCAGCGCCTCTGGTAGCTCAGTTGGTAGAGCGGTGGACTGTAGAGTAGACACACAGATATCCATAGGTCTCTGGTTCAAATCCGGCCCCAAGGAGCGCCTCATTTTCTTTCTTTTGTAATTATGGTATTAGCAATGTGTTGGGAAAGGAATGGCGCTGAGGGGGCGGAAGCGCCTCTGGTAGCTCAGTTGGTAGAGCGGTGGGCTGTAGAGTAGACACACACGTATCCATAGGTCGCTGGTTCAAATCCGGCCCGGAGGAACGCCTCATTTTCTTTCTTTTGTAATTATGGTATTAGCAATGTGTTGGGAAAGGAATGGCGCCGTGGAGGCGGCAGCGCCTCTGGTAGCTCAGTTGGTAGAGCGGTGGACTGTAGAGTAGACACACAGATATCCATAGGTCGCTGGTTCAAATCCGGCCCGGAGGAACGCCTCATTTTCTTTCTTTTTGTAATTATGGTATTAGAAATGTGTTGGGAAAGGAATGGCGCCGTGGAGGCGGCAGCGCCTCTGGTAGCTCAGTTGGTAGAGCGGTGGACTGTAGAGTAGACACACACGTATCCATAGGTCGCTGGTTCAAATCCGGCCCGGAGGAACGCCTCATTTTCTTTCTTTTGTAATTATGGTATTAGCAATGTGTTGGGAAAGGAATGGCGCCGTGGAGGCGGCAGCGCCTCTGGTAGCTCAGTTGGTAGAGCGGTGGACTGTAGAGTAGACACACAGATATCCATAGGTCGCTGGTTCAAATCCGGCCCGGAGGAACGCCTCATTTTCTTTCTTTTTGTAATTATGGTATTAGCAATGTGTTGGGAAAGGAATGGCGCCATGGAGGCGGCAGCGCCTCTGGTAGCTCAGTTGGTAGAGCGGTGGACTGTAGAGTAGACACACAGATATCCATAGGTCGCTGGTTCAAATCCGGCCCGGAGGAACGCCTCATTTTCTTTCTTTTTGTAATTATGGTATTAGAAATGTGTTGGGAAAAGAATGGCGCCGTGGAGGCGGCAGCGCCTCTGGTAGCTCAGTTGGTAGAGCGGTGGACTGTAGAGTAGACACACACGTATCCATAGGTCGCTGGTTCAAATCCGGCCCGGAGGAACGCCTCATTTTCTTTCTTTTGTAATTATGGTATTAGCAATGTGTTGGGAAAGGAATGGCGCCGTGGAGGCGGCAGCGCCTCTGGTAGCTCAGTTGGTAGAGCGGTGGACTGTAGAGTAGGCACACAGATATCCATAGGTCGCTGGTTCAAATCCGGCCCGGAAGAACGCCTCATTTTCTTTCTTTTGTAATTATGGTATTAGAAATGTGTTGGGAAACTAATGGCGCCGTGGAGGCGGCAGCGCCTCTGGTAGCTCAGTTGGTACAGCGGTGGACTGTAGAGTAGACACACAGATATCCATAGGTCGCTGGTTCAAATCCGGCCCGGAGGAACGCCTCATTTTCTTTCTTTTTGTAATTATGGTATTAGAAATGTGTTGGGAAAGGAATGGCGCCGTGGAGGCGGCAGCGCCTCTGGTAGCTCAGTTGGTAGAGCGGTGGACTGTAGAGTAGACACACACGTATCCATAGGTCGCTGGTTCAAATCCGGCCCGGAGGAACGCCTCATTTTCTTTCTTTTTGTAATTATGGTATTAGCAATGTGTTGGGAAAGGAATGGCGCCGTGGAGGCGGCAGCGCCTCTGGTAGCTCAGTTGGTAGAGCGGTGGACTGTAGAGTAGACATACAGATATCCATAGGTCGTTGGTTCAAATCCGGCCCGGAGGAACGCCTCATTTTCTTTCTTTTTGTAATTATGGTATTAGAAATGTGTTGGGAAAGGAATGGCGCCGTGGAGGCGGCAGCGCCTCTGGTAGCTCAGTTGGTAGAGCGGTGGACTGTACAATAGGCACACACGTATCCATAGGTCGCTGGTTCAAATCCGGCCCGGAGGAACGCCTCATTTTCTTTCTTTTGTAATTATGGTATTAGCAATGTGTTGGGAAAGGAATGGCGCCGTGGAGGCGGCAGCGCCTCTGGTAGCTCTGTTGGTAGACGGGTGGACTGTAGAGTAGACACACAGATATCCATAGGTCGCTGGTTCAAATCCGGCCCGGAGGAACGCCTCATTTTCTTTCTTTTTGTAATTATGGTATTAGCAATGTGTTGGGAAAGGAATGGCGCCATGGAGGCGGCAGCGCCTCTGGTAGCTCAGTTGGTAGAGCGGTGGACTGTAGAGTAGACACACAGATATCCATAGGTCGCTGGTTCAAATCCGGCCCGGAGGAACGCCTCATTTTCTTTCTTTTTGTAATTATGGTATTAGAAATGTGTTGGGAAAAGAATGGCGCCGTGGAGGCGGCAGCGCCTCTGGTAGCTCAGTTGGTAGAGCGGTGGACTGTAGAGTAGACACACACGTATCCATAGGTCGCTGGTTCAAATCCGGCCCGGAGGAACGCCTCATTTTCTTTCTTTTGTAATTATGGTATTAGCAATGTGTTGGGAAAGGAATGGCGCCGTGGAGGCGGCAGCGCCTCTGGTAGCTCAGTTGGTAGAGCGGTGGACTGTAGAGTAGGCACACAGATATCCATAGGTCGCTGGTTCAAATCCGGCCCGGAGGAACGCCTCATTTTCTTTCTTTTGTAATTATGGTATTAGAAATGTGTTGGGAAACTAATGGCGCCGTGGAGGCGGCAGCGCATCTGGTAGCTCAGTTGGTAGAGCGGTGGACTGTAGAGTAGACACACAGATATCCATGGGTCGCTGGTTCAAATCCGGCCCGGAGGAACGCCTCATTTTCTTTCTTTTTGTAATTATGGTATTAGAAATGTGTTGGGAAAGGAATGGCGCTGAGGGGCTGGCAAAGCCTCTGGTAGCTCAGTTGGTAGAGCGGTGGACTGTAGAGTAGGCACACAGATATCCATAGGTCGCTGGTTCAAATCCGGCCCGGAGGAACGCCTCATTTTCTTTCTTTTGTAATTATGGTATTAGAAATGTGTTGGGAAACTAATGGCGCCGTGGAGGCGGCAGCGCCTCTGGTAGCTCAGTTGGTAGAGCGGTGGACTGTAGAGTAGACACACAGATATCCATAGGTCGCTGGTTCAAATCCGGCCCGGAGGAACGCCTCATTTTCTTTCTTTTGTAATTATGGTATTAGCAATGTGTTGGGAAAGGAATGGCGCCGTGGAGGCGGCAGCGCCTCTGGTAGCTCAGTTGGTAGAGCGGTGGACTGTAGAGTAGGCACACAGATATCCATAGGTCGCTGGTTCAAATCCGGCCCGGAGGAACGCCTCATTTTCTTTCTTTTGTAATTATGGTATTAGAAATGTGTTGGGAAACTAATGGCGCCGTGGAGGCGGCAGCGCCTCTGGTAGCTCAGTTGGTAGAGCGGTGGACTGTAGAGTAGACACACAGATATCCATAGGTCGCTGGTTCAAATCCGGCCCGGAGGAACGCCTCATTTTCTTTCTTTTTGTAATTATGGTATTAGAAAGGTGTTGGGAAAGGAATGGCGCTGAGGGGCTGGCAAAGCCTCTGGTAGCTCAGTTGGTAGAGCGGTGGACTGTAGAGTAGGCACACAGATATCCATAGGTCGCTGGTTCAATTCCGGCCCGGAGGAACGCCTCATTTTCTTTCTTTTGTAATTATGGTATTAGAAATGTGTTGGGAAACTAATGGCGCCGTGGAGGCGGCAGCGCCTCTGGTAGCTCAGTTGGTAGAGCGGTGGACTGTAGAGTAGACACACAGATATCCATAGGTCGCTGGTTCAAATCCGGCCCCGAGGAACGCCTCATTTTCTTTCTTTTGTAATTATGGTATTAGCAATGTGTTGGGAAAGGAATGGCGCCGTGGAGGCGGCAGCGCCTCTGGTAGCTCAGTTGGTAGAGCGGTGGACTGTAGAGTAGGCACACAGATATCCATAGGTCGCTGGTTCAAATCCGGCCCGGAGGAACGCCTCATTTTCTTTCTTTTGTAATTATGGTATTAGAAATGTGTTGGGAAACTAATGGCGCCGTGGAGGCGGCAGCGCCTCTGGTAGCTCAGTTGGTAGAGCGGTGGACTATAGAGTAGACACACACGTATCCATAGGTCGCTGGTTCAAATTCGGCCCGGAGGAACGCCTCATTTTCTTTCTTTTTGTAATTATGGTATTAGCAATGTGTTGGGAGAGGAATGGCGCCGTGGAGGCGGCAGCACCTCTGGTAGCTCAGTTGGTAGAGCGGTGGACTGTAGAGTAGACACACAGATATCCATAGGTCGCTGGTTCAAATCCGGCCCGGAGGAACGCCTCATTTTCTTTCTTTTTGTAATTATGGTATTAGAAATGTGTTGGGAAAGGAATGGCGCCGTGGAGGCTGCAGCGCCTCTGGTAGGTCAGTTGGTAGAGCGGGGGACTGTAGAGTAGACACACAGATATCCATAGGTCGCTGGTTCAAATCCGGCCCCGAGGAGCGCCTCATTTTCTTTCTTTTGTAATTATGATATTAGCAATGTGTTGGGAAAGGAATGGCGCTGAGGGGGCGGCAGAGCCTCTGGTAGCTCAGTTGGTAGAGCGGTGGACTGTAGAGTAGACACACAGATATCCATAGGTCGCTGGTTCAAATCAGGCCCGGAAGAACGCCTCATTTTCTTTCTTTTGTAATTATGGTATTAGCAATGTGTTGGGAAAGGAATGGCGCTGAGGGGGCGGCAGAGCCTCTGGTAGCTCAGTTGGTAGAGCGGTGGACTGTAGAGTAGACACACAGGTATCCATAGGTCGCTGGTTCAAACCCGGCGCCGAGGAGCGCCTCATTTTCTTTCTTTTGTAATTATGGTATTAGCAATGTGTTGGGAAAGGAATGGCGCAGAGGGGGCGGCAGAGCCTCTGGTAGCTCAGTTGCTAGAGCGGTGGACTGTAGAGTAGACACACAGATATCCATAGGTCGCTGGTTCAAATCAGGCCCGGAAGAACGCCTCATTTTCTTTCTTTTGTAATTATGGTATTAGCAATGTGTTGGGAAAGGAATGGCGCTGAGAGGGCGGCAGAGCCTCTGGTAGCTCAGTTGGTAGAGCGGTGGACTGTAGAGTAGACACACACGTATCCATAGGTCGCTGGTTCAAATCCGGCCCGGAGGAACGCCTCATTTTCTTTCTTTTGTAATTATGATATTAGCAATGTGTTGGGAAAGGAATGGCGCCGTGGAGGCGGCAGCGCCTCTGGTAGCTCAGTTGGTAGAGCGGTGGACTGTAGAGTAGACACACAGATATCCGTAGGTCGCTGGTTCAAATCCGGCCCCGAGGAGCGCCTCATTTTCTTTCTTTTGTAATTATGGTATTAGCAATGTGTTGGGAAAGGAATGGCGCTGAGGGGGCGGCAGAGCCTCTGGTAGCTCAGTTGGTAGAGCGGTGGACTGTAGAGTAGACACACACGTATCCATAGGTCGCTGGTTCAAATCCGGCCCGGAGGAACGCCTCATTTTTTTTCTTTTGTAATTATGATATTAGCAATGTGTTGGGAAAGGAATGGCGCCGTGGAGGCGGCAGCGCCTCTGGTAGCTCAGTTGGTAGAGCGGTGGACTGTAGAGTAGACACACCGATATCCATAGGTCGCTGGTCAAATCCGGCCCCGAGGAGCGCCTCGTTTTCTTTCTTTTGTAATTATGGTATTAGCAATGTGTTGGGAAAGGAATGGCGCTGAGGGGGCGGCAGAGCCTCTGGTAGCTCAGTTGGTAGAGCGGTGGACTGTAGAGTAGACACACAGATATCCATAGGTCGCTGGTTCAAATCAGGCCCGGAAGAACGCCTCATTTTCTTTCTTTTGTAATTATGGTATTAGCAATTTGTTGGGAAAGGAATGGCGCTGAGGGGGCGGCAGAGCCTCTGGTAGCTCAGTTGGTAGAGCGGTGGACTGTAGAGTAGACACACAGATATCCATAGGTCTCTGGTTCAAATCCGGCCCAAAGGAGCGCCTCATTTTCTTTCTTTTGTAATTATGGTATTAGCAATGTGTTGGGAAAGGAATGGCGCTTAGGGGGTGGCAGCGCCTCTGGTAGCTCAGTTGGTAGAGCGGTGGACTGTAGAGTAGACACACAGATATCCATAGGTCTCTGGTTCAAATCCGGCCCCAAGGAGCGCCTCATTTTCTTTCTTTTGTAATTATGGTATTAGCAATGTGTTGGGAAAGGAATGGCGCTGAGGCGGCGGCAGCGCCTCTGGTAGCTCAGTTGGTAGAGCGGTGGACTGTAGAGTAGACACACAGATATCCATAGGTCGCTGGTTCAAATCCGGCCCGGAGGAACGCCTCATTTTCTTTCTTTTTGTAATTATGGTATTAGAAATGTGTTGGGAAAGGAATGGCGGTGAGGGGCTGGCAAAGCCTCTGGTAGCTCAGTTGGTAGAGCGGTGGACTGTAGAGTAGGCACACAGATATCCATAGGTCGCTGGTTCAAATCCGGCCGCGAGGAACGCCTCATTTTCTTTCTTTTGTAATTATGGTATTAGAAATGTGTTGGGAAACTAATGGCGCCGTGGAGGCGGCAGCGCCTCTGGTAGCTCAGTTGGTAGAGCGGTGGACTGTAGAGTAGACACACAGATATCCATAGGTCGCTGGTTCAAATCCGGCCCGGAGGAACGTCTCATTTTCTTTCTTTTGTAATTATGGTATTAGCAATGTGTTGGGAAAGGAATGGCGCCGTGGAGGCGGCAGCGCCTCTGGTAGCTCAGTTGGTAGAGCGGTGGACTGTAGAGTAGGCACACAGATATCCATAGGTCGCTGGTTCAAATCCGGCCCGGAGGAACGCCTCATTTTCTTTCTTTTGTAATTATGGTATTAGAAATGTGTTGGGAAACTAATGGCGCCGTGGAGGCGGCAGCGCCTCTGGTAGCTCAGTTGGTAGAGCGGTGGACTGTAGAGTAGACACACAGATATCCATAGGTCGCTGGTTCAAATCCGGCCCGGAGGAACGCCTCATTTTCTTTCTTTTTGTAATTATGGTATTAGAAATGTGTTTGGAAAGGAATGGCGCTGAGGGGCTGGCAAAGCCTCTGGTAGCTCAGTTGGTAGAGCGGTGGACTGTAGAGTAGGCACACAGATATCCATAGGTCGCTGGTTCAATTCCGGCCCGGAGGAACGCCTCATTTTCTTTCTTTTGTAATTATGGTATTAGAAATGTGTTGGGAAACTAATGGCGCCGTGGAGGCGGCAGCGCCTCTGGTAGCTCAGTTGGTAGAGCGGTGGACTGTAGAGTAGACACACAGATATCCATAGGTCGCTGGTTCAAATCCGGCCCGGAGGAACGCCTCATTTTCTTTCTTTTGTAATTATGGTATTAGCAATGTGTTGGGAAAGGAATGGCGCCGTGGAGGCGGCAGCGCCTCTGGTAGCTCAGTTGGTAGAGCGGTGGACTGTAGAGTAGGCACACAGATATCCATAGGTCGCTGGTTCAAATCCGGCCCGGAGGAACGCCTCATTTTCTTTCTTTTGTAATTATGGTATTAGAAATGTGTTGGGAAACTAATGGCGCCGTGGAGGCGGCAGCGCCTCTGGTAGCTCAGTTGGTAGAGCGGTGGACTATAGAGTAGACACACACGTATCCATAGGTCGCTGGTTCAAATTCGGCCCGGAGGAACGCCTCATTTTCTTTCTTTTTGTAATTATGGTATTAGCAATGTGTTGGGAGAGGAATGGCGCCGTGGAGGCGGCAGCACCTCTGGTAGCTCAGTTGGTAGAGCGGTGGACTGTACAGTAGACACACAGATATCCATAGGTCGCTGGTTCAAATCCGGCCCGGAGGAACGCCTCATTTTCTTTCTTTTTGTAATTATGGTATTAGAAATGTGTTGGGAAAGGAATGGCGCCGTGGAGGCGGCAGCGCCTCTGGTAGCTCAGTTGGTAGAGCGGTGGACTGTAGAGTAGACACACAGATATCCATAGGTCGCTGGTTCAAATCCGGCCCGGAGGAACGCCTCATTTTCTTTCTTTTGTAATTATGGTATTAGAAATGTGTTGGGAAACTAATGGCGCCGTGGAGGCGGCAGCGCCTCTGGTAGCTCAGTTGGTAGAGCGGTGGACTATAGAGTAGACACACACGTATCCATAGGTCGCTGGTTCAAATTCGGCCCGGAGGAACGCCTCATTTTCTTTCTTTTTGTAATTATGGTATTAGCAATGTGTTGGGAGCGGAATGGCGCCGTGGAGGCGGCAGCACCTCTGGTAGCTCAGTTGGTAGAGCGGTGGACTGTAGAGTAGACACACAGATATCCATAGGTCGCTGGTTCAAATCCGGCCCGGAGGAACGCCTCATTTTCTTTCTTTTTGTAATTATGGTATTAGAAATGTGTTGGGAAAGGAATGGCGCCGTGGAGGCGGCAGCGCCTCTGGTAGCTCAGTTGGTAGAGCGGTGGACTGTAGAGTAGACACACAGATATCCATAGGTCGCTGGTTCAAATCCGGCCCGGAGGAACGCCTCATTTTCTTTCTTTTTGTAATTATGGTATTAGAAATGTGTTGGGAAAGGAATGGCGCCGTGGAGGCGGCAGCGCCTCTGGTAGCTCAGTTGGTAGAGCGGTGGACTGTAGAGTAGACACACAGATATCCATAGGTCGCTGGTTCAAATCCGGCCCCGAGGAGCGCCTCATTTTCTTTCTTTTGTAATTATGATATTAGCAATGTGTTGGGAAAGGAATGGCGCTGAGGGGGCGGCAGAGCCTCTGGTAGCTCAGTTGGTAGAGCGGTGGACTGTAGAGTAGACACACAGATATCCATAGGTCGCTGGTTCAAATCAGGCCCGGAAGAACGCCTCATTTTCTTTCTTTTGTAATTATGGTATTAGCAATGTGTTGGGAAAGGAATGGCGCTGAGGGGGTGGCAGAGCCTCTGGTAGCTCAGTTGGTAGAGCGGTGGACTGTAGAGTAGACACACAGGTATCCATAGGTCGCTGGTTCAAACCCGGCGCCGAGGAGCGCCTCATTTTCTTTCTTTTGTAATTATGGTATTAGCAATGTGTTGGGAAAGGAATGGCGCTGAGGGGGCGGCAGAGCCTCTGGTAGCTCAGTTGCTAGAGCGGTGGACTGTAGAGTAGACACACAGATATCCATAGGTCGCTGGTTCAAATCAGGCCCGGAAGAACGCCTCATTTTCTTTCTTTTGTAATTATGGTATTAGCAATGTGTTGGGAAAGGAATGGCGCTGAGAGGGCGGCAGAGCCTCTGGTAGCTCAGTTGGTAGAGCGGTGGACTGTAGAGTAGACACACACGTATCCATAGGTCGCTGGTTCAAATCCGGCCCGGAGGAACGCCTCATTTTCTTTCTTTTGTAATTATGATATTAGCAATGTGTTGGGAAAGGAATGGCGCCGTGGAGGCGGCAGCGCCTCTGGTAGCTCAGTTGGTAGAGCGGTGGACTGTAGAGTAGACACACAGATATCCGTAGGTCGCTGGTTCAAATCCGGCCCCGAGGAGCGCCTCATTTTCTTTCTTTTGTAATTATGGTATTAGCAATGTGTTGGGAAAGGAATGGCGCTGAGGGGGCGGCAGAGCCTCTGGTAGCTCAGTTGGTAGAGCGGTGGACTGTAGAGTAGACACACACGTATCCATAGGTCGCTGGTTCAAATCCGGCCCGGAGGAACGCCTCATTTTTTTTCTTTTGTAATTATGATATTAGCAATGTGTTGGGAAAGGAATGGCGCCGTGGAGGCGGCAGCGCCTCTGGTAGCTCAGTTGGTAGAGCGGTGGACTGTAGAGTAGACACACCGATATCCATAGGTCGCTGGTCAAATCCGGCCCCGAGGAGCGCCTCGTTTTCTTTCTTTTGTAATTATGGTATTAGCAATGTGTTGGGAAAGGAATGGCGCTGAGGGGGCGGCAGAGCCTCTGGTAGCTCAGTTGGTAGAGCGGTGGACTGTAGAGTAGACACACAGATATCCATAGGTCGCTGGTTCAAATCAGGCCCGGAAGAACGCCTCATTTTCTTTCTTTTGTAATTATGGTATTAGCAATTTGTTGGGAAAGGAATGGCGCTGAGGGGGCGGCAGAGCCTCTGGTAGCTCAGTTGGTAGAGCGGTGGACTGTAGAGTAGACACACAGATATCCATAGGTCTCTGGTTCAAATCCGGCCCAAAGGAGCGCCTCATTTTCTTTCTTTTGTAATTATGGTATTAGCAATGTGTTGGGAAAGGAATGGCGCTTAGGTGGTGGCAGCGCCTCTGGTAGCTCAGTTGGTAGAGCGGTGGACTGTAGAGTAGACACACAGATATCCATAGGTCTCTGGTTCAAATCCGGCCCCAAGGAGCGCCTTATTTTCTTTCTTTTGTAATTATGGTATTAGCAATGTGTTGGGAAAGGAATGGCGCTGAGGCGGCGGCAGCGCCTCTGGTAGCTCAGTTGGTAGAGCGGTGGACTGTAGAGTAGACACACAGATATCCATAGGTCGCTGGTTCAAATCCGGCCCGGAGGAACGCCTCATTTTCTTTCTTTTGTAATTATGATATTAGCAATGTGTTGGGAAAGGAATGGCGCTGACGGGGCGACAGAGCCTCTGGTAGCTCAGTTGGTAGAGCGGTGGACTGTAGAGTAGACACACAGGTATCCATAGGTCGCTGGTTCAAATCCGGCCCGGAAGAACGCCTCATTTTCTTTCTTTTGTAATTATGGTATTAGCAATGTGTTGGGAAAGGAATGGCGCTGAGTGGGCGGCAGAGCCTCTGGTAGCTCAGTTGGTAGAGCGGTGGACTGTAGAGTAGACACACAGATATCCATAGGTCGCTGGTTCAAATCCGGCCCCGAGGAGCGCCTCATTTTCTTTCTTTTGTAATTATGGTATTAGCAATGTGTTGGGAAAGGAATGGCGCTGAGGGGGCGGCAGAGCCTCTGGTAGCTCAGTTGGTAGAGCGGTGGACTGTAGAGTAGACACACAGATATCCATAGGTCGCTGGTTCAAATCCGGCCCGGAGGAACGCCTCATTTTCTTTCTTTTGTAATTATGGTATTAGCAATGTGTTGAGAAAGGAATGGCGCTGAGGGGGCGGCGGAGCCTCTGGTAGCTCAGTTGGTAGAGCGGTGGACTGTAGAGTAGACACACACGTATCCATAGGTCGCTGGTTCAAATCCGGCCCGGAAGAACGCCTCATTTTCTTTCTTTTGTAATTATGGTATTAGCAATGTGTTGGGAAAGGAATGGCGCTGAGGGGGCGGCAGAGCCTCTGGTAGCTCAGTTAGTAGGGCGGTGGACTGTAGAGTAGACACACAGATATCCATAGGTCGCTGGTTCACATCCGGCCCCGAGGAACGCCTCATTTTCTTTCTTTTGTAATTATGGTATTAGCAATGTGTTGGGAAAGGAATGGCGCTGAGGGGGCGGCAGAGCCTCTGGTAGCTCAGTTGGTAGAGCGGTGGACTGTAGAGTAGACACACAGGTATCCATAGGTCGCTGGTTCAAATCCGGCCCGGAAGAACGCCTCATTTTCTTTCTTTGTAATTATGGTATTAGCAATGTGTTGGGAAAGGAATGGCGCTGAGGGGGCGGCAGAGCCTTTGGTAGCTCAGTTGGTAGGGCGGTGGACTGTAGAGTAGACACACAGATATCCATAGGTCGCTGGTTCACATCCGGCCCCGAGGAACGCCTCATTTTCTTTCTTTTGTAATTATGGTATTAGCAATGTGTTGGGAAAGGAATGGCGCTGAGGGGGCGGCAGAGCCTCTGGTAGCTCAGTTGGTAGAGCGGTGGACTGTAGCGTAGACACACAGGTATCCATAAGTCGCTGGTTCAAATCCGGCCCGGAGGAACGCTTCATTTTCTTTCTTTTGTAATTATGGTATTAGCAATGTGTTGGGAAAGGAATGGCTTCGTGGTGGCGGCAGCGCCTCTGGTAGCTCAGTTGGTAGAGCGGTGGACTGTAGAGTAGACACACAGGTATCCATAGGTCGCTGGTTCAAATCCGGTCCCGAGGTGCGCCTAATTTTCCTTCTTTTGTAATTGTGGTATTAGCAATGTGTTGGGAAAGGAATGGCGCTGAGGGGGCGGCAGATCCTCTGGTAGCTCAGTTGGTAGAGCGGTGGACTGTAGCGTAGACACACAGGTATCCATAGGTCGCTGGTTCAAATCCGGCCCCGAGGAGCGCCTTATTTTCTTTCTTTTGTAATTATGATATTAGCAATGTGTTGGGAAAGGAATGGCGCCGTGGAGGCGGCAGCGCCTCTGGTAGCTCAGTTGGTAGAGCGGTGGACTGTAGAGTAGACACACAGGTATCCATAGGTCGCTGGTTTAAATCCGGCCCGGAGGAACGCCTCATTTTCTTTCTTTTGTAATTATGATATTAGCAATGTGTTGGGAAAGGAATGGCGCCGTAGAGGCGGCAGCGCCTCTGGTAGCTCAGTTGGTAGAGCGGTGGACTGTAGAGTAGACACACCGATATCCATAGGTCGCTGGTCAAATCCGGCCCCGAGGAGCGCCTCATTTTCTTTCTTTTGTAATTATGGTATTAGCAATGTGTTGGGAAAGGAATGGCGCTGAGGGGGCGGCAGAGCCTCTGGTAGCTCAGATGGTAGAGCGGTGGACTGTAGCGTAGACACACAGGTATCCATAGGTCGCTGGTTCAAATCCGGCCCGGAGGAACGCCTCATTTTCTTTCTTTTGTAATTATGATATTAGCAATGTGTTGGGAAAGGAATGGCGCCGTGGAGGCGGCAGCGCCTCTGGTAGCTCAGTTGGTAGAGCGGTGGACTGTAGAGTAGACACACAGATATCCGTAGGTCGCTGGTTCAAATCCGGCCCCGAGGAGCGCCTCATTTTCTTTCTTTTGTAATTATGATATTAGCAATGTGTTGGGAAAGGAATGGCGCTGAGGGCGCGGCAGAGCCTCTGGTAGCTCAGTTGGTAGAGCGGTGGACTGTAGAGTAGACACACAGATATCCATAGGTCGCTGGTTCAAATCAGGCCCGGAAGAACGCCTCATTTTCTTTCTTTTGTAATTATGGTATTAGCAATGTGTTGGGAAAGGAATGGCGCTGAGGGGGCGGCAGAGCCTCTGGTAGCTCAGTTGGTAGAGCGGTGGACTGTAGAGTAGACACACAGGTATCCATAGGTCGCTGGTTCAAACCCGGCCCCGAGGAGCGCCTCATTTTCTTTCTTTTGTAATTATGGTATTAGCAATGTGTTGGGAAAGGAATGGCGCTGAGGGGGCGGCAGAGCCTCTGGTACCTCAGTTGGTAGAGCGGTGGACTGTAGAGTAGACACACAGATATCCATAGGTCGCTGGTTCAAATCCGGCCCGGAGGAACGCCTCATTTTCTTTCTTTTGTAATTATGGTATTAGAAATGTGTTGGGAAAGGAATGGCGCTGAGGCGGCGGCAGCGCCTCTGGTAGCTCAGTTGGTAGAGCGGTGGACTGTAGAGTAGACACACAGATATCCATAGGTCGCTGGTTCAAATCCGGCCCGGAGGAACGCCTCATTTTCTTTCTTTTGTAATTATGATATTAGCAATGTGTTGGGAAAGGAATGGCGCTGACGGGGCGACAAAGCCTCTGGTAGCTCAGTTGGTAGAGCGGTGGACTGTAGAGTAGACACACAGGTATCCATAGGTCGCTGGTTCAAATCCGGCCCGGAGGAACGCCTCATTTTCTTTCTTTTGTAATTATGGTATTAGCAAAGTGTTGGGAGAGGAATGGCGCCGTGGAGGCGGCAGCGCTTCTGGTAGCTCAGTTGGTAGAGCGGTGGACTGTAGAGTAGACACACAGATATCCATAGGTCGCTGGTTCAAATCCGGCCCCGAGGAGCGCCTCATTTTCTTTCTTTTGTAATTATGGTATTAGCAATGTCTTGGGAAAGGAATGGCGCTGAGGGGGCGACAGAGCCTCTGGTAGCTCAGTTGGTAGAGCGGTGGACTGTAGCGTAGACACACAGGTATCCAGAGGTCGCTGGTTCAAATCCGGCCCCGAGGAGCGCCTCATTTTCTTTCTTTTGTAATTATGGTATTAGCAATGTGTTGGGAAAGGAATGGCACTGAGGGGGCGACAGAGCCTCTGGTAGCTCAGTTGGTAGAGCGGTGGACTGTAGCGTAGACACACAGGTATCCATAGGTCGCTGGTTCAAATCCGGCCCGGAGGAACGCCTCATTTTCTTTCTTTTGTAATTATGATATTAGCAATGTGTTGGGAAAGGAATGGCGCCGTGGAGGCGGCAGCGCCTCTGGTAGCTCAGTTGGTAGAGCGGTGGACTGTAGAGTAGACACACAGATATCCATCCATACGTCGCTGGTTCAAATCCGGCCCCGAGGAGCGCCTCATTTTCTTTCTTTTGTAATTATGATATTAGCAATGTGTTGGGAAAGGAATGGCGCCGTGGAGGCGGCAGCGCCTCTGGTAGCTCAGTTGGTAGAGCGGTGGACTGTAGAGTAGACACACAGATATCCATAGGTCGCTGGTTCAAATCCGGCCCCGAGGAGCGCCTCATTTTCTTTCTTTTGTAATTATGATATTAGCAATGTGTTGGGAAAGGAATGGCGCCGTGGAGGCGGCAGCGCCTCTGGTAGCTCAGTTGGTAGAGCGGTGGACTGTAGAGTAGACACACAGATATCCATAGGTCGCTGGTTCAAATCCGGCCCGGAGGAGCGCCTCATTTTCTTTCTTTTGTAATTATGATATTAGCAATGTGTTGGGAAAGGAATGGCGCTGAGGGGGCGGCAGAGCCTCTGGTAGCTCAGTTGGTAGAGCGGTGGACTGTAGAGTAGACACACAGATATCCATAGGTCGCTGGTTCAAATCCGGCCCCGAGGAGCGCCTCATTTTCTTTCTTTTGTAATTATGGTATTAGCAATGTGTTGGGAAAGGAATGGCGCTGAGAGGGCGGCCGAGCCTCTGGTAGCTCAGTTGGTAGAGCGGTGGACTGTAGAGTATACACACAGATATCCATAGGTCGCTGGTTCAAATCCGGCCCCGAGGAGCGCCTCATTTTCTTTCTTTTGTAATTATGGTATTAGCAATGTGTTGGGAAAGGAATGGCGCTGAGAGGGCGGCAGCGCCTCTGGTAGCTCAGTTGGTAGAGCGGCGGACTGTAGAGTAGACACACAGATAATGAAATGAATCCTGGCCCGGTGTCCACGCGACGCTGCGCACCAGTAGACGTTTCGTGGAGGTGCGTCGAGTGTTGTAACGGCGTAGGTGGACTGCGCGATGAACTGGCGCGTCTTCGACAGGAGTTCCTGAAGGTAACGGCGAAGCTGGCTGCAACTCAAAAGGAGCTCCAAAATCTGAGGGTAGCCACAAGAGTGCCTGAGGTGGAGAGGGCAGCAGAGTCCGCAACGGTGACAGTGCAGCTGGCCACAGCAGACCGGCCAACGGAGGTGACGGCGCCGGCCCAGGCGGTCGCGCCGGCCCTGGCTGCCGTGCCGGCCCTGGCCCCGGCTGCCGCGCCGGCCCCGACGGTTTCAACGGCGACGACGGCAACAAAATCCTATGCATCGGCTGTGAGGGGCCCAGCGGCAATGAAACTTCGAAAAGGGACGAATCGCAAGAAGTGTGTTG